>JAYWIR010000078.1:0-358622 GCA_036172245.1 Raillietiella orientalis | reverse complement strand
TTGCTGCTGCTCTCTGGAGTGATGCTTTCTGCATTTGCTCTCATCGGAACGAGGTGAAAATCCACGTGTGATGATGCCCCGCTCCTCTTGCAGGGACTCCATGTCCGTGCTGACGGACGCAGAGGTGTCCAACGAGCAGGCTCGAAGATACTCCCGGTTCTGGCTGTGTTCAGCAGGTTGCTTCCCTGAATGAGTCAAATGGACGTATGCAACGTTTGGGAGTGCATCCAAGTATGGTAACGCCGAATTTCGGGTGCTGGCTTCGGTTGTCGGAGGTGAGGCATTTTCTATGGCCAGCTGCAACAACTACTGAAGTTCATGCTGATCGTCGTGGACTAGAATGCCCATCAATTCACCCGGACATCTCTCTATTATGGACAGTCTGCTGATCTCTTGTCCTTTGAATTTACTCCTGACCTACTTGGTCCAAGTTATCTTACTGCGTTGATAAAATACTCGTTATTTTCTGTGCCAACTTCTATGTCGACAGCATCAATGTGAGCAAGATGTTTGGCTAGAAGTGCTTTGCCTTCCACAACAGGTGTCAAGGCATGGTCCAGTGAATCGAAACGGTGGAAGAAATATTCTTTCTCGTCCTGTCTCATGCAGAGCAGACTGTTTGGATTAAGGAGGGGCAGCTTGACCACAATCCCCGGTGCACGAGCTCTCAGGACGCTGCTGCCATGCATTTCTTGAAGCTCTTCAGGGACTCGATTTTTTTGCGCTGATGGCCGTGAGGTGGACTGGCGTGGCAGGCTTGAAAATCTCCATAGGGATTGTCGCCGAGTTGTGGACACATTGTGGACTTGGACTGCATCCGCGAGACAACGCTGTAATGGCACAGATTTTCAGTGTGCAATAATGAGACCCTGCTCGCGCCAAAACAGAATGTGCCATTGGCCTGCCCGAAATTGGGAGTGGCCTTAATCCCCAAAGTGAATTTCTTGCTTGTTTCTCAGAAGTTGCGAGAGTGATGTTTCGGGTTGACTAATCTCCGCTTTACGCTCTCCGTGATGCGAGATGGTGGACCATTTCTTGCTAGGAAACAGCCAGAGAAAACTCTGGTAGAGGTCTGCAGCGATCCGAACTTGCAGGTGGCTCATTGTAGAATGGACGTAAGAGAGAAAGGGTCTTGGACCGATGGGGTGGCTGGTTCCATCCAGGGTTTACCGGAAGATACCTGGCGCTCGTCGATGCGGAGGGTCAGACCTTGGAGTCCTTGCGACCTCGGTCTATTCTTCAAGTGAGAGGTCAGGGCTTCCGAAACGCTAAAGTTGAGATCCTGCGATCCACGAGCACCTAGCAGCCTCCATTTGATGAGCGGAACTGGCTCTCTGGGACGACCCAAACATTGGGCATCACATAGCACCTGAAGAGATGGGCATGAGATTTCATGTGAGGTGTTGATTGCTTTATGCAAGATGGTAGCGATGGAAGTCGGAATCCTCACAGCATTATCGGTAACGACTCACTTAGGAAAGCTACCGATGCCAAAGGCAAATGGCGCTAAAGCGCCAGGACCGTACTCGTCCTCCAGAGCGAAGCCCTCCCGGCACTCCAGAGTTGCGTTGTCTGAGAGTGCTCGCCAGGTGCTCGCAAGGAGGATGGTCGAGAAAGAGCTCACAGCAGTGGTTTGCACAAGGACTCTTTTGGAGCGTTTGCGCAGATTTGGTGATGGTGGTGGCGAATACTCCAACGAGATTTTGGTAGCCTGATGTGGACAGGTAGCTCCATGCTAACAGAATCTGAGCATGGGTTCAGCCGATAGTAAATGTTCGGAGAAGAATTCCAAAGAGAAGGAAGAAAACTCATGCCAGCATGACAGACTTGTGAGTTCCCATGAAGCGACGTTGTCAGGTCTCCCCGATGCTCCTATGATATGGATCAACGGTCCATGATTACTTGGAGATCCAAGAAAAACGAACCGAAAAGAAAAGGCTGGAAGGCCGTGGAAGCACCAAATGAGTCATCACTATGATCATCTGTAAAAGAGGCAGCCGTGGGTCACTTAAAGTTCGGCATGATACGACAGAAGTTTCCCAAAGTTGGCGGCGGCCGTGCACGGATACATCGTGCTATCCAGCCTGGATGTGCGACTCCAGTCGTTGTAAAGTGCGCGTCACGTGTGGAATTGGATTGATCTCCTTTGGGACGGGAAACGATGCAGATTGTTCGAGGCAGCGCGGCGGAAGCTGGCGGAAAACTGTTAAGGATCTCCGTAAAGCCATGCACTTCCGTGTTGGCATCCTCCTTCATCTTTCGGTGCATGCATGTCGAATGATGCCATCGAATCAACCATAACGCTTGAACTGTTTCATGTCTCGCTATATCATTAGTCGGAAGAGAATTTTCCCTCCAGTCGAAAGCCCGAGGCGCTCTGCTTCACGTGGAAACCAACGCCTCGGAAACCCCTATAACGAGAGAGCACTTGCAACGGAGTGCTCCGAGTTCGCAATGCACATGTGCACAAAATGACATTCTTGCTGACAAATGTTGAAACACGGCTTGAGGACCTGAGCAACGACACCTCAATTTATTTCAAACGGTCTTCTCACCACCGTTCGCGTAGTTACGTGCTCAGCCATTCCCTTCGAGCACGGAGAACCTAGCAAATGCAAGCAAGCATGGCATTGCAGTTTTTCCATCTTCTTCCTGCATTCACGGGAGCAGTCGCCGACCACTGCTAATAACATGCTCGCGAATTTTGACTTCTCTCTCCGGAACAGGAGAGCACGGTGGACCAGACAGCTAGTTGGTGGTATGAAATCTGGGAAAATCGACACGGTTTTCATCGTGAAAATTCCTGCGGGTGGATGCGAGCGTTTCCGGTTTGCCAAATGCTCAGGAACCGTCCGGCTCCTTAGGAGAGGAGGAGTGCGCAAAACGCTTCAACACTGTGTACGGCACCCGAGGGTGCGTGCCACTCTTCAACATAGGGGGCAACCCCGGAGGGAGCACCCGTGAATTCAGAAAGGCTCCGGAGGAAGGAGTTTGTTCCTCTCCCGCTCGGAAACCCTCACCCTGGTTGTCTCCGAGGGGAACTGGGGGAGAACCTCTTCCTTTTTCTCTCCGGAGGGACCTCCCGAAAGGAACGGGCTCCTTGATTCGTGGAAGAACCTTAAGGGGTCATCAATTCTCAAATTCAGCCATCCATGTGTCGCACCCTAAAGGCCAGCCAGCTCATCTAGAGGCTTATCGGGAGAATCGAAGCCAAGAAGCATTCCCCATTCTCGGCGTCGATCCTCCACGAGGGGGTTCGAACCCGCAACTCATTGTACCACGCACGGAGACCGCACGGTCACACGGCCGCCAACGCGAGCTTTTCATTGCATAGAAAGTGTCATTTATACGAGCAGACCACCATTCGTGCCACCTCCATTCGCAGTAGCAGGGTGCATCCGTTGATTTCGTGGTCGCACAGGCAGGCCCCTTTGCCGAACACATGCGAGGTGTCAATGAGCTGGGACGCTAGAATGAGGGTGCTCTCACAAGGTAGGCAAAGCAGCAAGTGTTTGCTCTTTCGTGCCATCTTTGAATCCAGGCGGCGTCACATTAAGGAAAAACATCGATCACTCTTCCCGTGTACTAAAGTGATTGAGCTTTCCAAATTGGTACCGATATTTCACATGATCCGTGGATTGGCTGATTCTCTCCTTATTCACTGGGAAAAAATTAAATTGCGATTGTAGAAAACGATGAGTTGCTTGCAAAACACACGTGCTGGAGCGCCAGCATCCTGACGGAGGATCTCCGTGTTCGCAAGGATCAGCTGATTCATCTGGAGTGGATGGTACTCTGCAGTATTTTCGCTCTTGCGGTAGGTGGAGATGTTTTCTCCGCTGAATGGAAACTTGAGAATCACCAAATGAACTGAAGCACCTCAGTTCTGGAAGATCACTTCTGCAAATTATGAAGTTCCAATTTTTGTTCCCGTTGCCTTTTTCGATTGATCAGGCCGCATTTATTGAGACACAATGCTTGAGACACAGGTTACCAGTTCGACACCTACTCGTCTACGCTGAATCCAGCCTTGTTTTCTCATCAGCTTGGAAGATCGATGAATAAGGACTGGCTTTTAGACGGCTTCCCGCTTGCACGCTTGATGGCCATGGGCCGTGTTACTTGACCTGTACTCCTCAGAACCCCGAAAGGAAGGCTGTGCGCGATGCCGGAGGAAAATGCAACTGTCAATCACCGCTTCATTTAAAGTTACAACGCTTCCCGACTGTCTCAATTATTCAAACTTGCGGTTTCCGGTTACCTCATCGACAGGGGGATTGCAGTTTGTACGAATAATCACCATTTCTTACATCTCCCCCACATCACGAGGTTGGCGCTTCCACACTCAAGCATTACATTAGGAACCTTCGAGTATTTATCATACAGGCGGAAAGAAGTGGAAACTCGAACGAAAGTATTCTTAACCCTGAGAGCTTTGGTCCTAGCAAGAAATGTTCTTCAAGAGAAGCCAATTATCCACTCTCTGCTACTTTCGGGAAATTCTTTCCCAGCCTCATTAGGAGAGTGCGGCCGTACAATACGAACGAGAGAGTTGACATTCGCACTTCTTGCAGAGGACCTGCAATTGCGAAGAAGCGAAAAGGCAGGGCTTCGAACACTGCTGCTTCTAAAAAGATGTATTCGAAAGTTTGCACCATCCGCCTTGAAAGAGAACGTTTGCGCCACGGTCGTTTTAACTGTCTCTTCGCTCTGCACGTACAGCCGGAGTGAACATTTCAGTCATCGGAAACCCGAACTCATGGGATGACTTTCTGCTCCCTGTTCAGGAATAGTTGCCCTTCTTTCCGTCAAACGTTGCTTTCTCCAAAGTAGTCTCTCAAATTAGGACGATGGCGAGAGTGAACATGGCCTCAGCAAGCCAGCAAAGGTTTTATGGAAAACGAGACTGCAGTATATTGCGGTAATCACAGATCATCATTCTCATGCGACAAGGCTAGAAAATAATAGCAACAGACAGCGCAGCTGTGGGAATTCTCTGAACTCTTCTGGCAAAAATATTGCTCTGGATTCCAATGGAGTCAGCTGCACCGCTTGCTCATGTCCCTCATGCATGACCTTTGGTCTTAGGAGAGCCCCATGTCTTCTGTTTGCTCTTGGCAAAAGATTCCGGTATTGATCGAATGGTTCCACGTTCGTTACTAGTCAGGGCTTCCGATGGGGAGTGCCATGCAAAACTTTTACATTGGTAGTCTGAGTTTCCGTTGGAATTTTGGATGGAGGCCTACAATTGCAGCGCCAATATCTGTTGATGAGCGCCATTTCCGGATTGCGAATGGAGAGTGCTGTCCCTCTTCTAACTTTCCTCCCTTGTTCCATTTCCGGAACAGCCCCTGAGAGAGAGGCGGCGTGATCGCTTCTTTGCAATGAAGTTCCATCCTGAATTTGGAGCTTCCGTTGAGCGATTTGGACTTCCCGCACAATCAGCAGCCATGTCCGTACTTCCTTGGATTTGCGAGGCGGCGCAAATCCTTCGAGCACCGTGGAGGTCGGAACACTGACCATGGCTGCCATCAGTGGCGCTTGCAGTTCTGTTTCACTCGAGGCGATTTCCTGCCGCCTCTGATCCTATTCTTGCTCTGGATCTGGGTGACGTCGATGGTTATCGACTCTGATGTTTCCAAGGTTGTCTCGGCATTTTCAAGTGCATCGCCGAAAGTATTGGTGCTTTCATCTCTTGCTTCCCTGTTTAGAAAACCAGCCATCGACATGAGCGTTCAACTTCTGCCTGGAGGACTTCCGGAAAGACGGTCAAATCCCATTCTTGGCAAACAGCCGGTAGCGTCGGGGCGTTTATTATAAAAAAAAAAAACAGAGATGTGAAGAAATCGGTCCTACAACGCTCGCAAATGTTCAGAACCTGCCGAGTTATCGGTACGCAGACCAGCGAGGTTCGTCTTGGCTGCGAAGGAAAAGGAGCGAACGAAAAAAAAAAAAAAAACAAGAAAAACACATGCACAAAAACTTAAGAGGGTTGGAAAAGGGATTACCGGGTGCTGGAGGGTGTCCCCTCCATCCTTTGCAGGATACCGGCAAGCTCCATCCGAGTGTGCCACGAGTGGGGCCATCATGCTGCCGTCCACCAGGAAGCACAGGGCGAAGCAGATGGCGTCCCTATCGCGTCGTGCTTCTCTCGCGTGGCTCTAGCCGCCATAATTCCGCGTAGGCAGCAGCAGAGAGCTGCTGGAGAGGCGGCAGGAGAAACGGCTTCGCGCGCGAGGAGGCACTTTCTCACGTCCCTGGGATTGCCCGTCGGTGCACCAAGGGCCGTTGCGTAACGCAGCCGCAGAGACCGGGGGGCAACACAGTCTCCGGGTAAGTGCGGGAGGGATTCCCGTTATCCGCACCTTCAGCAGTTTAGGACCACAGCCTCCCAGGTCCAGTGAGAGCGGCGAACGCCGTACGGGAGTCCCAATCCAACAGCTAAAGTGCCGACTCCTGCCACTCCATGAAAAATCGAAAAATCGATGGCGATGCGATCACGGAGCCAATTTACGACATCCCTGGCAACAAGTCAGCATCCTGTACAGTCAGCAGCATTGAGGTCTGCCTGTGCTGTTCTGTCATTTACTCGTTTCTAAGCCGCTGAATGGTTCGTTCCTCTTTCATAACTTTGTGCCTCCGAAAGGAGGAAATTTATTATCCGACCTTCTTTCACGCTTCTACCCATCGGCAACTCCTTGAGAGGGCAGAAAACTTTTGTGACTCGCGTTCCATCACGCTTGTTCGACCATTCCAGACCACCTTACTTGGTCATCCCTCTGAATGTCTTCAGCTCTTTCGAAAATCCGCGGGAATTCTCTGTAAAGCATGTCTTTTTTTTATGAGACCAGTAGCAAACCTCGCGAAGATATCATTATCATTGGTCAGGGATGCTGGAAATTTTTTTGACGTTCTTCAGCTTTCGCTGCTTTCCTTTCAGTTCTTTTTTTTTCGGGTTTTCTTTCTCTTGGTTCGCTTAGTACCGAAGAACAATTCACTTGGTGGCTCACAGAGCTCATTAGCGCTGTCCGCGCCTCCCGAGGGTGCGTGTCAACTCTTCAGGATAGGGGACACCCCGAGAGGGGACCACCCTACAAATCCAGGAAGGCTTCGGATGAATGTGTTCATTCTTCTCGCACTCTTCGGAGGGGAATTTGAAAGAAAACCCCCAAGGGAACCTCTTCCTTGTTCTCTCCGGAGAGACCTCCGGAGAAGGTCACTCCATTATTTGTTCTCCAAAGGGAGCCCGGAAAGGATTCTCTGCTAAAATTTCTTCTACGGAGGGCACTTCCAAGGGGACTGCTCATTGCTGCTCCTCTGAAGAGGACTCCGAAATCGTTTCGTTGTGAAATCTGAATGATGTGATGATCTGGAACGCAGGTCATGAGGGATGAATCGAGTCCACAGATTTCCAGGGAGAATCAGCTGCTGCAGCTCAGCACCTTCCCTTCTATCCTTGCCTTACCTGAAAGCAGGAATAAGTCGAACGCATTCGCGGCACAGTGGAAAATTCCGAGTTTCAATCAAGATGCGAGAGCGCGATCAGAGCAATGATTTCCCAAGACAGCTCAGAAACTCTTCGAGCTCGCCACTTCCGGTCGCTGTGCTCACGAAAGGAAGCGCTTTGCCCCGAGAACTTTGCGTGCTCCAGCTGGAATTTTTTTCGTGTCCACTCAAGAATTGCAAGTGGGAATGCCGCAGCAAGCCCTGCATGAGATGCTTGGCAAAACGCACGAGGACACCCGACTTGCGCCAGGAAGATCGCCTTGAGGTGTGCCTGTGCTCCTCATCTTTTTGCTGCCTTTTTGAGATCCCGAACTGTTTTTACGGGAAAATTCCGTGGACATTTGGGACCAGGAGTGGACCTTCACGTAGCTTGGTTGGTGGTGCGCGCCAGTTGCATCCGAGAGAAGCCGGCATCCGTTGCGCGTGTTCGCGGGTCGGCAGGCGTGGTTCAGCCTCCTTGAAACCGCGTTCACGAGATCGCTTTCCCTACTTACCGGTCTTTCACGCGTTTCGGTTTGCTTCGCCACACAGCCGAATGCAAAGCGCCGAGGCACGGCTCGTCCAAGCAGTGGACTCGCGGCCGGCCGAGCTCTGGCACGCGCCGTGCGTCCCAATGAGTTGCACTCAGCAAGCTCACACGAGTCCAACACGTACGGAGCGCGTCAGCTTGCGGAATGCGGATCCTGGCCTCCTCTTGACAGTCAGCAACAGTGGATGGGACCATCAAAGAGAGGGGAATGACCCTGGAATTCCGACCGACGAATCCACTAAATAGTGGAGAATTGGGAATTGGGAATCCACCACCATGAGAAAAGCGAATCCTCCCTCCTGAACCTTCTCTTTACTGACTTCCCCCATCTTCTTTCCCCGTCTTCATCTGACTTGAGTCCACGCCGAAATGATATCCATCCCGAGAACGCTGAATTTTTCTCTACCCCGGAGGCGAACAACGGTTTTGCCTCTTTTGCGTCCCTCTGCAGGCAATCCTCGCGTAATGGCGAGGGTTGCCTGCCGCTTGTCAAACGATAGAGATATGAACAGAAATGGAAGACAAAGGTGTGTTCATGACATGCTAACTCGCTTGAATGCAAATGGGGAGAGAGGAGGAATAGGACTGCCTCTTTGGGAGAGAGCATCGCATTTCCTCGTTGCGTGGGTGCTTTCTAGGGACTCGATCGGTCACTAACAGCATCCGCAAGCAATTTCGGTGCCACTTTCCTCAAAGCTTACTCCAGGCATAGCTTTTGGATCTGGAGGACTGTGCGACCAGTTCGACAGACCATGCACTCCGGCAGGAAGCCCTCAGTCAGCACCTCACCGGGCTGTCGATCTCCGGAACCGAAACGTGTCCGCTTCTCTCTTCCATCCCTTAGCTCGCGGCTTCACGAGAAGGATCACGACTCGGATGCATGCTACAAGTGAAAAGGTAAGGAAAATCTTCCAAGGGATTGCATTGTAGCTCCCAAAAGATAACCTCACTTTTGGGAGACTCCAGCGGCTAGAGCTCCGTCAGACGTGATCATCATCAGCGCTTTTCAGTGATATTCTTGTAGCTGCTCCCAAAGGAACGCAAGACTGATGGAGAGCAGTTCTCTTTACCCTCCCTTCTTTTCAGAATTGAATGCACGCAGCCTCCGCAGCTGAAGAACATCTTGATAGGGTTCGAGAGCATGCTTTGCTGCGGAAGAAAAAGAGAGATAAGAGAGCTGGTGAGGCCTGCGAGATTTATAACCCGTCCACGCTGGAACGTTGGTTCAGAAAAACAACAACAACAAATGAACCTATTGGGAACAACCAATATCCGCAACAAGACAAAAAGAATTTCAAGGGAGGATGTCATCGACACATAGGTCAGTCACCACAGGAGTCCGGAATGGGTGGGCAAGGAGATGAAAATGGAAGAGGACGGAGTACCAGGGGCGAGAGTCTTTGGCTTTTACTGTTCCTTCTCAAACACCGGGAAAATTCTTGGAACGGGATGGAAGGACCAAACTGATAAAAAAGGAAGGGTGTGGACAGGGGTCTTTGACTTCGGTAGTTCCTTCCTCCCGGAACCGGCTCTGAATCCACCGATCTCTGCTTCGACATTCCCTTGCGGGTGGGATCCAACTGTCTTCATGTAGGCGGCTGCCATGCGGAAGGTCTCCCTTAGCTCCCCTTCCCATTCCAAGACGTGGCGGACCGTGACGGCGGTGGGAGACGCAACCATCCATCGTTGAAATCGCTGCTCCTGTCGGAAGTCCACCGAGCAAGATGAACCCCCGCAGTAGGTAACGACCAATGCCCTCTTGGTTCTCGAGAGCTAAAGTCGGTCTCCTCCAAAGTTCGTATAGGGCACCGCAGTCCAAAGACAACAGCTGCGAGATAGCTTCCTCCGACCTGCACTTGGAACAGTTCGGGGATGCAGTTACCACGGAAACGAGGTTTGGGCGGTGACTGCACTGGAGCGCCCAGTGCAGAAACAGCAGCACAGCCCCTTTGAACCCTTACGGATTACCTCCGTGCAGTTGTCCATCCATTTAACACACTTCCTCCTAAGTCGAATTTCCTTTTTTGTATTTGTTCCTTTATTCTTCCACTGTTTTTAATTGCCAGCATCCTTTTCTGCAATCTGCTGAGCTAAGAATCTCATTTCCAACACAACACATGAAACTTCCTCAATGGATGATGAACTACAGCTTCGGGATTGGAATTCTTCGGTATTAGGTGCCAAATCCGCCCCAGGAACGCATCAGCGACGACATCATTGTAGGGCAATGATGCAGGAAGGCGGAACCGATCCTCGATCCGTGCAATCATGGACGCCGGCGGCGGAGTTCAGGTCTAGCGGCGCTTCCCACCTCCCCTCCAAGTCGTCACTCATCAGCCACAAACGTCGGCAACGCGCTCACAGGAACCATTGGGTGCGGGCAGTTCAAGGCGACGTACCACCCCTTCTAGGCTTGATGCGGTCTCCCCCTACGACTGCAAGGCGAGGTTCGCAAAACGTTGCATTCATACAGCAGGCGGCTGGTGCTCCAGGACACCATCTGCCGACAACTCCAAGGGGAGCATCTGCAGCCATCCAGGAAGACTGCTCTCGCGACTGCAAGAGAGCGCGTTCGCCGCAGCTGCGGTCCTTCGCTGCTTCGGGAGCCGGCCGGTTTGGTTGGCTTTCCTCGGCGGTCCAGTCCGTGCGCGTTTTGCCCCGGGATGCAGTGGAATGCGTTCCTTGGCTAGCATGCTCCCTGTGTTTCTTTTTTGTCTATGAGAAATGCCAGTGCCTATGCCTCCCCTATGCTGCTGCATCCACTCACTCTGTTGCGAGCCATTCCTGCGATGCCGGAGCTGTACTTTCCGCAGACGCGATGGACCAGGATGGAGCTTCCGAATGACTCGTGCAATCGTGAGCCAATGCACTGCAACGCCCTTTCTCACCATATGCTCGGTCAAGCCCGTCACCCACCCTGTCAACAGGGGACGCGTGCTGCAGCCACACCATGGGATTTCGGATGCGATGCGGCCGGCGGCGAGCACTTGACCCGTTCCTTTAGGCCATCCATGCAGCGCACCTCCCATCACGATCGCGAGATGCTGCTTCCCTCCGCACGTGTTCAGCCAATTCAAGGCCCACCGCGCACACATTCCATCTCTGGAGTCCTGTGTCCCGCGCGCGCCATTATGTGAGGCCGGTCCTCTGAGCACGGAGGTAGTGACCCGTGTCGCGCGCCTCGCTTGACGTAAACGATCCTCCACTCCCAGTTTCCCAGCGCGCTTACGGGCACTCATCGAAGAAGGGGAGGCGACCGGTGGACAGGGACCCGTTCGGGAGTCTGAAAGCTCCAGTCCGGGCTGGAGAAGGCTAGGAGACAGTCGAGTCGAGAAGCGCGTCTAGCGGAAGCACTGCAACGGGAAGGTTCCTGCATGTTCGCGGAGCGCTCACTGAGGTCTCCCCGGACAAAATCCGTCGCTGGTCCCTGCGACGAGTTGTTCCTTCCGATGCGGGGCATCATCAGAGGAACAGTGAGAGGTCGATGCGACAAGGAAGGATGGTTCCTGAATTCCTCTTGGAGTTCCCCCAGACACGCCTTCTTCTGGAGGGACGAAGAGGCCCTCCCTCTCACCCATCACGGGGAAGATCCTCTTCCGTTTCGTACTCGTGGAACGGAGAAAACAGTGTTCCAGGCAGAGGCGCGTGCAAAGCCGGAAAAGAGGACTCAGTAGCTAAAGATCTTCTTTAGGGAATCCAGGATGCTGGCCGAATTGTCGTTCAACCACTGCATGTTGGCGCGGGTCCTGCTGGCAGCTCGCCTGCAGGCGGACGCCAAGTTATCACGATAAGAGAATTTGCCAGCGAGTTGGTTGAACTGGAAGGAAACCGGAAGGTCAGGCCAGGTTCCTCCTCTCAGCATCCCCGTCCGGTCGGGAGCGCTTTCCACCCTCCTTTCCATCGGGCGTCCACTCTCCGGCCCACGCGTCCCAGAGAGAGATCGAAAAAGCCGAGCCCCCTCCGGCCATTCGCCGCGAATGAGATGGGAGGGAGAGGACGGACGTCACCCTGAGCCGTGACAGGGTGCAACGGGAGGCGTTCCTGAAATGGAAGCATGCAGGGAAGAGGAGCGGTGGACTAGCAGAAGCGGGGATTTCCTGCTTTCCTTCTTTCCCGGAGCATCCGGGTCGAGCGGAGGGAAGAGAATCCTTACCTGCTGGCCCTCTAGCCAAAGGGAGATGGTGGAGAGAAGGGTTCCCTGGAGAGGCCGCGTCCAAGAAAAGGACCGGCGATACGAGTAGCTGCTACGTCCACAGGCGCCTCTCCTCTCCGAGAGGAATCGGGTAGGCGGGACAAAACCAGATCGGGCGCAAGGCCACGACAGGGCGTGGAGGACGAGAGGGTGCATGGTCCACGCAGATGCATCCCGCCATTCCTCCGCTGATTGGGGAGCCACAGGGTAGCGTCCAACCCACTCCCTGTATGCGGGACCTTCTGGCGTCCCGACATCCTTCCCAGCATCCTCATGGACCCGCTGCGCCTTCGAACCGTTCGTAGTGAGGACTGAGCTCCCATACAGCAAATGCGCGCAGCACGGAGCGAATCGAGGAAGAATCATCCCGAATGACACCACACAGGACCGCCACCACGGCTCCCCCTCCCACTGCGCGTGTCTCCCACCCTCTCTCTCAGTCGGGACTTGAGCGACAAATACCTGGTTCTCCTGGATCCCAGTGCTCGTGTACTTCGAGAACTCGGTCAGCACATCGACGATCCTCCGTGCTTCCCAGTCGTTGACCCTACGGAGGTAGCAGCGCCTCAGTCAGGGGAAGGGGTCAAGTTCGGCGGGCATCAGTCCGCAGGACGCACGCTTCGTCCTTCTGAGGTGAGAAGAAAGAAGAGTCCGAAATCCATCCCGGAAGCAGGGCTCCGAAATCTGCTCAGGGGCAGCCCGCAGGGTTTCCCCAGCGTCTCCGCTTCCCCAGAGTAGGACATTCCTTAGACTCGGAAAACTGTCCTCGCACTTACTGGATCGCTCACCTGGGAAGTATGGGAGCGTCCTCTTCCGCGATGCAGTGGCAACCGAGCACCTGCCAGCGAGGACGCTCCTCGTTCAAATGAGACCCGTCAAGGAAACCACCTGGTCACCGGAGGGCAGCAATCCGCGATCTCGGCAAGAAATGCCTGCAAAGTACCGCCGGACCCTGCTGACATCTGCTATGGCGCTTCTCGACATCCTGGCGGCTGCCAGCGCCCAAAACGATGCACAGACGCGTTGAAATCAGAGAAGGAGGCAGGGATGGGAGTAGACGGAGGTCATCCACTTACTGCTACGGAAACTGTTCCTCCTTTCCTTCTTTCTTTCCTTTCCCCTATACAGGAGAGCATTGCAGATTCAGCAGACCTCTTCTGAAAGTCCCACAAATCGTAAAATGATGAGCTCTGGACCCATCCCACACCACTCCTAAGTTTGCTGGAGCTGCAGTCCCTCCAAAAGATTGAAAGGGACGCAAGGAAGAGAGAAGCGAGACGATGAAAGGAGAAGAAAGAGGACAGTGCGAGGAACAGGTCAAAAAGAGCAGGGGACCCTATAGACCACATCTGCCGGCAGGCAAATCAACCTGGGCTGCCACCTCCGTGTCGCAGAGGTAGACTCCAGGAAGTAGCCCCCATGCTCTGGCGGAGTTCGGCCGCAAGTTTTTCTGGTCCTTCGGGTGATGCGAAGGACTATTTGCGGAAAGCAGGAGTGCCTCCATCGCCGGAGCTCGGAACTCTACCTTCCCATCACATCCAGCACATTGAAGACCACCTCGGACGCCTCGGGGTTCAGCGCCAGAGTTTCAGAGTACATCCGAGCCTGCTCGTAGGACACCTCTACGTCCGTCAGCCCGAACAAGAGGTCCCTGCAAGAGGAGCCGGGCATCATCACACGTGGACTTTCGCCTCGTTCGGATGAAAGAAAATGCAGAAACCATCGCCCCAGAGAGAAGCAGAAGACGTGGTGGAGGAAAAAGGCAGGCTAAAGGCAAGGCCTACCCCCACGCGGAGCACGTGCTCCAGGCTTCCGTAGCCTGCGACCCAGACGCTTAGCTGAACAGAGCATCCCTGCCTTTCCCACTGCCATCCTTGTCCGTTGTCAGAGGTTCGGAAGGAGCCCCTACGGACCGGATCCGCATCTCCTGACACCCGTGATGGCGCCAGCAGGTCTACTCATCCCCCGAGAGGAGACGGGCCGTTGGCGAGAAATGTCCACCTTGCCGCCGAGATTCCTCTCCAAGGCCGATTGAATGATCAGAGCGAATGCCTGAATTAAACCTCCGCGCGGGGAGCAAGAGAAGAGATCTCTTCGTTCCCCTTCACAGGAAAGACCTGCGCGAGAACCGGACATGCCAACTACGCGAATGGGAGATGGGGTGAGCACCATCTCGTCTTCCGGAAGCTGGAGCGGAAGGCGACGTCTCGTTTCGCAGGTTTGTGTTCCTCGCACGACTGGCGGCGTTTCCAGGTACCCGGTTCCGGTTTCCGGTTGTCCGCGAAATAAGACTACTCCAGCCTATCCTCCTGCGGGACTGGACAGCCTCTGGACAACAAACCGTGCGGATGACTCGGTGCTGGAAGACTGTACGGGTGCATGCAAGGGGAGATCTTCGTCAGCTCGTATCCGGAGGGAACTATCGAACGAGGAGGCGTCGCGCAGTTTTCCATAATTTTCTTTCGTCGGCGGCAACGATCCGCGCGATCATGCGGGTCCTCTGCCAAGGAGACGGTGGACAAGGTCGACGGGGTCGCGAGTGTTTTCTCGTTTGAGCAAGAGACAGCCCGCATACGTCACGCAGCGAGAACGCAAGGCGAGTCTCTCATGGTGGGGACACTGCATACGCGAAGTGTCCTTTGTTTCCAAAGCGGCGTCTCCCTCTCCACGGATCCAGTCAAGATGGGAGGATTTGCCAATTCCAGTTCGGACCAGCAGCAACGGGAGGATGAAGCTCTTCATTCGGCGAGTGGATGAGCGGGAAACCTCCAGAAGGAGAGCGAAAGCCGATTGCAGGATCTACCAACAAGCGTTCGCCCTATTGCCACAGGGCAGGCGACGGAGAGTCCTCTGGTGAACCAATCGGTCGGGTGAAGCACGCGGTGGTCGCAACGCCTGCCGCCTCCTCCGGATCGAAGAAGTGCCGCTTTCGGGTCTTTCGCTCAGGTGATGACGTTCCACGGAAACAATTCGGGGTGGGAAGAGGTGCGATGTGTCTGCGTAAGTGAATGAGAGCATCCGCGCGCTGCGGATGGTTCTTCCTGGTACGTAACAGCTATTTGGCAAGGCACACATTTGATTGCATGGGCAGACCGTACGGCTCGCCTGAAACCTCTCGAATGGCATCCATGCTCATCGAGATATTCAAGCTCTCAACGCGGAGCGCAGACGCACGGATCAGCTCGAATGCCGCGTTCTTCGCATGGGCGTAGGCGAGCAAAGGATCGAGGCAGGCAGCATTTCTCACCGTTCTATCAGGGATTCCTTTGCCTGGCACCCCCTTGAGAAGAATAGATCGTTCTTCGAATGAGGAGAGTCGGAATCTCCTTCGGGAAGGGCGGTGCCATTTTTTTCATTCTGGCAAAGGTAGGCAGCCCTCAGATCCAGGCACCTGGAAAGGAAAGGATGAGCGTGTGCGAGCCAGGCGAGACGAGGAAGGAAAAAACGGCGCTGGCGAGCCTGCAGTCCGACCACCTGCAATCACGTTTGCAGGTTGGTTGGAGTAGACCGGTGGGCACAGATCTGACGGGAACGCATCGCACGGAACTCGGGACTTCCCCTGGAAGTCCCTTGCGAGGTGTGCGATATCGGCTGAATGGTGGCGCTCGTATGCGACAGCTCCCAGGAAAGGGAGGCGCCCAAGAAAGTCTCGTCGACGGGAGGGGAAGCTGTGATCGAATCTCGAGGTCTCAACGAGGACCTGCGGCAACTCGAGACTGAGGGAAAAACTACTGGCGCGCCTGCGCATCCGTGTATGATTGCATGCGTGTTGCGCGGAGCTGAAATGTGTCGAGTTGTAGTCAGCCAAGCTTTCCTCAGCAAGCGGTTTTGCAGCACGCTTGAAAAAGGTCCAGCGAGGGAATCAAGTGTACGGTGGAATGGGATCGCGAGAACTGCTCTCGGCATCCGTGGCGAACAAAGGAAGTACCGCGTTTGTTTCCAGCGTGGTTGCTCGAATGTCTTCCCATGGGGAGGATTTCCTGGAATGCGCTTGATTTGTCTCCATTTTGATGTTTGCGTTTTCACCGGTGAGTGCAGCCGGAGGTGCAAAACCTGCTTCCAGTTCCCGATTACCCCTTCCCTCACCGCAGCGTTCCCGCCTTCTTTCTCTTCTGTTTGCTGTTGCCGCTCCCAACGTCCTGTCCGCGGCAGGGTGCGTCGGCTAGGAAGCGCAATCCCTGCTCACGTGTGGGGACGTCGCTGCCAGGGTCGGCCGTGTTAACGAGGAACTTGGGAACAGCTGAGGGTGCGTATCGTTCTACTTCCTTCCTGCTGCGGGGGGATATCGGGGATGCTACCGCGCGCAAGGACAGAGACATCTAGCTCGGGTTGCTCGAGAAGGCCTCTCAGTTGACCGGGAAACCGGAAAGAAGCCACCAAAAGCGGGACCGTTGGGTGAAGCTTGTTGCACATCCACGCGAGCCTGCTCGAGTCGGATTCAGCTCGAGTGGCGATACTATCCTGACAAAAACTCCCATATTCATCATCTCCCTCTCACCATCAGCAATGATTCTACTTTCCACAATTAGCAGAGACATAATAGCCCCCATCATAGCTCTGACCGCCTCATCTATCCGACTACTCTCGGGGTCAATGGTGACTTTCTGAAGGGTGGCGTGTGATGTGGGATCAGCGGGACTGTTAAGTGAGCGTTCGTGGGACGCTCGGAAGGCGAGCTGCGAACCGAAAGATCTCTTGTCAGCTGGCAGCGACGAACCACCGAAGGCCTCCTGCGTGTTCTTTCCCGTGAAAGAGAGGCCTTTCCGCGACGGAGAGAGACGGGACGAAATGAAAGGGTCGAGCGTGTTGCATGTGCGTGTGCCTCGTGTCTCCGTCATGAACGGCTTGGAATGACGATCTGAGTCGCCACTTCCGTTCGCTCGGAAAACAGTACAAAGGGTGCGAATGCGATCCTTAAAGGATGCTTAGAGAGTCGTGATTCGCAGAAACACCAGCGGAATGTGAAGTCATTGGTGTTTCACTGGGTTAGGGTGGTACACCAGAGAACGATCTGACATAATGAACTCATTGATCAGCTCTTCCCGTTTTTCTGTTTTCATGATCTCACATGTGATATAAACGGCGTTGCCAGCAACTCCATCTTCTTATCGATAGGGAAAGCAAGGGAGCATGAATCCAATTTTAGGTTAATTATTAGGTGTTCTCCGTGTTATGAGGAGATGGACGGCCTGGTTATTAGGTAATTGGTTGGATAATGAGTTTCCTTCGGCTGATGAAGGTGTATCATCATGGCTGAAACGGAGGAAATGTGTTCGGAATTCTCCTCTTTCATATTTTTCTCTCTGTGTGTTTTTTAATGTGTTATATTACTGGTTTGTTAATGTTTGCACTTATGACGACTAAACGCCTACGTAGAATCAGAATCTTCGTGGTTTCCACAGAGAGTGAGATCAAGTTTGGATGCGTTTGGATAGGTTTTGTATAGATATGGAGTGACTAATGAGTGGAAGACTAGAGCGTGGGAACCCAGGGTTGTGATGTGTTGTAAGCAGGTTGAATGATCACGGGGTGGCTGCGGCTTATTCTTTGGTGGTTGCTAGTGGTGGAGTGGCAGGTGATGAGGTGGAGGTCATCGATGATCAAAGATAGCTCACTCTAACACTCTAACACTAACACTATACAAGATCAAGTACATCGATTACAAACACAAAGGAACACAATGCTTTTAGATCTTCGCATACAGAAAAGAGGGAAAAAACAGAAAAAGAACCACCACCGTTCGATAAACAGAATGGCTTCAACATCGACAGCAACAGACTCGCACAATCCTAATCCACAAGCAATCCAATGAGCCTCAAAAGCTAACAACGACGGCGAAGAACGCCACAGACCTCATGCGAAGAGAACCCGACCACCGAGATACACATTGGTACACCGACTACCAAGGTAACTGGGGAAACACCACAGAAGCTAAACATATCATATGCTACGCACTGCACGTAACCAATCGCAAATAGAGCGGCGCCAACCACATGGGGAAAGGAGACAAAATCATCGTGCTGGACCTCACATGACTACAGCAACTACGGCATTATGCAAAGCCGGAAAATCGGAACGCTGGGCTCCATGAAAATGTCAACGTCACCTTAAATTATACGATCCACCTCGCTTCATCATCTTCCTCAACAAGGACCCCAACTACGAGAAAATCACAACCCACCGCTGCATCATCCCTTATTCCACTGAACACCTATTGGAACCAATGCTACCGAACAAAGGCATTTCCCACGCTAAAGCGCTAAGCATTTATGCATTCCACCAAAACCATGCTGCCGAATTCTTCACTTCCTTGTCCATGAAAATCTAGAAACCAATTTTCCATTCCGTCTTTCTAAACAAGATGCCGGTGAGGATGCTCCTTGTTCATGAAGCAATGTTCTGTTGCACCTTCTGACTTTGAGGTAGCACAACTGTTTCAACATGCCCCTGTCATCCACACCATCCAGTTCATTCATCCTTTTTGCAACACAAAAAAAGGACACATTCCACTCGTGCACGGCATACATCGGATACACACGCCTGAACTGTTTTGTGCTTTCACAAGACACGTGGATGCCCAAGGCAACACGAAAAAATGCAGGTTGTCATCAATATAGGACTGCAGCAAGTGAGTTTCTCATCTCAACAGCAGTACTCCTGCAACACCATGCAGTCAACTATTAGGGAGTCTTTCGACGAGGAGATTGTGAGCACCAAGCATGCTGATGTTTCCAGTCCCAGTGACAAGACACCATGCTGTTTTCTAAAGTTTCCTAAGAAGCTGACACACTTGAATTCTTGTCAAAACACTTTTTCTTTGTATGTTTCATCATGCATACGTAGCGTTTTATCCACATTAAAAATGAAAATGCTACCCATTTGAGTTGTATCTTACTCATGAATAAAAAACTTCGTACGCCAAGATTGTTCGAAAGAATTTATTCATGTTCCAGCATTCAGTAAACAGAGCTTTTCATTGATCAACACTTGAGTTCTACACAACTGAGACAGATAAATTACCATCAGCAAATCCTGATGAAAATAAGATAAAGATTATTTATTGTTAATTTCCTGACCTTGACATTGGTGTTTAACATCTCCTCAAACTCTTCTGGATTCATTTTAGGTACAGAATTAATGAGTTTCAGAAGCAATCTCCCAACTTTATTATCAGGCGTAGCATTTCCTGAAACAACTTGTTCCACATAATTGAGCACTATGTCTAGCATGATCTCCAAGGATCCTGTGACATGTGCAATCTGGGTCAACTCTGACTGGCATTTAGTTGTCCTTTCAGAAGAACATTTGGTTTTCTGTGCTACTTGAACTGTGAAAAAAGGAGACAGAGACAAATCAATGTTTCTGAGCATGGAGTTCAACGCAATTCGTTATTCTTTCCCTTTAATATAACTCCTTGATTCCGAAACAAACAAAACCAAAATTATCCATACGTAAAGAAGAGTAATGAATATTCAATGGTGAATACAATAGTCATTTCACCGACGGAAAATTAAGGGGAAAACTACATTAACTGATCTTTTTGAATGTGCTATCAGGCCAAACCTACTTAAATCAATTCATAAAATATATTGCTTGTAAACTGAAATTATCTTGAGAGTATCAAGAAAATTTAGAAACTATATTCAATTTTCAAATATTATTTATTTTTTTACTTTTTCTTTGCTATAAGTTGCATGTTAATCTTGCATTATGTCTGCTACTCAAACAAAAGAAGATAACAAATAACGATATACTGAACAGAAAACAACAGATTTTCAATATAGATATACAGCAACACCTATACTTTAAGCCAAATTTAAAGCAAATTGCAAATAAAATACCAAAGTAAAACTGTGTAACTGTTTCACAGCTTCAGTCAAACAAGTGGAAGTTCTTAGTTTATACTTAATTACTAAATGAATCTCCATTAATTATCATTTTTGATCTATCAAGTTAAAATATAAGAAAATACCTCCTACTAGCTCTGGTTCAAAGGCTAATATTTCAACAGGGATAGGTGCAAACATTATGCCTTGTGTACGATTGGGTGCACCCATTGGAACACTGATGAAAATGAAGGACAGCTCATTAAGATTCTCAAGATTTCAAATCACCTTACCCAACATATGCCTTTATGCTCATTCGCATATTGTTCAAAAAGGTGTCCACAGTTAAATGGATAGGCTGATTACATTCTCTTGAAAAGTAATCATGAATCAACACTGAATGTTCACTCACATAAGGACTTGTGGCATACCAACCAACAATTACTTCTGATGGATTGACTTTATGATACAGATCAAACATTTCTTTTGCAAAGTCAATGCCCATTACAACCTAAGCATAATCTCTGTTTACACTTCTTCTATTAATCAATTCAATACCTCTTCTTCTGCTTCATTGTGAGGGACACAGAAACAATTAGTAACTTCAACAAATCCTTTGTCCACAGTTCCTAGAAAGAAAATTTTGAACAAAACTAAGTTCTGCAACAAAATGAAGTACATTTCAGATGAATATGATTCCTTAAAAATATTCCCACTTCCCACAATAACAGATATTTTTGTTTGTTATTACAAAATCATATTTACAGGTAGCTAAATGAAAACCACCTAACCTATACATCTGAAAAAAACATATATCGAAACAATTCGTGTATAAGTACCTGATAATGAAATGAAACTTTATTTGAAACTTTGTTTTATTAAAATTGGTGATAGTCTTATGCATGGTTGCTCCCACAGTATTACATTCCAAAAAAATAGCTTATCATCTCCATTCACAGATCTTCATACAATTTTTGATTCCACTCGCATTCAACTTTGTTTGTAAGATACATAGAATATTTCGTATCACAAGTAAATAACACACAAGTTTAGGTCATAGCTCTATATTCAATGTCAATGAAAACCATAAGAGATCATGCTTAATACTCACACTTCTGTATCTGAATAATTTATCACTGCAACATAAAAAAAACAAAAAAGAATTTGATTTCTTATGGATATTCTATAATGATCAAAATCAATCACTATAAAAGCGACCCAGTAATTGAACTTTTTCATTATTTGGAAGTCAAATACTGCAAATGGGAGGGGGAAGTGAGAAATTAGAATGCATGCAGTACAATCACTAAACCCAAATTCTTCATCTAGAATGAAGCCTTTTAAAAACATGAAGTTTCCAAAATACTTTTTTTTACAGATCACTCTATTGGATTCCCTACTAGCATATCAAATACATATGGAATATATCTAGAAACCAATCTACCCTGAAAGAAATCCCCTATTTACTTCACTATATCACTAGAAATCATTCTTGGAAACTTAATTGCATAGCATTCAAAACTTCTTTACTAGTTATATTAAAATGACATGATATTAAAATAAGTCTGCAAATAACAAGTACAAGCTTGTAACTCTACTTATAACAAAAGTTACATTTAATGGGTACTTGTTTCACCATAGTCATGTGAACTGTGACCATTTATACTTTTTATAAAACACAGTGTTGTCTTCATATTCAATTTTAATATCATGTTCTATCATATCAGTTCTATTCAATTAAAAATAATAAATGAAAACATCATCCATTAAGTGTGAGATATGCCATGCATAAAAAATGACAAGTCCAAAATATTTAATTAAAATTAAATTCACACTTGCTGGTCACTGAAAATGCATGCTCTAGACAAAATGCTGACAGAAGATGGCATACATACAACATTTCCTTCCAACCTTTCTAGATAGCCCTTAAGATACTAAGTAAATGACTATGGTGCCTATGGTTAAAATAAAAATGATTGCACATATGCAGATGGAGAGCAACATCACCAGCAGAATCAATACTCTCAGATGTTAAATTCCAACCTAAAAAAACTTGAAATACACTCAACCAAATGGATGAGATATAACAGATAGCATGAAAACATCATAAATGCTAAAGACTTAAAATACTTTCATACATCTAATTAGAATACAGCTGGAAATGTGGTTTTCCTGCTTTATAAACAAGTAGTGTAACTTAAAAGCCCAAAATTTACAAAAATAACACATTCCACTCAATATGAACCCTGAGCATACTGGAAATAACAATATTGTCATAATTCATCCTTAACATCCTTTACACATGAAGTATAGTGACTTTGAATATTCTAAATCATAAAAAACCACAAACTTAACAACTTACAGAATGTTAGTCAAAAAAGTTTCTGTGGTGTTCCACACTATTATTCACTGATATTCATAATATCTGATCACTAAAGATCAATATAATTCTGAAATCCATAGTTAAATTTTAATACTTGTAATTTCATAAAACACATTTTGTACAGGGAAGCTACGGTGAAATTCAATACAGTCTGTGTAATTTAGGTTTCCTGTATGTTATTACTTCATGAAATGTCATGATTCATAAAATTTAAAAACGTTTTCTTTCAAATGATCATTAACTTTATAGGTAAGACTTCAAGAGTCGCTTAGGATCATTTTTTCTTTTACATGAACACCGGAATTTTGTTCAGAATGATCGTAATGTCAAAACTGATGTCCCGGAATACACACTTCTGTGTGTATCCCGGGACATCATACACAATATCAACAATAAGAATTTTTTCAAAAGTACCACGCAATAAAATATTACAAGGACATGTGAAAAGCGCTTACTTGATGGAAGAACATAAACACTTCGCAAAATCTATTAACTATCTCTTAGGAGCTAGAAAGGCTAAAATATACCAAATTCTAAAGAATGTGGTATGATGATAAAGCTAACAGAACAAATGCTTAATTAACAGACCTTCGTGAAAGTTCAGCAGACCTTTTTTTCAGATAAGAAAACCAAAACATTTGCAACATTAAAAAACTTAATAAAGTATTTCGGTACAGTACTGAAATACTCAAAAGATAAACCAGCACTATATAAGAAACAATCATTTATGACATTTCGCTTCAACTTAATTCGCCATAAGTTAATTTTGGTAGAAATGAATCTAAATCAAAAAATTCTTAATAGTCCAATGCATCTCGAGGCTGTGACCTTTACAATATCACGTCATGGCATGGTAAAACCATCAGATGATGTTTTTCATATTTGTAAAAGTTCCAAAGCATCGTAACAAAAAACAGGAATTTTCTATTACCCAAAAGCGTTCCAACGGTTCTCCTAGCATGTTCATCTCTTCTTTCATATGAGTCAACAATTTGAAACAGTACTACGGGATGCACTTTGACCACTAAGTGAAGAGCCATTGTTGGATTGGATAAAATTATCTTGCAGAATTCAAGAAAAGTCGGTAATCTAGCACATCATGGTTCCAAATAAACGGGGAATTTGAATATGTAATAATTTAAATACCCTATCACTCGTTTGCAGCATACCAACAAAACTCTCGCAACACGTAAAACATACCTTTTCCCTTCATGGTTACCAAGTCATACCCAGTTGCGAAACTAAATCAGCTTTATAACAAAATTTGAAACTGTGAATCGTTTTGCTATTGCCGACTTGCAAAGAGTTCGTTTTATTTTAAAAAGTGCTGATTGAATAAATTTAATGCACAGTTAAGAAAGGGCTATCCCTATCATGATAGTAGATCTGCAAGAAATCTGCTAGTTTCTTTCTGCAGAGTTTTTGAAATCAAAGCTCTAAAAAGTTTTCTTCAGGTCTTTTATTGATAGAATTTTACATTTTATTCACATGAATCTCAATTACTCACCGTCATAACATGAAAATCAATAACAACTGGATTGATGAATCGGTAAAGGCTTTATAAATGACATCTTTTATCAAAGTCTTTGCATAGAGTAAATAAAAACTCGGATTTACAAATCTAGTGTTCTCTGCAGATTGTGATACGCGAGAACTATATATAATCCATTCAGCATTATTATTAAATGTGAAAAATTTTAGTTTTTAGTATTAAATACAAAATGTTTGTGACAGTGCCTTTCCATTTTTATAAGACTTTTACACAAAATATGCAAATTTAATATTATGATATTGTGATCTGATTTACAAAAGCTCAGTAGTCATATGATTTGTGAACTTTCGTAGTGATATATGAATCTGCATTTCTATTAATGTGCCTATTCTCACTGCAGTTGTATTTGGTGAAACTTAACTTACAAAAATACATTCTAATTTTAAAGTTTCAGAAAAATAATTGCAAATCTGGAAATTTGTGATACATTATTATTTCATGAATATTCTGCTAATACCTTCATTTGTATGCATGAAGCACATCTGAAAAGGCCATTTGGAAATTTAAGATAGTATTAAAATATCATTATCAAATCATTCTCAGTTCATTCAATATGCTGTGAGGTTGGACACTTGGATTCTGATTTTTACATCTCTAATGAGCGTTTTCATCCAGCATATCTCTGGAGGATCATAGGGCTTGAACTATTTAAATACATGAGTGCAGCAGTGGATGTCTATGAGATTCGAATCGCGATGTACTAAATACCATATAATTAGACATGCTTATTACATTGGTACTTGCAGGGTCCTAAAGTGGTTTCATCAGAAGCTCCAAATGTAATGATTTTATATCCCCCAAATGCATATTCATCGGATTGCAGAAACTTGTTACAAATGGAAATTTCGCATTGAAAATCAGTTTCGGGAAAACAATTATTTAAGAATTGAAGAGAAACTCAATAAATTGTTTTGAGTAATGGAAGATTGAAATCACAGTGATTAAAAATAAAAAGTTCAGTAGAATTATAACAGTGTTTAAGCCACTGATTTCATTCTTCCCTTATGAGAGCTAAAATATGAAAACAGTGAAAAAGAAGCCAAACTACTATTACTTCTAAGAGCTGAAATACACAATATGAGCGTTTTTCTTGCAATTGATTCATAAGTCTGAATTTCACAGAATGAGCTCCATTCCAAAGTCCGCTTTGTTGTATGACTAGATGTGAATACAGTTTCCAAGATGTAAACATTACATTGTGCATTGGGTGTCGACCTGGCTACAAAAAAATTCACTGTTAAATCTATAGGAATACCACAATGTCGTATCATGAAAAAATCTTCTAAACAAGGATTCTTTAATTATACGTATTCTGACTTTGTTGAAGTGATCACCATCTCTTTATCATTAACTGAACTGCGTTGTTCATAACTGAAAGTTCCAAAATAAGAGTCCAATGCTAGAACACATGATCACAGACTAATCAGGTAGTCTTTGAATGATCTCGGGTGGTTTCCCGCGAAAGCTAAAAGAAAATGGGTTCTGGAGAATATTATGAAAACAAATAAATTGTTCTTACATGGTAGTATTAGAATGCATGTAATGGTTTACACTATAGAAATGTTGGTAACAACTTAGAAAAGTTCATTATTTAAGCAATCTAATCCAAAAAAAGGTTAGATAGTTTACATATTCAGTTATTGAAAAAATTTTGAAGATAGTGACGCATTCATTTCCACAACTTACGATGGATTTTCTATAGGATTTGCTATGTACTAAGTACAGTCTATGTATGTACACATGATACGCCTAACATGTTCATATTCATCGATCAAGATCAACAGAATATGTAGAGAATTGAATGCATATGTAACAAAGTCTTCAGCATCATTTTACCTCCATATGCATTTTATTTTTTTAAATCCAGCATATGTTATTTTTCTCATGATTAGCTGCTCGACCACGAATGAAATTTGAACTGCGGATTTCTTAGCAAATAGTCTCAGTTGTCTTGTAACCCTTTTTTGCCTGTTTTTTAGTTTTCAACATTGATATTCGGTAAGAAACATTCACATGCACTCAGCAGTAAAAGTGTACATTCAGTGTTTGATCAATCTGGCCTTAAATATAACGATATATCTTAAAACCTCTGATTTGTAATACCACTTGAAAAAGTAAAACAGAAGGCAATTTGACATAATTATGTGTTAAATGATTGTTTCTTACATTGGGTTTCTGGAGAATGTGTTCATCAATCATAGTTCCTCTGTCCCTTGGATTGAGATTGCATATTCTGTTCATTAATAAAGTTTCATGATTGGCAGATATAAAGCTTCAAAAGTTTTCTAGGACAACCAGGCTTACATTGAATAATCATTTAATGTCATGGACTAAGAATTTGGAGGTTTACATGCGATGAGACAAAAGTATGACCGGACTTGGTTTGCACAAGTAAAAGAAATCCCCATCATGTGCTTGTATCAAACACATGAGTTTGCAAGTCACAATGCAATTCAATCATTTAAATAAATGATGAGAAATACTGAGTCATGATTAAAGTTGTCAGCAGCTATTTTTCCCCACATTTTCATTCCACTTTTTTTGAAAAAATCAAACCCTTTTCAAAACAAACTTTTTTAAATGTGAAGCTTATTTCAATATAAATTTGATAACTGTTTAATAATGAAAAGCTTAATATCATATGCCACTTGGGAAACATATCTCTTAATAAAAGGTGCATCCAAGGAGAAAAAAAATAACAATTCCATATTTACACTAGGAACCTGTGTATTCTTTCTGAACTTTATTAATTTCATTACGAAAGTTGGCAATTAGTTCTTTTGTCAATTTCAACTTATCCTTTAAATCTCTTATTTCATCTTGTATTTTTGTTTTGGCTGAAAGAATTGATGTCAAAGATTTCACCTTCTCTTTTTCAACTGAAAACAAATCACATCACTAATTTAATAATAATCATATGAATATCATACAGTCTGTTTCATGCTTATATTCATTAAGTGTGCTGCAGCGGTTGGTAGACAGAAGTTGGGCCATAAGAGGAGATGGATCATAAAATAATATTTCTTCATATGATTCTGATACTACAACAGTTTTTTCATTTGAGGCATCCTGTCCTGTGTGAAAAAGACGCAAAATATGATATAAAGTGACCTAAAGAGAAATCAGAAGTTTGATAATAATTCAACAACAGACTATAAATAAAAGGTACCGGCTTTTCATTTGCAGGATCTTGAAAGTAAATTTTTATAATGACTTCAAATTCGCCCCAACCAGTTTCTGTTATTTCATATGGAGGTTTTGTAACTATTCTATTCTGATTCGAATAGCTTTCATGAAGTTTGAAATGAATTTTTTTAACCCAAACAGAAATATCCTCATTATGGTATGGTTTCACATAAACTGTCCACTGATGGGTATGACCATCATCTTCTCGTTTTTTTCCAAAATATTTTGCTACATTTCCATACACAATGGGCTTAACAACTGTCTTTGTCTACCTTCAAACTCAAATTTTATGGTTCCTCGTTTCACATACCTTTAACTTTGGTGATGGTTCAAGTTTTTCTTCCATGTAATATCATAATAGATGAACAGGACTAATATTATTCAATGGAAATGCATTTGTTTTGGAAATTACAACATAACTATGGAAAGTCATTAACCAAGGTTTATGGGAAACCAGGCTTTTTTTGGCATTGGATTACACTATATTATAGCAAAAATTCAATCGTCATTCTCCTATCTAACGATTGGTGCATGAAGCTATAACAGTAACATAATTTATTACTCAAAACTGTGCAGGTCTGAATATATATATTTATTGAAAATATCCACAAATACATATAAGCTCTTAGTTGAGAACACAAGTACTTTTGAGTGAAAAGCACCAATAAGACTTCACTTTGCTGAATTCGCTATTGTATTTGAACACAAACAAAAATTATATCTTAAAACTTATGCAAGCATACTTGTCTGTTTGCAATCAAATTACAAAAAGATTAATTAAAAAAGCAAAACTTCCAACAGTGAGCACTCCAACACGTCGAAAGGCCGATATCCATCAACATTTAAGTGAAAGGTATTGAACAGATACGGGAAGCTAATACGTGACGGTGTACTCAAATAGCCAACATAATTTATGAGATAACAATCTGTGATCAGAACATGCTTTTCGCAAAAATAAAAAAGGGTGAATGTTCAAGTGGACTGCCAAAGTTGAAGATACCAAAGCCGACCGACGCTTTCAACCAAAATGCTCGGGTTTAACGCAGTGCTTTGGAAAAGATGGAACACTACGAGGTTTCAGCTTGGAATCAATCATCACAGAAAAACACACTGGTCCTTCTCAAAATCGCTCTCATTCCTTATTTGTGAGAAAGGCGTGCAGCTTCGACGAGACAGAAGAATTTGAAACAGCTAATCCTAGCGCTTTCGTTAATTCCGGAATGGTCCCGCGCGGTAAGAAGCGCACAGGCTGATTTGTTATCAACACAAAACGATCAAACATTTTCTCATTATCACCAGATGCTGGAATCCACCTCGGATCCTTTCTACCTGTAGTAGTTTTATTTTTTTTTTCGAGCTCTTTGTAAGTTTGCTCTTTTCCCGAAAGGAATTTTTTTTTAACGTTTCTTCCAAGAATCCGTAAGAGTTAACACTTCAGTCAGAACGAAGAGCTTTACTTATAAGTTAGACCAGACTCATGAGACTTTCGTGGCATCTGATTAGATTTTGTAGATTTCCTGTTTCACTTTGCCCCTATTGTACATTGGGGGGAAAAGCAAGCCTTTCGCCTTAATTTCATGTTTTAAAACGCTTTATTTTTTTTTTTTTTTGCATCGTCCTATAGGCATCTTAATCACCGCAGCTGCTTACCAGAGAATTAATTATACTATAAGCACGAAATTCATTAGCTACTTCATTTTAATGTTTTTTTTTTTTGGACAGATTCCAAGTAATAAGTTAGGAATGCACCTCTGATTTATAGTGCTAAAACACTGATCACAGAAAATGGAACTAAGTAATCAATCAAACTAAAAACTGCATTAAAACTTAAGCTCTAAATTCATTGATTAAAACAACCAGAATTGTACATTATGCCGAAAATGCCATCATTCTAGACAGCTTTGCCTAAAATGAAGTCACATTCAAGATTTGGAAAATTCATTCCGTTTCTGTTCCGTTCTGAAGGAAATCATGTTCCATGTAAATGCCTCTTCCGATCAAATTCGGTTCCATTTTTTAAATGGGAAAAAGGATCACTGACATCATTTTCTTCCTTCTGTTTAAACTCGCATTCTTTCGTAATATGAATTCATTAGAGATGTTAATAGAAGATCGAAATATCCGGAATGATTTCTACAGAGCTTCCTAGAACAAAGTCATGAAGAAGAAACTGCGATGTGTTTGTATCGCTAGTAATTAATTTTGTGTTCTGGGCCGTGAAAAAGAAATGAATAGTCCAGTGTGAATCAAACCACAATAAGAATAACAATCTTTGTTTTCATATTTAAAAAAAGGTAAATCACAGTTATAGTTTTAAATTCAGGTAACTAAAAAAAAACTACGCTCACTTCCGCTAACAAAACTTGTTTCAAATAGTATGAGGATCTGTAATTTTCATTTTCACATAGCACCATACGGACTTTAAGGTACAGACTTTCCTCTCTCAATCTAAAAGGGTGTGCAAAATACATCTCTGCATGGAATCACCGTGTTAGTTGTTTTTAACGATGCCAATAAAGTCAGTTGACACTTCTTTAATCCTCGTTTCCTTGAACTGATTTCCTGGTAGATTCACTAGAAGCTTGCCTTGCTTTATTTCCAGTGGTTTTATTGTTTAAATATTTGAAATTTGTGTTTGAATTTCTTTGGATTATGATCCATAGGCATAAACACAAACTGTAACATCTGATTGCCTCTTTTCTCATTTAAATTCCACCAACCAAGTAAACATTTGGCAGTTTTCATTCTAATCAGCCATTGCTTGTTTACATCGTAGGTTTAATAAATGTCACTGTCTAATTGGCGATCGCCTGAGAATCCTTAAGAAACAGCCAGTAAAAGGTATACCAATGCTGAAGTTTGCTAATGTTCAATACATCTTTTGATTCGAAGACAATTAAGGATAAGCACCAGATAGATAAAGGTGATAAAAACTGGAAGGAAACAAAAAGGTTATAATACAGCCGAAGTGAAACAAAATAAACAGTACGTTTTTATTGTTCTATATGGAAGAATAGGTTCATATAATTTGAAGTTTCAATACGATTTTTTAGATTCTAGATCATCCATTTTTTTTTAAAAAAAAAAAAAAAAAACAGGAAGTCGAACTTCTGTTTCACAAATTCCAGTCAGTATTCCAGCCATAAGGTTTTGAATCATTAGCATTCCAGAAATCACAAGGCATGTGAATGTGTATTAAATAATTATCGTTAGAGCACATTAATGAAGATAAGGAAAACCATTAATTTGCACAGGAAAGAAACTCCAAATACTCCGTCCAAAAAAATTAAATTCATTATCAGTGATATCAATTTACGTTCAAATAATACGAACAGACGATCGGGAAAAGAGCCAATCGACCACACATGATAGCAAAGGAAATGTCTACATTACCGGTCACCAAAAATGACCAGGTGCTCGCGGTGCATCATCTCGCAAGAGACAGGGAGAATCCAGACAAACAGACTTTATATGAGATGAGGGGTTACTGCAAGATCATGTAAAACAACCCACGCCTCAGATAGGGAGGATGTAAGTAGTCAAACTAGAAGTTCAAGCACTTGCTGTCGCGTTAAAGTAGGGCGACTTCGCCAAGAAATGATCACCACCACTGAATCGAATGTGTTCCCATGTGAATGTGCGTACGTGAAATGGTATTCTCCTGTCTTGTTTTTGATTGAAAGTCAGCTGGTACGGATGTGAAACTGGGCAGCGAAATATGCCTGCTTAGAAACAACTCTGGTGAGGACGAAATAATTGGAGACGGAGTCTAAATAGCTTTTGTGGACCACATGCATGCTTTTCTCTCACCTCCGAAACGAGCCTACTCTTATCATTTCGATTAGCAATAACTAAATTCGGATCAAAAATTAAAAACAACAACGACAACATTTCCTTTTGAATAGTAATTACGTTCTGTCATTGCTTTGCCATTGAATTCATTTTGTTTATTTTCAAATAATTTATAAATAACAGATAAACTAGCTGTTTTAAACATCTTAATAAAATTGAAGATTGTTTGATTAGCTTCATTTGATTCAACAGTAAATTTAATAATATCGTCTTGCATTATTATTTAATTGCGAGATAATAAAATTAGAATAATAGCCATTAAGTTTCAAATGAAAGAACATGATATGCTATTGATGATAAAAATGAGCATACAGTAGAAGCGGCTGATAGAGGGAATGGCATTAGGACTCAAATAAGGAGACTGAATAGAAAATTGCAAGACGGCTGCAAGGAATCAGAGTTGATCAAATTGATGAAAAATATATTCATGGGTAGATGGAAGCGTGAACAGTGTTTTCAATTCGTTCTAAGGGACCGAAACTGTTCACAAACTTAGAAAAGAACTTTTCTGCGTTGTCTGAAGAAGATGAGGATTCCTCTTGCTCCGAGGATCCCTAAAGCAGAGAGAGAGAGAAGATAACCAAGTTAATAATTTTCCAATTCTTATTTGAATCAGTCTTAAAAATAAAATGCAATAGGACGCAAAATAAGGAACCGAATTTTCTGTGTGGAACGGTCTGCTGAAACATTCAAAAGAAAAAGACGGTTGCAAGTATTTTGAAGAGCTGTCGAGCGATCATTGCATAAATTGGAACCAAGCCGCATCGACAAGCCGATGTCGAAGCAGAAAGTTGATGTCAACTGATGTGCACAAAATTTAAAAGAAAAAAAAAAAAAAAAAAAAAAACTGGCCTCCAAAGTGCCTTATTTCCAAATTATTGCATTCCATTTCAAACTGTCAATAAATTCCTGAAAACTTGAAATAAATTCAAAATTTGATCACATGGAAGAAACCAGAGTGATGTACACTGTACTCAGTTGATTGATAACAATGTATTTTGCACACTTGGCCAAATTATACATGTGTGTTGTCTGTAGCGATACAAAAATAAAGCTTGCGTAGAAACAGATCTTGTATTCCGGAATCCATTACGAGCCAACCAATCGATGGGGAGAGTGGATGCCTTCTCTGCAGAAATAAAACTGGAACAGTGGAAAGATGTGGTTCGTTCTCGAAATGATGCAATGCAGCCACAACAGCATGATGTATCGAATCGGAGCTTCCGTACATAAACACACAGTGTCACGTGACTCCACGAAATTATCACAGGAATTCGATTGCACTGTCGGGAGTGTGGATCCATTAATGCTTCCCATGAGCTGTCCACTCTTCACTCTCGTGTCTGAAGATACCTGGAGAACGCTTCACGACTGTGTTCCTGCATCCTCTCATTCTTTCATGTGTAGTCGAACGATTCCATTTCGCCGAAGTGGGAATTCTGGCGCTGCGCGCATGCTCGCAGGTAGTCATCCTGAATGCGGTACATTCCTGAGTTGGCTTGAAACATAAGGGTTTCAAGTATTCTTTCGTTCTTGATGGCTTTACTGGGTAGCACAATCTGAAAAGGAAGAGGAATCGTGACCAGTCTCCCGCGGACGTAAATGAGGATTACTTTGATGAGCTCGTGAGGTGTGATGCGATACAGCTTGAGGTCCTTGCTCAGCCTCTCCATGATGCGCAGGAACTCGACCCTAGAAGTCACCTTGCTTTCTGGTGCCTTGTGCTTGACCTTGTTCTTGGCCCACATCAGCATGGCTTCGAATTTCTTTATCTCGGGAATTTCCAGATTCCTGCTCATGATCATTTGCACGATCGATTCGGACAAGTGCAAAAATTCGAAATGGTTAAAAATCTGGGTGAGAACAACAAGGAGGAAAGGAAAAGACAAACAGAAGTTTAAATGAATGAGAGAATCATATCGAGCAAGTCTGAAGAGGAAGTGTACCTCCAGTAACGGTAACGAGTGGGAACGAACCCCCCTCCCCTTCCCCCTTGTAGGCAACGCAGAAAGGGGATAAGTCTTTGGGAAACAAAGCCCTTTGAAAGCGTTATTGCAAACTAGGCCTTATGTCTTCCGCAGAGCTAAAAAAATACGTCCTCGCGGTGGGAAACGGTGGTTTTTCATCCTCACTCTGAGTGAACTCAACGCGTGGCCTACAAATGACTTCCAAAGCACGAAACCCTGAATTCCGAAACACCGATGTTTGTGCTCTGGAAAGAGATGCTTGCACGAAATAGTCCCACAGTAAAACAGAATCGGCAAAGAATGGTGGCAACGTGGGCATTGGAGGATCTGAAAAACAGGTTCGCGTCTGGTGGAGTTGCTTGGAAGAACCAGAGCTATGCGGTTAGCGAAGGAGGAAACCGCCCTGAACGTGATGAGGACGTTTTCGTGGGTAGCTCCTTCTTACTTCCGTCAGGGATGTCATCATTTGTTTGTTATCCTCTATCCTAACCAAAGCACCAAGGGTGGACGACCAACAGTTTGCAAGAGCGAGACATGAGCACTTCGAGTGAGCGACTTTCTCTCTTTTCTCAGTCTGTGTCCTTCCTCCGAAGGCAAATTCAGGTGGCGAATTCAGTCGACAAGGGAAATGACAGAACTGCGAAGAAGGTGCTGAGGGACGCACGCGCGCTTCAGCTTGCGTTCGAACCGATAAAATCATTCTAGGAATGCATTTATATTTTGGGAACAGCTTTCTCAGCGGCTAAGTCTGAAATCTTCCTTGCATTTATCCAATCCAACGCGCGCACACAGACACATAAAGGAAAGCGCACAAATGCTTCAGTGTGAGGACCTAGTTAAAAACGATCGGGATATGATTTCAGAAACCACGTGTTCTTTCTGGAAACCATCAGTGACGGCTTGGTTACCACCACCGGGATGCAACAGATACGACGAAACACAGCATCGGCTGCAATTACTCAAAGAAAAAAAGAAATACCTGCAAAGCTCTTGGTTCAATGAATGCAAGAATCATGTTGACTAACTCCGAAGCGGAAGTGTACCTCCAGTAATAATTTTCTAGCTGGATAAGCATATTGCAAGTCTACAATCTACATAAATAAATGGAAGCTTTGAACATTCAGGATTACCACTTCGACCCTTAGGAACTGTTTGGAATGATGAAAACAAGCTTGCAAAAGCTCAGGAAGGTCGAAATGTTCGGCAGCGCATATCAATCCAGGGATGTTGATGCAAGAGAAGGAACAGACACCAGTGTGAAGGTAATTCAAAAGGATTCTGAATGTGTCTGCTTCGAATTCGATTATGGTGAACTGGAATGCCGAAAAATTCCTCTGCTAATCACGCAGCTTAAGACGATTCGTTACCTCATTTTGGAAGAGTTTCGTTTTGTCTACTTTGTGCACATCTGCACAGACGCTTAGACGAGGTACAGGTAGGTTTTGAGATGCTCGATCTTTTCCTTTGTCTATGCAAAGAGGAACGGATCTTTGTTTGATTTTCTTGACCGTCTGTTACCAGAGCAATCGGTGGAGCTGTTCCACTTGATTTTGTTCGCTTCAGAGAGGTTGGAAACCTCTTGCTTTTTGTAGTTCCAACCCCATCCGGAAGTCAAACTACCCAGTCTTGAGAAAGCCCTCACTACAATGGGTGAATTTGGAACACTTTTGGGTCTGGCGTTGGTCCCGCAATTCTAAAATGCCTGCATGGATGGTTGCGACCACATTACCTCTGCATTTCCAATTCCGGAACCTGAAGAAAATTTGAAGCTTTCCTTTTATGCGTAGGGGAGGGTAAAGAAGGCACTGGTCTAGCAAGCAGATCAGCAACGGAAACTTGAGGGGATCCAAAACCAGTTGTGAAACCGTACAGCATCTCTTGGAAAACTCTAAGTATCGTTAGAAGCATTAATGGAGCCATTCCAACATTACTGTGCATCTTAAAAGCATCGAAGTCAAACGGAAATTACCTGCTTCTTATGGCTAAAAGGGCGCGAACTCCAAATAACCTAGTTTTCTGTTTTCCTTGTCCCACAAGGAAGGAAATGTCAAATAACTTGATCTGATCGGAATCATTTAGAAAATATCTGGAAAAGTCTTTTGTCAGCTGGTCATATCCTTCGTATGCGTCCTTCAACGAATCAAGCAGTGGACTAGAAGGCCTCATGTGCCCGATGGGCCTCCATGATCCTCGTCTTTCAAGATTTTTTCGTATTAAAACACATTGCGAGCACACAGTACCTGAAAGCTTTTGGAAATTGGCCTGTTTCAGCATGATTCTGTAGGTTCGTGACGATGTCCTCGAGCATCTGACTACGCGTTCTTTCCTGCATCCGAGCGAATTTGGGAGCGCTGTAGCTGGCTCTTTCACCGTTCACTATTTTCGTCAACAGCCATTCCCGAAACATCGATCCTTTGACAAACACGTGCTGTTCGTATAGGTAAGGTTTATAGGCTCCAACTTCATCCCTGGTCACAACGGAAACCTGCAATCACGACACTCCGTGACATGGTGCTGTGGTACGATGTCCCGTGATATGTCGTGGCATGTATCATATGATTCTACTGATAAATTGAGATATCGTACATCCAAAAAAAAGAAGAGAGAGACAGAGATTTTGAAATCGGACTTGGTTTGATGGGGAATAATGGCATCAGTGTTTGAGTTGGTGCAAAAAATAGCTCGAAATTTTCCTCGCATCAGAGAAATCGAAGTGATATAAGCTCCATATTGTCGGTATTTAACTGCCTTTTCTGCGCAAAGTCCGTGAATGCTCTTGGAAACATGGAAACTGACGATTACACCAGGACTCACTGTTTACCTTTTATAATAATAATAATAAGTGACGTGATATCAGTGAATCTGCGTTAAAGTTTTCGCTGAATGACGATTCCTGGCTAGTTAGTTCTCCCATACTTCGATGTCCGTTCACAGACAATACATGGTACAGAGGTAGAAATTGTGGGACCTTCCTATTCGTTTTTACATGATTCAGGTTAGATGAAGAACCGTCCTTACGTTCCTTCAGTATGCTGGCATCTTCCCCATTCCAAAATCATCCGTACTGAGATGAAAGCATGATGTCCATATGAAGCTGTAAGTTATTTTTCGATTTCCCCTTCTGATGATACTCTGTTCGTGCTGGTATCAAGATCCGTAATGCGTTTGCTGCTAGCACATGCCAATTATACCAAATCGATGAATCTCTACTATTTGCGAGACCTATGTTTTGAATAGATGGTTTCTGCCACATGAAAATCTTCTTTCTTCCTTTCGCTGAATCAAACGAATCTTTACCGGGGATGATCAGCATCTTTTAGTGGTCCGTTGAACATTCGAAACGAGGCGATTTGTTCTTCCTCTACGGTTTCGCAGTTTATTCTGATCTCAAAGCCATCGTCGTCTCATAAACTCTTGCTGGAAATTATTTCCTTCTGAGATGATGAGCGAAGTGCCCGCTCGACACATTCGTAGAGTTTTAGAGCGTGGCAAGGGCAGAAAAACATTGAACACTGAAAAAAACTCTCTCACACGTCACACGTGCACATGCTGCTTCTGAAGCATTTGCGCTCAACTCTACGCAGAATGCATCGTACACCATTGCTCACCATTTGCTGTGATCTGCCTGGCAACTTAAAACTGCTCTGAAGACAACGCAAATTAAATAGATACTAGTCCAACAACTGGTTGGCGAAAGACATCCTTGTGGGACATATCTAGCTATATTGTCCCTCAGATATCTATTCCTGACTGAAGACCATCCCTCTCCATGCCCACAGTGTTGAGCTCCAGCTCCTGTTACAAGTGTTGGCTACAGATTAAGGTTAGATGGAGAACACCATCAACATAAACTCCTCCAAAAGAGGACAATCAATCATCATCAATCAAGGGACTGAAAAAACAGATTCTCTTTCCTTCCAGTTTCGTTTAAAACTCCGTTCTGCCTATTCGCTTCAGAGCATCCTTTCGGGAGCGTTTTAGGACGTGATGTCACCAATGACAAAGCTCTAAACCATTTCTGTCTGTACGGGGATGTTGCATTTTTTTTTGCCTGCCATTCTTTCTCTGATCGGCTAGCAGAGAACAGATTTGGTTCCTGAGAGAAGAAAATGACTCTTCAATCCGAAAAACTTTTTGTTCCACCAGAAGCTAAATATCTGGGGGTTCCTGATAAACAGTGTTCCTTTCTGATTTGGTACTGAAGCAATTTCTAGATACGTACAACGTTTCCTACATTGCAATCGCTGAGTACTTTGTTCGGAATTTGAAGGATGCTGCGATCTAGCCCGGTCTAAGTGGAGGCCCGCTGCACATATGTGGCAACCGCTCCGCTTCTTAGATGACTATTTCAAACACAGGTGCTCCCCATATACAAGAAGGCCTTGCTGCAGAAAGAACATCTTGGTGAAGCGATCTTACTCGGGCAGTCGCTCATGAGCTTTCAGATTTTGATGACGACGCTCTTGCATTTTAAGTTGCATTCGCTGCTGCAAGGGAGAGCAGACGACGCATAACAGAAGATTATGTCATGTGATCCCTTTCTAAAGTTTCGTTTTCCTAAAACTCCATTTCTATTTCCTTCAGCTTCTTTTATCAGATGTTTGAAAAACACTTGCACAAAGTCGAGCTGCCTCTTTGTGCCGTTTACGTGTTTTCTCCTGAATAATGCATCTTGATTCTGAAACTCGTGGTACCCACTTCAATGATTCTGAATTCCGAATTGCTTCGGCTTTCTCATCCCAACGCACAAGCAAACAGACATTAATGGGTTACCTATTTGCAATGTCTTTGGCGAGAAGCGAAGAGTTTCCTTCGGTTGTTTCCCGAATTGAGAAATAGCTCTTTTGCTCTCTATTACGGAACGAATCCCGTATTTGCTTAACATGAAATTTCGTTTTTTCATAAGGCAATTATGTGCTTAATTTTCCAGATTCTCAACACCCTCTTTTTCCGAAGACCAAATTGAACGTCTGAGTGTTCTGAGTGTCGTTTGGTTCGAATCGCATCTCTTTTCGCTCCGTTGTGTGTCTTTTGAATTCCGCGAGAGAAATAGCAGAAGGATCATTTTCCCGTATTAGCCAGAAGCACGAAGCAGACCAATGCCACAAGGCAAGCAGCGTGCATCTATTAATCTCCACGTTGAGAAAAGACATCTGACAACAACCAAGGAGGAAAAAAAAAACGAATGCCTCTTCCGTTCCCTCTCGCATTATAAGCGCTGCTATTCAGTATTTGCACTGTTTGAACATCGAACTTCGGATTGAGGTGCTCTTATGAGGTGCATCTTGAGTAGATATCACCACGTAGAAGGAGCATGGAAACTGTGAAACTTGGAAACGAATGTTTTGGAACAGTCATCCTGGCAGCCTCATATGTGGTTTCCTTGATGCTAAGGGCAATCGACAGACACACACACACAAAAAGAATAACAGCGGCAACAGCAACAAAAAGAAGGAGCACCGGAGACAGCAGTCAGGATCGTAAGCAAAGTTTTGCTGGGCGAACCTTGTAGAGGACGGTAGGAATTGCGAAAGATTCGCGACACGAAACAACGGTTTCAGATTGCTCATGACATACCGAAGAGAGAAAGATGCATTACCCACGACTACCTAATGTAAAAGAACGCAGCTTAAACTTCATAGACATTGATCATAATGAAGAAGAAAATGGACGTATGAGAGCAAAAAAATATTGCAAAAAGATTGAAAGAAGATCAGCATAGTGAGTGAGTGAGCTCCATGAATATTCTACATTTTTAGGAATAAATATATTTGTATGTATTATAATTAATATTTATGATACACATGTATTATATCTTGATATTTTTGAAAAAGATAAAGAGATTTCAAAATATTTGAACTTCCATGGAACTTTGCAAATATTGCATATCTGGTGATTTTTAGATAATGTTTTCTTTGTCCTTTGTCTGTCATGGACCACGATACATCTCATTCAATGTTTCGAGGCTGAGGAAAATGCAGAGGTTAGCTAGAAATTGACCCCAAAAAGCGACAAAAGAAGGCATCACAAGAAAAGTTAAGTTCAAAGTTAATGAAAAATTTATGTTAACAAAGTCTCAGAAAAGAGTCAGAGTTACGATTCATAATGACTGAGCACTCAGAATCCCAGAAGAATGTTCTGTTTGATTTTGGTTCCATTTCTGTTTCATTACACATTAACAAACTCCTTGCAAGCAAGAAATTCTTCCAAAATCAATAAAGCAAGAAGCAAGTGACTTAATGGGCGACGATTCCCAGCTCCGAAAACAAGGTCGAAGGTTCGAATCACCTCCGAATCACCTGCCTGACAAAGTTCCCATCTCGACAAGGGACACACCCATTCTGGAGCAGTCATCGCAGGTCATCCCTTTTCGACAATGACGAAGCTAATTAAGATCGAGGAAGATGTGGAAAGTTCCTCCCTTGCATACCTGCATGCAATCCCAGATCTCTGTTTTTCCACATCAATGGATGTAGGAAAACAGAGATGCCTTCTGTGTATCCAAACCCCTTAACCACTTTCTCGCTCATCCTTCTACACCCTTTTCCTTTTATGGCATTTGTTACTCTCGAGTATGTCAATTAGCAAAGGGCCTTCAGCTCAAACTGATCAGTGTTACTTGCACACGAAGCTGTAAACACAAGAACACAGTTCGATTGGAACTGAAACGGAGGGTGCTGCTAAAACATCTCATTGCCCCGGTGACGGCTTTGCTGCGCACGCTGGGCGTGTTCTGGGAGCAGGCGATGCTCACCCCGGAGAGAGAGCATTTCTTCGTCCTCACTGGGAACCCCTCAAGGAACGGAGAGTGCCCCAGTCTCAGCACGGATGCCCACAAACACACAAGTAACTCTTTCGAAAACTTTTTCCAAGTGTTCTTCAGCTGTTGAACCACCAATTCATGAAATGAGATCTGACATCCTACAAGAAGCACTGCGATGGAGGTTTCGTCTGCTGCGTTCTTTTCATTCGTTATGCTCAATTTTAAAATTTAGTCAGAACTGATCAACATCAATCGTTTTTCTTATTTCTACTTTGCTTTCAATGATTTAAGGATTTTGCAAGTCAGTTCCGGCATGTGCAGAGGATGCGTGGAACTTTTGGAATAACTTCGAGTATCCTAGGATGACGTATGTTAAACGATGACGGAAAAAGGATTCCGGGTTCCAAGAATATGGGAAGATGACAATTAAAAATCGTTTTTCACATAAAAATAGCAGCAGGGAACTGTGAACGGAGATGAAATGAGTTTGGATGGAAGTAGTATGGATAATTCTTCTGAGAGGAAACTTATGCATCGGGTTTTAGACGAAAACAAAAACTGGCTTCCTCCACGCGTGTCCCCGACTTCCGCCTTACTGATCGTCCTAAACCTCAAAGACTTTTCAAGACTCATGAATTTTCAAGGAAATTGATGATCTCTGTATGAGGAAATAAATGCTCTTTGTATTCTCGACGCAGGTTTCCATGGTGTTGCTTCTAAAAGATCTTCCTTAATCTCCATCCACGCATGTTCACATGTGTCTCTAGGCGACACGGCACACATTTCCAGCGAATTTCGATTCGCGCGCTTTATCTGTGACTTTTTGTTTCTTTACCCACGTATCAGATTTTGGTTCGCTCAAGCAGGCATTACTTTTGTTTGGAATTCCACAGCATCTTGCTGGATGGACATCTTTATCAACATCACGAATAGCAGCACTCAGTTATTTGGAATTGCTGCGTTGAATTTCATGATTATATAGGGAACTTTCCGATTCATACGAAGCATTCTGTTTACATACATGGAAGCAGATCAGTATGTGTAACAGGAAGGTGACAAAGCGAAACAACTTGTGAAAAGACAACAAAAAGAACGAAACGAAAAAAACATGCGGTAAAAAAGAATGCCTATTCTCTTTGACGACTGTCGTTCCATGTTTGATAGAAGCATGTCGTGTGCTCGATCAATCCGAACGAAAGCATTCTTATGTTTTGGGCGAAGGCTGTCGGTATCACTTTGTACGTGGAAACGTACTGGAGAATTATGCCACAAATGGTACGTACCTTGTACTGAGTAGGGTAGCCATCAGGAGGTGAGAAAGTCCTCACTACTACGAAGGTGTGTAGAAAATGCGACTTGATGCAGGCTGGAGAAAACGGGGTGTCTTTCGCTTCCAGAAACACCACGCAGACGATGTCGTTGCCAATGTGACGCTTGCGTTGCAGCTGAAGTTCGTTTTTAAAATGCAAGAAACACACAGTCAAATAAGCAAAGGAGAACACCGGTGGGTGTTCAAAGAGGGACAGAGGTTTCAAGCTTTGGATAAATTCTTTGGACCGGTTCCTTCAAGACCTCGATGAAGAGACACAGAAAATTACTCTCTACCTCGTTCTCTACCTAAAGAATGGTCCGTGCTGTAACGGGGAATTCATAGATTCGCTCCACACGAAGCCGAAGTGTCACTTCCAGATCTCATCTCTTGGAGATGCCAAGTTCTGAGAATGGGCTCCCTAGTAAATCCACGCTCGATCGCAATCGTTATCCATTCCTGGTGAGTTGTTTCTCTGAGAGTTAGAGACCCCCACGAAACCAGTCATCAGCTGTGAGTTTGAAAGGATCAGAATTGGGATGACACCGAAGAAGATAAGAACTCCAAGTGATTTGTCAGTTGGGACACTTAAATAATTGAGATGCATCCTCATCCGATTGGCGCTGTAATCAGGTTGCATTCATTCACGGCAAAAGTTTCCCTTCAGAGACGCGAACAGCTAATCATCTGTCCCTCAAGAAGCAACCTAAGAAATCCTCCGTTGCGTGCAACCTATTGCAGAGGGATCAACGTGCCCACTTTGTGTTTACAGTGTAGCTAATCCTGGGTCCATACAGATTCTTTTTTCCATTCTTGAGCTCCTTAGTAGTCCTGTTGAACATGCTGAACCTCCAGAGCATCACAGTCTCGGAATGTTAATCACTAAGGATGGTTTTCTCCTGCCTGATAAACAGCACCCCATGGTCACGGCTACCCGAATTCTGCTCAGTGGCTTTCTATTTCTGCCTCACTCGCACTCCCATCTCTTTTTCATCTTGTTGCTTCTCAGGTATGTTGCAGTTTGCATGCTGTAACAGAAGTTGCACTCCTTCCTTCGGGCACTGGTCGCTTGAATTGTTTGAGTGCGCGCTCGCGGCAGGCCTGGATTCTCAAGCGATCCTTCTCAGTGGGCAGCTTGCACCTCTTTGTTTGAGGGTGATGTCCGCTGTTCAGAAGCAGCTCGGAATTTCTGGAGACCAGAAGATCCAGAGGGACGGAGGAGGTGCTGACTGATGCCTCCCTTTCTTTCTTTATTTTTTCCTTGTTCCCTCCGTGCAACATCTTCTCGTTCGGCTTCTACGTTTGGGAGCAGTCAATGAGTCCCCATCACCACTACTTCGGTTTCCCTCTCTGCTATTGCCACGAATCCCCTCATTACTGAAAATCGATCTCCCCACATACCTTTCCACCAAGGAAACATATCCTTGGCGAAAGGATTTCTTAATCTGCTGTGATTTGAAAACTTTTCCTGCCTCGTCCCTGAAAATGGGGAAGGGTAGCAGAATCAAGAAAAGGGCCCCTGTTCTCTGATTTTGACAACATAAGCACATTCAGTTGTTGACCTTCCTAGCTGTGCTCCATGTCGCTTCTGCGTTCGCAGCGCGCTTTTCTTGCTGCTGATTGTCGCAGGAGCCGACCGAAGGGATGTACTCGGCTGTCCCTCGTCTGTTCTCCGGATCACCAGGAGCATCTCTCCGTCGTCTGTTTAGGAGTTCATCTTTTTGTTCTGCTTAGCTGCTGAGCAGCATTTCCTCTTCTTATGAAATTGCTTTCTTCTTCAAGATGCTCATCAAAAGTCAAGGGTTCCGGATACAGAGATAGGTTTGTGTTTGGTTTAATACAGGGCTTCCCGTCTTTTGGAACGCAAGGCAACACGAAATTTTCGTCTGATGGAGACATCATACTGGGAACCACGGCATCGTCAACGCTGACTCCTGATTCCAGATAATCCAGTAAGCTGCAGGAGAATCTCAGCATCTTCAGCTCTCGAGAATTGCGGCACTAAGAAAGACTTCATCTGTCGGGGTATTCTCCACAGTCCTTGGAGTTTGGGGGGTTTTTTTTTTTTCAGCCTTTTTTCAAGAGAGAAAGCGGGAGCCGGGTGGTCATGGGAACAAGCACACGCGACTTTCGGCTGTCTAGATTGGGAGAAACGGTGAGAGAGGGAGGAAGGCGGGTGAGAACAGAAGGCTCAGTTTCCAGGAAGGATTCTGCCATTACCTTCTGTGGGTCGTTGGCCTCATGCGGCAACAGCGTAGCCACATGGAACATGATTTCGATGCCTCTCCAGCAGGTGTAGACGGAATGGGTTCCGGTGAGGTCATGAACTGTGTCCAGTCCTCCTTTGTATTTGTCGAATCCTGGAAGACAGAACAAGCGTTCCGTGATATCTGCAGCATCATTTTCCTGCATCCGGCAAAAAGGCCGGTTTGCCGAGCAAATGTTAGGAGACTGAGGACGGAATCCTCCCTTCTCCCGTTTCCCGTACCAGCAGAGCTGAGGCGCCCCAGTCGGCTGCGACCCTTGAGAAGAGCAAAGCGGCACGTGAGGGCAAGGGAGACCAAGAGTGCGCGCTCCGGAAAAGCGGCTGTGCAAGTCAACGAAATTTGCCGAGGTCATTTCGAGGTGAGACCGTGTTCTCGTTGGGGGTCTTCCGGGGGGGAAGGGCGTGGCCCTGGTAGAGGAAGGAAAGGTTTCCTCCTAGAAAATCACGTTCACGTCAACGAGAGAGACTCTCAGCGGCCGGAGAACCGAATGGGTGAAGCGGAGGGGGGGGGGGGGGGCAGATGCAGTGCGGGCGATGCTGCGTGCGGTCCCGAATCCGGTGATTCAGGCTTCCCGCCAACCCACGATAACCGAGTATCTTGGAGTTCCTTGAGTATTCGAGGTGTCACGTGCCACGAACACCGGGGAGGCGTGGATTTGGGATCTCCCAGCTTCGGTCCTCCTTTTGTTCCAAGAGCCCCCTGCTGGAGCGGCCAGATTCTTGACCCCTTCCCGTTTCCAATAAGCGTGAATGTTCTATCCGAAGAAGTCCGCTCTTCCAGAGAGTTCCGAGCTGCAACTTGGATTTTCTAAATGGAAAACTTTGAATCTTTTCTCCTCCTCCTCCTCCTCCTTCTGCCTCAAAGATTTACAAGAGCTCTGCGAATGTACGTGTGTACAAACGCTTGGAAAATTCAGTTCCATGTGTATACACAATTTCCGAAGAAGCGTATACTACAGGAAAAAAGAATAATCGATGGCTTTTCAACCGACCGATTAAAAGAAACCGAGTGGCGGACCTTGCTACCAACTTGCCCCCCTATTCTGCGTTCACCTATGCTAGATGGACGCTTTGTGTTTTCCGGATTTTGCTTCTGACGACACGCCCGCTGTTGGAGAAGGTTCTCAACCCGTTCGGGTTTCAGGGATCTATTCCTCATACTTCTGTCCCGAATCCCTGCCAGCATTCACTCCTTGTTCCTCTCCTGTTTTCCCCATGTTGCGCTCTCAGTCTTCCCAAGATCCTCTTGCTTTTTAGAATTTTCCGTTTCTTGGGACCTCTAGCCGAGGACAGACTTCGAATGTTCTGAAAGAGATCAGAAACGCAGTTGGTCGCCTGGATGTCTCGCTTCCCAATTTCATTGCTCTCGTCTTACTGAAGATGCTGCTGTCCTTGTGGTGCGTCTCGATCTTCACTTTGGCAACGGCCGGAGAGTTCCTTTTGAGCGTCACCTATCGGTCCAGTCATACCCATTCCTTCTTGGTTGTCCTCATGATGTGCCAGTCTTCCTTCCGTACGATCTCCATGGAAGCTGGAGGCACCCGCAAAGGTGCGCCCGGGCGCATTTCACGAAAATCGGGAGGAGTTTTTCCCGTCTGAAATGGGAACCAGGCGTACCTTTCAATCTGATTTTCTCCCCCAACATTTGCAGGAACTCCTCGAAGAGTGTGCTGCTTTCGTTATTGTCCAAGATTTCCTCTTCCGTTATTTGCCCCTTCCTGACGAATACGACTCCGACCTTCAGCTCCGATTTAACGAACACCTTCGAGGTTTGAGATGCTGCTTAGAGCGCCGTGCACGATAGGTGAGGTTACCTGATCTAACTTTAGGAGTTCTTCTGGTGTGTTCGGGAGCTGCGCTAGGGTGAGGAGAGGGTTCAGGTTGATCTCTTGACCTAAAGATCTGACCACTTCTTCCCGATTGTAACGATCAGCAAAAACACACGATGCCGGAACCAAACCGTGGATCGTGTAGCTCACCGCTCGGACCATTATCCTGAAAAAAAATTAAAATAAGAAATTCCTTGTATGCATCGGACGGCAGCGGCAGTCGCTTCGGGAAACACTGATGGGAGATGAAACTGGAGATCTGCACTTTGATGCTCGCTGTTGTTCTGTTCAGGCTGCTCCAACTCCCAGGTGAAGCTTCTAAGAGTCAAGGCATTTCCCTGACCCACGGCACGTCCGAAACTGGAAACTACTGTGAACTGGTGACTTTCAAATCCAGAATTCCCTTAGTTCGCCTCCCTTCCAGGGTGGCTTCCGTTGCTTTTGGAATCATAGCAAATAGACTGAGGCAAAGAATAAAGGTGGAAGAGGCGAAAGAAAGAGTAAGAGAGAGAAAAAAGAAAAGGACCTACATCTGTACCTGTCTCTTCATCGCGATCGACAAAGAGCTTCACACAGTCATTCGCAAATGGATCAGTCGCAGCTCGATCGTACTTCTTGGGGCGGAGTCACCGGAATAAACACCGAATCAATTAGCAAGGGGCAGATTGCGTACAACGAGAAATACGGAAAAAAACCTCGAAGATCCTTCTGGAACAAACTGAACAGTTTGGACTGAGGAGTTCCCAACATCCTAATCAGCATTGAAATCGAGCAGTCTGTGCGGGAGAGGGTTTTCCGCAGAAACATGTAAGGAAAAGATGGTGATGCAGCAAGCAAGGAAAACGAAAGCTTCGCAATCTCAAAGAACTTGCTCTGAGGCAAGAGGCTCTGACCCGAAACGGTCCGAGGGAGTGCGGAGGCTGTTGCACTGCTGAATAAAGGAACTCTCCAAAAGTGGGCACTGAGTTTGGAAACATCTCTTTGGGAAAAATAATCGGGTGATCTCAGTGAAGATATGGATCGATTGATGACCGTTCTGATGATGAACAGAGGTCTGTGAACTTCTTCCCTGCTTTATGGTCCGTTTTGCGAGACCGGCCAAGTTCAGAAAGAATAGAAAAAAGCCTCTTTTTTTTTTCTTTTTCACTTTCACACAGTCACACGACTTGAGCAGCCTCGTGAAGTCACATGGCCACGTGCGGCTTTATGGAAGTCCAGATCGACAGCTCGAGCTTGTGGCGGTGGGATCACCTTGAATCTTTTCTCCTCCTCCTTCTCTTTCAGAGATTCACAAAAGCTGTGTGAGCACACGTGTGCACGTACGCTCGCTTAGAAAATTCAGATCCATATGTATACACAATAACCGAAGAAGCAAGTAGTACAGGAAACAGGGATATCGGTGGCTTGATTAGATTGATTAAAAGAAACCGAGTGGCGGACCTTGCTAACAACTTGCCCCCCTACTCTAGATGCACCTATGCTAGATGGAATTTTGGCACACAACGAGGTTCGGCGACTTTTCTGGAGTTCAGAGCTATACGTCAACTTTGTGACATGGCACCATGATGACCTCATCAAAATGGAACCAACGCACTCGTATGGAAAACCAAAATCTGTTGATTCGAATCACTGGAACGACTGGGTGACACAGATGGATGTCAGTGATCCCTTCCTAAACCCCCCTTCCTTTCCATTTTTTGACTGCATGTTTTTTATTTAATTTTTTCTGTTTGTTTGTCTCCCCTTTCTTTGTGCTGCTGAGTCAACCCCGCTGGCCTGCAAGCCAGTTTCCAACAGATTCCTTCTCGTAGTTATAAGGAACGTGGCAAGATGTGTCGGAAAATGGATGCGGGAAACAATTCTAGGAAGAAAATGGATTCGTTCCAGAAGGGATGTTCTCATCTTGCTTCAGGAACGAAAACCTCAGAAATGTTCGAAACAAGAAAGGGAACTGGTTCTCAAGCAAAGTATGCCTTCAGGGAATCGCTTGCATGGAAAAGTCGGTTCTGAGCAATCTCCTCCGGACTTGACCCCCAATGAAACTAGGAACAGAAAGATCAAAGGTTTGGATCAAGGAGTTCTGCAACGCCATGTAACGGAAGAAAAGTGCACGGGACCTCAGTGAAGCTCACGAGAATGTCCCAAGCCCAGGAGACTCGTTTCAAGTATTTTAGAGCGCAGTTGAAACAGCGAGACTAAGGAGGTCATCTGTGTGACGTCTAACCTACGAAAGAGCACCTCCGTTCCTCCTGATTCCACGATAGGACTGCCAAGTATCCATTGGGTTTCTTTGCATGATTATGCGAAGTCAGTCACCACGACTGCTGAGAAAGTGAGGGCAATGGAAGATAGGAAATCTTATTTCATGCACCTGCATGTTAGCTTGAATTACGTGAGGGTCAAGGGTCTTTACCGCTCCGAATTCGAAACCTGATGTGCGCGCATGCATATGTGTAAATACATACTCACATATTCCCACATACAGTGGATTCGTGTCTGCAAAGCCCCAGAGTACGTTTGTGCCATCCTAACAGGTTGCGTGTGCAGAGAAGCATGCATTTCTGTATGCACACGTTCTGAATGCTAGAACACAGAAGGACGCGTGCAAAATTCAACACTTCGGCTGTGTCCACAGAGTCAGTTAAGCCTGGCCGGAACGAAGAGCCGCATTTACCTTTTTCCCTTTGCATTGCAGCCAGCTCGTTTCCTTAAGGCAGAATCACGCACACGGGGAGGAAACGGTCTCACAGATCATCCCAAGTTTCTCGCACTAACGAGACTCACGATCGTACCTGAATTGGTCTCTCCCTTGCACAGCCTCTTGTTTTAGACTAAGAATGACCGGTCCCAAATCTTCGTCCTGAGTGAAGTAGTTCCAGTGTTCGGTCCCGTAAAAGTACTTCTCGTACACCTCTTGCTCTATCGATGTCAGTTCAAAGCATCCAAATCTCTCGTATCTTAGAAGTAACACATCATCATTAGAACTTTTAGAACAGAATTTTACATAGTCTCTACTTTCAAATACATCTCGAGCTTATTCATTTAAAAAAAATGAGAACGCAGCAGGCGCGACCCGCCCTAAAGCAGTGATTCGTAAGGGCAGGAGAAATCTCAGAGAGTGAGTTCTCAATCTCGCTGAGTTCTCAAGAACTGTTCGCCTAGGGGCACACGAAGCTCCTCAACTCTGTTTCACTTTACCCGATGAAGGGATCCGCTCCAGATATTTCTTCTCCGGAGGGACCTGCAAGGGAGGAACAGGGATCGGAGGAACTGCTTCCTGTTTCCTCCTCTGGAAAGAACCCCGAAGGAACGCTTCCCAATTTCTCTGAAGGGCGCTCCTCGAAGGGAGAAGCTCGCTTCTTCACACTTCACTCTGGAGAGGTATCGATCCACCAACTCTGTGGCATGAGATGGAGGGAATCTCCCCCGGAGAAGGGGGGGACGGCCCCATTTGCACAACCGGAGGGAAGCCCCAAAGGGAAACGACTGCTTGATTCTGAATCCTGAAAGTATCTCTGAGGGCCAACTTCCAATCCCAGCCAGTCAAAATGGGCACCCGGTTTCGGGCTTCCACCATTGCTGCGCCCGAAGCCCGCAGGCCAAGCAGCAGCATCTTGCCGTAAGGTGAGATGGGAGGTTACTGTGCAAATCTCCGGAAGGAGGAGAGGAATGGGCGAGTGGACGATGGGCTATCCCACCGACGCTGCAATCCCCATTGCTCGCGAACTTTTGCGCTGGGGCGTGCTATTGGGTATTCCGGAGGAAGATCTGCAGTGGACCCTGGCGCTCATGAGCAACCGCACCCTTCCCTTGAAGTGGCAGGGTGCTGTACTGGGACCTCCCGTGCAACGTCTGCCGGCATTTTTGGACACGGGTGTGTGTGGATCCAAACTGTGCAAGGTGTGGGGAGCGGGAATCCCTCCCGCACCTCCTAGTGGACTATATTGCCTTCCGACCCCTTTGGGGCGCTTTGCCGCGACCTTTGGAATCCCCGGTGGCAACATCAGAGACGTTTGAAAGCGCCTCTTCCTGTGTGACGCGCTACGCCGGCCACATCCTTAGCAGCACTTTGCTGCCCACACGGCAGGGCCGTGGTTACATGAAGCAACGCCAGAGGAAGACAGAACGATAGGGGACCGATCTATTCTAATGTCCTCGTAATGAGGACAGAGTCAAGATGGCTCCATCTGAGAGCCTCGAAACAGGAACTTTAGGACATCCTTACAAGGATGCAGAGAACATCCTCCAGCAAACAGTGATCCCTTCCCAAACCCCCCTTCCTTTCCATTTTTTGACTGCATGTTTTTTATTTAATTTTTTCTGTTTGTTTGTCTCCCCTTTCTTTGTGCTGCTGAGTCAACCCCGCTGGCCTGCGTGCCAGTTTCCAACAGATTCCTTCTCGTAGTTATAAGGGACGTGGCAAGATCGAACGTCCAGCCACAGACACGTGTGTTAATTTTTTATAAATAAACGCTCCGGCGTGACTGGGTGTCAACCACTGCCTCATCCGAGGTCTGTAGGCTAAGCAGCAGCATCCTGCGAAGAGGGGGGGGACTCGACACCTATGACGCACCCATTTCTCGGAGTCGATTAGTCCGCAGGCGGGATTCGAGCCCGCAACGCTGGTGGCACGTACGCAGACCGTAGCCACACGGCCGTTAAGGCGGCGATCACCCTGCACTCCATATTTCCCTTAGGAGAAACTTCCTGGATCGGAAATGGACCACTGTTGATTCTTCCACCTTCTCATTGCAGCCAAGCTGAGGTCGTTCCTCATTGCATTGCATTTCCTGAATCACAAGAGGCGTGGACTCTTCCGTCACAGCAACAGCTTTCCTGTCTACAGTGGGAGTTCGGCTCGACAGTTAGGCAGCGTGTGGTCATTGCTGGTCAAGGCGGACTGAAAGGAAGAGAGAGAGAAGGAGGAAGAGAGGAAGAGAGAGAGAAGGAGGAAGAGAGTGACGCTTGCAATTGCCCATAGTCTAAGCTCGACTTCATCTCTTCGAGGAGGAAGTCATTCCAGCCTGCTTGCTTCGCTCCCGAACGGAATCTTTGCTCCAGGCGCCTGAATACCGCAACGGAATTGTACGAAGGGCATCTCAGCACCAAACCACTACTTCTCCTTTTCTCTTCTTCCTCCTTCCCTTCCCCCCGTTCCTTCTCTCCCAAAATTACTTTAGACTGAAATGAGAGGGGACGTCTCTCTCGATCATCCTGTCAAGGACGACACGGAGCATCGTCCGCACTACGGTTACTCGGATAAATGGCTGCTGAGCGTCGTTCGTGGTAGCCAAGTACTCTTCACTTACTATCCAACCCATTTTCTCTTGCCTCCAATTGTCGTGGGGGAGTGTCCACAATCCTCTTGCTTCTTGGACTTCCTCGAGTCCATGCTCCGTGAGTTCCAGAAAGTCCCCGTGGTACGACGGAGCGTCAGGCACCGCAACGAGTCCGTGAGGTTCGCTTTCGCCATCAGAGGTCACCCAACCTCCCAGTACCCAGAGTTCCCAAGAGCACCTTGATATGGTGCGCACGCGGGCTGCCGTACCATCGAAACCTGGCAGACGCTCCACGCTGGCGGCGGTGGTGGTGGAGACGTTGGGCAGTCCGGCGAGCGGGGTGGTCAACCGGGTGCGCTGGCGAGCCACGAAGGCACGCATGGATATGATGGAATCACCGTGGCACTTCATGCTTCTCAGCGAGGGCTGCTTCAGAAGCCACGATCGAAGGCTGTCGCTCCTGCTGCTTTGCTTTCCCTCCCCTCTCCCCATCTTTTAAACCAAGACTTCTCAGGATGCTCGCCGACATGATGCTCCTGCCTTGACATAACGAGCTCCCTCTCCTCTTCAGATGAGAACAGTCCAAGTTTGCTGGCCGAGTCGAGGAGGAATCTCCCAGCTTCCGCCAGAGAAGAGTACTCCGCTGTCCGTCTTGCTTCTTCCTTCTCAGGGCGAGTTGATCTCGCCCGCTCGGCAATCGCTTCTTCAGCAGGCTGGCGTTCTTGAAGATCTCCAGCGCGCTCTTGCTGGCAGCAGGGGGAGAGACGGTGGCGTTTCCGGGCCGGCGAGGGGCTGCTCCCTCAGACGCGTCTCTCGCTTTCCGAAACCCATATTTTTTTTTTTCCCGAGTTCTTTCGGGTGGATCGAAGGCTCCAAGACACATCCTCCATTGGAGCAGCTTGATCCCCGCCCCCCCTCTTCGGCTGGCGGCGGCGCAGATGACTCAGGACCGAGATCAACTTCTCCATCTCTCTTTCGCGCGAGCGAATTAGCTCGGAAACCATACGACGGGATGAAGGAGGAAGGGTGGAAAAATTCCTCTGCTGCGCCTTGAGGTGCGCAGACCATGCGCAACGTCGCGGATGGCTCCGGAGAAAAGGTGAACACGAACCTACCTCTCCTCGATAGACGTCGCCTTCCTGTGAAGATGATTGGGCAGTTCGTTCCCTCTGGACACCAGCTCACCCAAGTCGTTGAAGAACGCTTCCTTCTCAGGAGATTCCTCCGTCTCCTCGATTTCCTCCAGGTGGTTTTCGTACGAGCCGGCCTCCTTGTCACAGTGGCTCCTCCTCCTTTTTGGGCATTCTATCCAGTATCCGGGAATAGGCAGCAGGCTGTGGGGGTATTCGTCGCACGCCTCGGCTGCAAAGGAATTCTCTCCGCTTTCAAGATGGAGGGGAAGCACGCGGAGGCTCTGGTGATGCTCCCCAGCTCTCCGCCAGCGATGGAGGTGATAGGCGTGCAGCCCGCAGAGGGTGTGGCGAGCCCGCGGACCTTAGACGGAGGGATCGGGAATAAGAGAAAGAAGAAGGGGAAGAATTGAAGATGAAGGGGAAAAAGCGACCGGAAGGAGAGGAAAGTGGAGGAAGTTCGCTTTCCTGCCTTTCTTCCACTCGAATTTGGTAGCCTTCCTCGCTCGCAAGTCCAACCGCCCACGACTCCTGGTGCTGTGTCACTTCGGTGAAGACTGACAGGTGATCTCGCCAGCAGGTCCAACAGAAACAGCCAGGTCAGGCGAAAAGAAAGTCAGGGTGCTGGGGATCAAGGAAAGCCGCGCCTCGAGCTGTCGCGCCTTTCCGCCGTTGCCAGGCAACGCGGGACGTTTTCCCGAGGGCGCAGCAGAACAGACCCTCCTCCGTCATTCCCTGAGTTTTCTCTCGTAGCGCCCAGATCTCCCCTCTAACGCCTCGATCACCATCTCTTCCTGGGGGAGGCAGGGAGAAAAAAGGCGGGAGAAAGGAGATCCGCACGAGTCCCCTCTTGTGGGAGGGCACAACAGCGGAGGAGACTCCGGTGAGGGGGGTGGGGAGTGGAAGGAGAGACAGGAAGGGAAAGCGCCACCCCGTCTCCAGCGGCATGAAAGTTTATTTCATCACCCCGCTGTGATGACCGGTAGCTCCGGCTCCACGATCTCCTCTCGGATCGGGAGTCGCAGCAGCATGCCGTCTTCTCCCTCCAGCCGGCTGCGCAGTAAAGGGGGGGAGGCGCGCATACGCCAGTCATTTCCATCCCCCTTCATAATCTTTCTAGAGACAGCAAGGGATCCTCGCCAACTTCCTGCCGCTCGGGACCCATTACCGGGCCTCCCTCTCTGCTCTCTTGTCGCCTCCGGCGTCGCTCGAGGGAGCCAATGTACTCGAGGAAAAGTCAGCGGCGGGAGGGGGCCGGGAAGGAGGTCTCGGTGCGTGTCGGAGAGCAGTCGTTAGTCCACCGCCGTCAACGTCTCCCTTGCTCTCCGTGAGAGAGCCCTCATGATGCAGAATGGAAAGCTCCGGGGAGGAAGAATTCAGGGCAGAGGTCGCCTCTCTGGCCGATCCAGCCAGCTGCAGAAGTAGAGAGGATGCTGCTCTGCCGTGTTTCTTTCTCTTCCCTAAACGCCTCCCTGTCATTTCGTTCGCGTCGCTCAGTGCACTGGGGGGGACAGGGGAAGAAGGAGGAAGGAGGGAAGAGGAGGTGTGGCAGTGCAAGCGATGAAGGGAGGAGCAGCAAGGAAAGGGGGGGAGGAGGAAGGAAGAGAAAGAAGAGGAGAAAGTGTGAAGATGTGAAGGAAGAAGAGAAGTGTTTAAATGCAAGGGAGAAACAGAGGAGCTGCAAGAGAAAGAAGAGAAGGAAGGGAGGAAAGGAGGAGGAGAAAGTGTGAAGGCGCAAGGGAAAAAGAGGAGGAGGAGGAGGAAGAGAAGAAAAAAGAAAAGGAAGAAGAGGAGAAGAACTAGTTGATGGAGATGATAGTAGTAGTAATGATGCCGAAGGAAGAGGCACTCTCGAAGAGGATAGAGCAGGGTGCAGTCCAGGACGCGTTTAGCGTTAGTAGTAGCGTTTTTTAAGTTTCTTAGCGTTGTAGCGTTTTTCCCGAGCAGTCCTTTCCTCCAGGAGGAGAGTGCCTAACGCCCTCTGCGCATGCATGCCTCATGTCGCTGCTGAGGGAGGGGCTAAGAGAACGCGAGGATGGTACAAGATTGTTTAGCCAGGGAAACCTGCATTGAGGAGCCTCTTGGTCCCTTTAACCGTGACGACCCCATTGATCGACCTCAGCATTAGCGTGCCCATACGACATCTCCCCTCCATTCCAAATTCCCCGGGGAAGATGAAGGCAGTCCCCCTTTCCTCGATTCCCTCCCGAGGAAAGGAGGAGAGAGGGAGAGGGAACCTTCACGTCTCAAAGTCGAGGCTGATCTTCCAGGTTTCTGTCCCGCTTCGACCATAATCATCCTTCGTGCTGGGTTCTTTTGCCGATCGAGGCCAAAGATGCCTCTTGGACAATCGATTTGGATTCCACTGCTTCCGCCTTGAGGGTACGGTTGCAAAGGCTCTCCCTATTATTATTCCTTCTTCTTCTGTACCAGAGATTCGAGCCCTTTCCTTGACGATCCATTCTGACACCCCATCCAAAATCTGCAGGAGTTTTCATCCTGACGGCTACTCTTGTGTGGCATCCGCTAGTGTGCCATGGGAGAAGGGAGTGGAAGAAGGGAGGTAAGAGACAGGTTTCTTGAGCCATGTCCTTGTACACAGCAACTGTTTTGGGGTGTGTGGAGGGAGGAAGCAAGGGACCGTTGAGAGAAAGCGAGGGAAGAGCTTCGTGTTTTTTTGCCAGCAGCATCACGGCACCAATGGCGTTTTGTGTGGCACCTGAGAGCTGACCAGAAGGGGCCTCCGATCGGCTGCTCATGACGTTACTCCTGAGTTTTTCGATCATCGATCCCAAGCATTCCTGGATTCGGACATCAGTCCAGACGTGATGCACTTTTGCAAGGTTACAAGACGCAAACACTGCTCACTGATGAGATGTGGCGCGGAACGCTGTTTGCTTTCTCTAGCGTTAGACAAACAGTTCAGACTTGGTGCTTGTAATTTCGGTTGCGATCGAGACGTTCCTCTCCAGGTTGGAGGAAAACACGGCGAAAACGGAACGAGGCCAATCGCATGGTTGTGGCTGATTCGCCGTCGAACTCGTTTGCTCGGATGAAGAGTCGCTCCGCTAAACAATTCCTTAGTCAGCGGTCGATGCTGCTTTAATTTGCCCTATGGCGAGCAATAAAAAACGGCAATGCAGGCGGTCCAAGCTGCAGCAACCGTCAGGGAGGAGGTGGAGCAAGCGCACATCGCTTGTTTCTTGTATGCGTGTGTTCCAAGTTTCGTTCTCACAAGCTGCCGCTCATGGAATCGCTCAGCATCCCTCTCTATTCTAATCCAACGGATTAGAATGCCTGATCCGAGAAAACTAGGCATGCCAGAGCTGCATCGTAAGGGTGGGGTGGGAAGGATTGAAATTCCTCGTTCCAACAGAAGCCGGAACGAGAGTGACCGTGAGAGAGCATTGGATTCGGCATCCTGAGAAAACCGTCCAAACGAACGAGTTGATTCTGGAGTTGCTGCCGATTTCTTCCTCTCCTTCCTTCCCTTCCCCTTTCTTTTGAGCAGGGAACGATCACGTGCCCTCCTATTGACTCGCTCCCTTCCTTGTCCTGAGGCCAAGGGACGAACTCTCCCGGACGGGTAAGCAACGCAACAGGACCAGGTGTGCGGAGTGCGCCAAGAAGAGGAACAGGAACAGGGATCAGACTTCTTGGCTGGGCCCGATCAGGCCCGCGTCAGCCAAGTAGTGCTCGAGGGAAGCAATGAAACGAAGGGAACGTCCTCAGGTGGGAGGAGGCGTGACGACGGGAGGGAGAGGAAGCGCAGGAACGTCCTGACGGCACCGACAACTCGTACGAGGCTCCCTCGAGCTGCGGTAAAGGTCCCGAAAGCGAAGCGCTGACCGAGTGGCGTCTGGAGGTGAGCCGACGACCATCAACCTGGTCAAATTTGCGTACGGAAGAGACTCTCCACCCGTCCGCTTCTTTGCGCGCGAACCTACGCATACCGACCCGGCCTAATGAGCGAAATATGCACAAGGCCATCATGAGTGCTGCCCAAATGCACTTCTCGTGAGCCACCAGTCCGCCCGTAGCTATCCCTCTTCCAGAAAGAAGCAGAGGAACGGCCTGGCCGGCTGGCTGAAACTGCCGCATTTCCCAGTCCCGAGTCCCGGCGTGCGCCAGCCCGGAGCAGCGTCCGCCGCCACTTCCTCCTCGTATCTCCAGGAAGCGGAAGGCTCGCCCCATCTGCCAGAAGTCGCCGACCACGAGTTTCACGGACCAACAGAGACAGCACGTGTGGAAACTTCGGTGGGTCTTCCCAGTCATTTCGGCACAGCAGCATTGCCACCGTGGAGAAAAGAAACAAAAAAAAAGGGTGAGGGAGAGGAGAGGAGAGGCAAGAAGAAGCGAAGGGAGGAGGAGAGAAGGGAGCAGAGAAAAATGCAGGCAAAAGTGCAGGACGTGCAGGGTGATGAAGCAGCCGCAAACGACTCACCGCAGCAGGCTTGGGTGGGAAGAGGGAAGATAAGCGTGGTTGAGCTTTTCCGACGAGCGACGGCACATCCCAGGCTCTGCGACTTGAAGCCTCGCAACTGCTGCATGAAATCGGTGCTTTCCAGACGGGCAACATCTGCGAAGTGAAGGTCGCAGAACAGCTTGTTCTTGAACCTCCGCACTCTGATCTGGTTGGGTCCAGTTAGGTCGGAACCGCACGTATCGCAGCGGAGGCATTCCTCGTGGTAGTGGTTGTTGTTGTACAAGGAAGCAGAATCTGGAAAAAAAGAAAAAACAGGAGTAGCAGTGGCCCGTGGAACACCTACGCGCTGCGTGCTGGCGACCCGGGTTTTTTGGCTCAGTCCTGCGATCTCGTTGGGCCGCAAGAGTCCCTCGCGTCCAGGGACCGTCGCGACGATCTCCCCCTTCTCCCTCCCTCCCCCTGCGTCCAAGTCCGAGGATGCAGCGCCGCACCTCGGAAGGACCTCTTGGAGAAGAGGTCGGGAGCCGGGAGCAGCTGCACCACGGAGGGCTCGCTCTGTGTACGTGCCCCATGAGAGCACCGACCATCAAAAAGTTCGGACCGGGAGCGTGCCTTCGTTCCTTTCAGGAGCGAACGCCTCCCTCTCCCGCGCGACCATTCGTAGAGTGGATCTCGATTCCTGTCTCCTGGAAGAGCATCTTCGCTTCCACCGCATGTGGGTTCTCAGATCTTTCCTTCTCTGCCTCTGTTCGCTCGCATCCCGAGGATCTTCCCGGTGGCGTTTCTTCCACGACCATTCTCCTTCCTCGAATGTCTAGAAGCTCCCTTTGCTTCCGTGGCCGATGGATGACGAGGGGGAGGAGATCCAGAAGCCTGCTGCCTGCAAGCATTGGCGTCCTGCATCGAACCGAAAGGGTCCTCTGGCCCCTGGAACCGCGTGCTTGGATTTAGGCCGCAGATCCATAGACAACGTTCCTCGAGCACACGGAGCGGCAGCCATCTGCTCGACGGAGGAGGGAAAGGGGTGGCAAGGGTGGTATTTCCCGTGCACAAACGCAAACGCACTGAGAAAAGAGGGAATATCTTCCTTGAAGGATGGCGACGTGAATCCCAAGCGGCCAAGCCGAGATCTCTGCATTGCTCGGGTCGGAACCCACGCTCTGCGTGCGACGCATGCACCCTTCTCCCCTTCCTTTCGAGCCTCCCCCGCTATATGCCCAGGTTCTTGGTCATGGGTTCAGCTGGGTCCGTGAGAGCGAACATGGCAGTGCATTCCTCGCTCCACTCGCGAGTCTCCTGCTTCCTAGAGGTGAGAGGAAGAAGGGGCGACGGACGTGGCTCCGGGCTGGCTCGCTCTGGGGTTCGGGACTGGGAAACGCGACAATCTCCTTAGTTGCAGCCAACCGGCCGGGCTGTCCCTCTGGCGCGGTCGTCGTCCAAGAGCCCGCTTCTCTCTGAAAGAGGGACGGCTCCGGACGGACTGGTAGCTACCGGAGGGTGCAGGACAAGAAGTTTCCGAAGTCACGATATCAGCCCGCGGCAAAAAGGACAGAGCCTTCAGGGAAGGTTCCCTTCCAGGCCTCTTCGCAGGCTCAGCACCAACCGCCTCCCGGAGTGCTCCATCGACGGGAAGCTTCTCCCGACTGCCAGCTTCCCGGGATTCCGAGATGGGATTTCCCGCCGTCGAGGAAGCTCACAGAAGACTTCCTCGTTCCGAAAGAGGTTCAAGCATGCAAATGTTCTCATGGGGAGGTCGTGTCGTCCGGAGCAAGAGCGGTCCGCTGCGGTCTTTGTGGTGGACTTCCTCGCAGCCATGGATTGGCTTGGGAGACAGCTTGCATTCCCGAGTCCCCACTATTCTCACCCCTCTCCCTACCGTCGTGCGACTCCTTGCTTCAGGGGCGGACTCGCCTTTGCCCTTGTAACAGATCTTCCTCGACAGCTCGTCCCAACTCGGTTTTTTCTCCTAGAAGCCCACGGAAACCACAGGCCCCCGGAGACCCCCTCCCTTCCCATGGGTGCCAACGGTTCCTACCAGTTCACTTTTTTTCTTGACGAAACCAGGAACTTTCGTTTCGTTTTCCTTTCCTCCTCCCCTCCGCATTCGTCCTTGCCAACCATCGAAAGGTCTGCGCTGGCCTTTCTGCCGTCGGCGCGATCCTGCGTCCTTTTCTCGCGCTGTGGACCTGACCTTTCCCCAAGGAAACGCGGGGAAGCCGTGTGTTCCACGCTTGCCGTGTTTTTCGTGGACGCGAGGCGTTGCTTGCAGCAAAAGCGGGCTGCGGACGAGGGCGCGGGACGGAAGAGACTGCCACGGCATTCTATGTCCGTGATCTCAGACGGAGACAGGGAAAAAAGAGGGAGAGAGGGAGAAACACACGCGAAAAAAAATTGCATGCGATCTGACGACCGAAGCAAGAGAGAAAACGTTCCCGAAGCACGTGAGGATTCACGGAAACCCGACCGCCATTCGAGCCATTCCTCAAAGAGTTCACCGAAAAGGATCGGGAATTGAAATCAGCCGAATCTGGCTAACAGCCAAATAGGAGGACAGCGGGAAAGCTCTCGTGGAACAATTCAATCCCCACTTTCTTATCCGGATTTTTTGCAGCTACGGGCATTTTCATAGACTGGAAATAACACACTTTCCTACTCCCAGAACCACGAGGGTATGGGGAAAAACGCAGCGTACAGCACGATATCTTCTAAGCATAATGGATGAATGCGTGGCGAATAGTCTTTCACTTTGCATGAAGCTTCCTTCCATATTTCTATCCTAACCCGTTGCATCCATATCTCACTGCAGGTACCGGTGCCAGCTGGTGGACCATTACATCCTGTGCGCCTCTTTCACATGGCTCGCAACCGCTTTTTAAAACTGCGTCGTTTTCGTGTCGTCGTTTTGCCGAACGACCACACCGAGCCAACGTGGTTAGGCTCCACTTTTACGCGCGCGAGGAACTTGACACGGTCGCATCCACGCGGGGATTTACGAGCTCTGCAGTGAGCATGCACAGACAGCCTCTGGCTGCTCATGCATTTCTTTACCATATGCGCTCAGCTGAAAATGTTTCTGTTCATATTTATTTTATTACCGATTGCCAGTCTGGACTGCGTCTATCTTCGTCTCTATTTTCCATAGAGCTGCGTCGAGGGGATTCCAGAGGTTCTGAATGAACCACATGCGCATTAAACGTTTCTCATTGTCACCGTTCATTAGACTATTGCTTTCGTGTCGCTGGTGGAATCCTATTTTAGAAATTCCGGCTGTTGTGTCAATGGTGACCCAATAAAAAATATGTGTCTGGAAGAACAAGGAACTCCTACTTCACAGCAAATAAATAGGGCACTAGACTTCATTCCATCATGGCCAAGCAATTTTTAGGTTCGTCGGTGCGACTACCCCTCAGGACGGTCCGGCAACTACATATATGGCAATACATAAATAAACATAGCAAACTCTGAGTGGATGCTTAGCAATACTTTCCTCCTCCTAAACTTCTCTTCCTTCAAAAGAATAAAAGTAAAAATACCGCCCTTCTTTCCTTCCGATCATTTTTACGTGACTAATGTGTAGGTAAATGTGAGATGCCTAGCACTTGTTTCTACCATTAAATAATATGAGTTCTGGAAATGCTTTTTCCCCCCTCTCTTTTCAAACTCATCCACACTTGAAAAGAAAAAAAAAAAAACTCGTCTGTGTCTGTTTTACGCAGAATAAAAAAAAAAATGATAGCGGATTCAAATATTTGAACGAATATCCAAACAAAATCGTTGTTGAAATTGAGGTATGGAGAACCCTTCGGAAAGCTACGTTTAACGTATTCATATGTTAATCCCAAATTCACTTTAGTTAACACATTGAAGCATATTAGTTTATATTACTCGTCCCCACCAGCTTTATGTTCATCATTCATAATCGTTCTTCAGGCTGTTACTCTGGGAGATACTTCTGGTCTTCCAAGTGGAAACGCACAAGGAGTCAGAGGGGAAGGTTTGGTCCCCGCCTTTTCATTCAAAGCCACTAAGATTAATAGAAGTTGTATTCACTACTACAGTCATATTTGAATAGCATCTCTTGCATTTAGGGATACATAATGTATATAAGGTATCGGGTTGTTTTTGCTGGTTTAGCTAACTGCCTGTACTGTCTAATAGAATTATTTAGCAAGGATTCGCTCTCTGGTGAATAATTCGACTTCACTGCCGATGACCACCCTCTGGGATAACTTCCGTCAGATTGCGCAGCGCTTCAGTGCTAGGTGTCGTAGAACGTCAGATGGATAAAGGACCTGTTTTAGCTTAAAATTTTCTGGTCCCGAATCTTTTGCTTCAAAGTTTCATTTGCTATTCTTTAAGATACACTTCCCGATTTCAATACGGCGATCCTAGGTTCAGATTCCCACTTATCAACTCGATTGCTTTCACTCAGCTGCTAAATCTTCACCTCAGTAACTCTCCAAGCTGCTCCCGTTCATTTTCTAGCGATGAGTCTGTTGCCATGTTAACTCGAGCGGACATGAGGCAGCTCTTGCTTTGATCGGTCTTGACGAGGCTGAAAGTCCTTAGATTCGAGTTATGTACATCTTTAGGGAACAAGACATCTTGAGTCTTCCCATAGTTCTCTACAACCTCTTGCCTAAATTCCTCATCTGCCTCCTGGCCATAGCATTTATCGACCTCTACATCGCGTCCTGCTGGTGAAGGCCTTGCCAACAGCCCCAGCATGGGCGGTGGAAATAGCTACAGTACTCAGCTCCCAGCCACACTGGCGTCATTGAACGCATCAGTCTCAGCAAGATTCTTAGTATTAGCATTAGTAGCGGGTCGAGTAGTAGCTAGGACAGCAGGTCATAGAAAACCCTGATACGAGCGGCAGTTGACATCAGTGAATCCGGAGGCTTTGAGTAAAGATGAGTCTCTCGAGCAAAACAAGAAATGAGGGACAAAGCCTCCCATTTGCCTCGCTACTCGAAGTAGGGTTAACCACTACAACTCAAGAAGAATTGGCTAGCCGAAAATTGGAGGAAAGGTGGAGGCTGCCATGGTCACCGTTCCCCGTTTAGTAAGACCCGGAGTCAACGGCGACACTGAAAGTGCTTACTAAATAGTTGACTGGCAACAAGTGGTTGCTAAATGTCACTGCATCATCGAAAGCTGCGTTGACCTTCCGAAGACGACTTGAATAGCCCTCTCGAGTGCCGCGAGCCATGATGGAAGCAGAAAAGTACCATTTCGTCATCTATGTCATCACGAGAGAGAGATCTCGGGAAAATGTGGGCAGAAACGAAGCAAAGAATTTTTTTTTTAAAAAAAAAAAAGGGAGGGGGGATGATAGTGACGATTGCCGTGAGCGTCAGCAATCTTGCATTGCTATCCTAGCAGTTGATCTCTTGCTCAATCTTGTCAAAGAACGTGCTGCAGATCAGATTCGAGCATGCGCCCGTCACACGCCGGAATTTCCTATGATTTTTGCATCTCACCTATGTTTAATCGGTCATGCAAGAGGTGTACCATTACATGCGTTTTTCGTTTCCAAAGAGGAAACGGAGTTATTACATCGCTTCCACGAGCTGGAAGAGTGAGTTCACCGTGGAAGTCTTTCCCCTTCTTCCCAGAACGCAGTCCGGCTGCAACCTGTGAAAGGGGTGGCACATGCGAATGGACTGACTCACTACATTGCGAATGCCACCCTTGATCAGTGCTTCTGTACGGCATCCAAAAAAAAAAAAGGGACAAGTGACGTAAGGTTTGGGAAACAAGGGAGAGGAGGAGGATGAACACTGCTTAGTGCTCATCTTGGTCCAGACATGAAGCGAAGACCCCAGCAATCCAAATTCCTACAGAGTACGTGATGCATGCATCTCCCGGTGAACCTCGTAAGCAATACAGCCAATACTGATAACGGATGAAAGATTCGCGCTCTTGCAGTTCCGTCAGACAGGTCCATCTGCCACAGTAGCTTGCCTCATGAAACTGTTTTTTGAATTCCAGGGCTCACAAATTTCCGTTTCGTTTCCGCATCTCTCTTTCATCCACGAGTTTCGTTTTTCGACGGCGCGCGCTTTTTGCATGCTCACGGCGAACCGAATCGCAACGGCAGATCGCGTCACGGCATCATTGAAAAATGAGCGTTGTTCTCAGCGTCACCAATGGCAGGAGGATCGTCATCATTCTTTCCGGAGTTCACGATTCTCAGTCCACAATTTATCACGAGCTCTTCCCTCCCCCAACCCCCCGCCCCTCCCCTTCCCCCTTTCTCGAACGCCTAGCAACGGCCTGCCCAGGAACCTCCTGCTCTACCAATGGCTGCGAATGCGGACTTCACGTCGCGGAAGAAGAAGAATTCGCTCTTCCTTCCGCTGCCTCAAACGTCTTTTGCGCGAACCGCATGGTGAGAGAAATCAGCAGTTGTGCAGGTCCTTCTCTCAGCTGCGCTTTCCGCAGCTTCACTCACGGGGGGAGGGAGGGAGGAGGCAGCAGCCACTTCTCGTGAACTCACAGCCGATGCGGCAAAATGCACTGTGACTTAATGGAACTGCTAATGAATTATTGAGTCACAAGGACGTGTTTGCCGGGACGCGCGCAGGGGCGTTAGTCGTCAGCCACGAGGGAAGCACACCTCGGCTCGGGGATCTCTCTCCCTTTCTCCCTTCGAACAACTTTCCGCATCTTCACGCGTCACGAAAACAGCCCGTTGCCAAGCGAGGAGGATGCGAGTTTCGGAAGCTCCGAACGCGCGTTGTGAGCGCTCACAACGCTCCGGCAAATGTCACCCCAGCGGGCCTCAAGGCAAACATTTATCACTGACTGCCTCGTTTTTCTCCCGTCCATATTCATAAATGTTAATGATCTAATGAGGTATTTCCTTCATTAGATCATCGACTTTTTCCTGTCCCCCCCTCCCCACCCTCTAGCCATCGTCACTTCCCATAACAAACATCGTGTGTGTGTGTGGTGCGAGGGGCGCAAGCATATTCTTATATTTTGTACATCCTCTTTTTCAATAGTTGCATCATTGTAATTGATCTTTCCCTTTCCTGATCGATGCTCCGAGTCCCTGATGGTAGCGCGCGGAAGGAGAACGTTCTAGAAAAGAAGTGGAATTTCCGCTCGGAAAAAGAAAGAAAGAGAAAAAAAAAAAAATCAGTACTGGCATCTTCGTTGACGCAAACGAGAGGGATTCTTGAGGTTTGGGACAAGATCGGGAACTCCCTTTGGGTTTTGGATGCGAAACCCGGAGCGGAGTCGGGCGCGTCACCGTCCGCCGAAGCCCTTGAGGTCGCGGCGAGTGTCCTCCGATCACGGCCGCGTCCACTTCCTGCGACCTTCTCCCGCGTTTCCGACCCGAAGTACTGGGCGGGAAAAATCTCCTTCTTCCTTTCGCTGTGCCCCTCTCTTTTCGTCTTCGGTTTCCCTGGTGGGCAAGCTCGGTGCCCAGAGCCAGAGGACGAAACCCTCCAGGTGCTTCTTGGAGCACCTAATCTCTCCAGAGATTCCGTTTCCCTCACAGGTGAATCCACAGGTTTGCAGGTTTTTGATCCCCGTTCCATCCGAGGGAAGACGAAGGTGGTCTGCTCTCAACGTCTGCAACATCTGTTCCGGATCTGCCACCGACGCGATGCCTCTTCTCACAAGCCCGCAGTTCCTGCGACGGTTCTCCCCACTCGAGTGTCCACTGCTTCCACGCTTACCCTGCGTCGTCAGAGGAACCCGACAGGGTGACTCCCGGAAAAAAAAATTTCTTCCTGTTCATCCAGAAACGTTCGGGAAAGATGATCCAGGCTGAATTACGGGGCAGTCCGGATCCGAGAAGGCACTCGGAAAAATCAAGAGGAACCAAAAAAGATCCTTCCGCAGTCCTCGGAGAGAGGAAAAAAAAAAAAAAAAAAAGGAAGGAAGGTATGAGCACCCTTCACCCTGAGTTTCAGATAGCAGGCGCCACTTCCGCGCCTTCACTCTTACGACAAGGAGTACTTTCATCTCCTCAGAGCTCACCGTTTTTACAACTGAAGCACGGCTTGGCTCTCCGCGTCTCCTCCCACGCTGAGGCAAGCGGGGCTTCCGCGACCTGACAGCTGACTCCTTTGCCCATTCCCAGAGCGTGGCGAGGGAGCGAAACTGTCGTTGCGGTCAAGCCGTATCCGAGCCGAGGGAGCCTTTCCGCACCTGCTTCAGACTTCTGATCCACGTCTCCACTCTCACGCTGCGCTCAGCAGCCTCAACAACAACAACAACAACAACAACAACAATAACACCGCTCCGTGATGCAAGTGTTCCCACGTGCACGTCCCGGGTGCACGGATGCACCTACGCGTTCCCAGCTCAACGCGTAAACCGAAGGGACGCGTTCAATAGGCGCGGCTTTTCCGTGCGATTCAGCTCCTGCAATCACCGTCAACCCTCCCCCCCACCTTCCCCTCCCCTCCCCCTCTCCTTCGATGAAGGACACGTTTTCTCCTGAGCGCCTGCAGAGATGAACCTGGGGTTGACGTGGAAGCTCCTCGCAGGATCACGGACCGTTCCATTCCACCACCTGGCTGCCTTCCGTGGGACTCGCGAGTCTCTTGCCCGTCTTTGCCCCACCTGGCAACGGTTAGCCGAAGGGCAGTTTCCGTGCCCGAGGTAGGCGCACTCCTCCTTCGAAAAATTCTTTCCGCAGGCGAGCGTTTTGGACGCTGGCGACTCTCCCAGATTGACCACGTGATCTTCCTTGGGGATTTCCATCACTTCCTTCCCCCCCCCCCTTCTGTTTGTCGTGCACGCGTCACGCTGCTGAGAGGCCTGCGGATTCTCAGCAACGAACCCCCGGCTGATGGATCGATGGGGCTCAGCGCTGCAACCGGCCGGTTCACCACGAAGATCCATCATCCGAGGATTGGGTGGGAGGCAGCTGTGGTTCCCTGGCGTCGGAGCTGCGGTAACCAAGAGTCACGGGATCAGAACCCACTGCGCTCATCGCATGCCGAGACGAAAATTACACCCGGTGAGGTTCTCTGGGATGGACGCCCTGCTGCGCTCTTGCATCCAGACAGTTGTCTCTCCGTCGCAAACGCTGAGACGCAAGGAGTCGATGTGCGGGGCCGAAACCTCTTTGGAAACCAGCAGGTTTCTCTGGAAGAGAAGAGCTGGGCGCTGCTCATCCTGCTTGCAGCCGGATCATTTGGCTTTATGAGGCTGGTAAAGTGGAGACTCACGTGATGATTGTTGATGCTTGCTCGGCCGCTCTCTCCTTTGACCTTGAACTTTCCGCCGAAACGTCCAAGCGCAGCGACGGAGGCTTTTGTAGGGGGGGGGGGGGGGTCCCTTGAAACTAGCACTGCCCTCTAGTGAATCCTACGCTGGGACTCAGCCCGAGATTTGAAGCGCCAAGATGCTCAGATTAGCACGTGCTGGTGTATCCGTGAGAGGGCGTCTGCTCGCATGCCCGCGGGGTGTTTCTTGGCGTTACCGCTTTTCACGGCCACCTCTCATCCATCTCAGCCTTTCAGTTCTCACCATCCGAAGGCACTCCGGATCCTTTTTCAGCGCGAGACCCCCCTGCGTCTTCTTTTCCATCACGTGTCTCACCTTTTGATGCCAGGGATGCCACTGTCCGTCTTGGGGAAAGGGAGGGGGAAAGGGAGGGGGAAAGGGGGAAAAGAGCACCAAGTGTCGCCTTCTCTCTCTCGCAACGAATGCCCCCCCTCTCCCCGAGTTAGCCAGTCTTCCCCCCCTGGGGCAATCTCATTCCGAAGCTCAGACTTGATAGCAAAGTCACCAGGAGGGGACCAACGACCTTTTAATTCGCCTTGGTCCAGCGGCGAGAACCCTCCCCGTGAAGAGAAGAAGGTCGAACCTTCAGCTCTCTCGACGAAGCCCTTGCCAGCCAACCTCGACGCGCGATATCCCCACCCTTGAACGAGCACCCTTCGTCCCCCGATGACACAAATCCCCTTGGGTTCTTTTCCGTCTTCGCTGTTTTCATTCCAGTTTTTTTTTCCGGGTTTCTTTTCTTTTTTTTTTGGTTCGCTCAGTACTGAAGAACCGCCGTCCGCCTGAGGGCTCACGAAGCTCCTTAAAATTGTCCACCCGAGAGCGCGTGCAGCTCTTCTTCAAGTTGAAGGAAGTACCCCCTAAAGGGGACCGCCCTATAAGTCCAGGAAGGACTCCGGAGGAAGGAGTCCATTCCTCTCGCGCTTGGGAAGGAACCCCGAAGGGAAGACTGTTCCCTATTTCCTCCTCCGAAGAGATCCCCGAAGGGACGCTTCCCGACTTCTATCTGAAGAGCCGCTCTCCGGAGGCAGCAGCAGCGCGCTTCTTCACACTTTGGAGAAGCATCATCAATCCACCAGCAGCTCCGTGGGGTACAAGATGTAGAGGGATCCCCCTCGGAGAAAGAAGCTCGTCTCCATTTTCATAATCGAAGGGAACCGGCGCTCCTTGATTCCTGGAAGAACCTCGGAAGGTCGACTTTCACTCCCGGTCGATCAACGGGGCTTCCGGCTTGCACCAGTGCTACTGCACCCGAAGTCCATGGGGCCAAGCAGCGTCATCTTGAGGGGGGAAGGGAACTCAAAACCCATGACGCACCCATTTCTCCCGAGTCGATCCTTCCCCGGGTGGGATTCGCATCCGTGCGACGCCCGGTGCCAAGCGCGGAGGATATCGCAGCCGCGCGACCACCAGCGCGGGCATCGAAGATGAAAAAATCAATGAAACTGCGGAAACTGCGGAAAATCTCCCTCTCTGGCCCTTTTTTTTTTTTTTAAATATCCCCCCCCTACTCACCTCGCGAACCCGAAAGAACAGAACAGCCGGAACCTTGTTGCGTAGGCAGCTGCTGCAAGGTTCCGGCACGCCACCTGCCTCACCGGGAGCTGTTGCTGGCTGATGAGCCTCTCGACCAGAGTCACGAAAACCCCGCTGATCACTCGCTGCTGCGCCTGGATCCCTTCGGAATCTCTACAGGCAAGCTGGGGTTCACGGACCACCGGCGACCCTCGAGAAGTGACCAGGAAGGCGGAGGCTGCAACACTCCCCGGAAAAGGACGTTTGCCTCCCGTGGGGTTTCGGGACGACGGTCCAAAAATCCGAATTCCCGGAACTGAGGACCGCTTCCCTCCGTCCTCGCCCGGGACGCCGACAGGTTCCAAAGCTAGGGTCGAACTTTTCCTCCCCAGCCTCCAGGAAGAGTTCGGAACTGGCTCCCTTTTCCCTGCTCCGCCCCCCGCCCGTTTCCTCGGGCAGGAGAATTCTCCCGACCGAGGCTCGCCTGAGGGGGACTTTTTTCCCGGGCATCGTCTCGCCCATTTGCAGTCGCTCTCCCCAGGCCATCGTCCGCGGAGGGTCCCAAGAGCGCTACAGGCACACGAGGCTTCCCTTTTCTCTGAGCTCGCCCCCTGGCTGTGCCACCGCCCGCGGAGCTTTCGAGGAGGTTCCCCCCCCTTCTCCCCCGGCACTGCGTGCTGCCTCGGTCCCGTGCGACAGGTGAGCGCTCCAGGAACAGGAAAAGTGGGAAACTCGCGGGTTATCCTCCCTCCGAGGGGTTCGGGAAGATTCCCGCAGAGGTTCCGCAGGGACCGTGGTCGCCTCTCCCGCGTGCTTTCAAAGGCTCTTCCTCCAGGGAGGCTGAGCCTCTATCTCCCTCAGAGCTCGCGAGCGCGCGACCCAGCCCTTCCCTTCCCTCCGGCGTCCCCTCCTTCCTGCCTCGGTTCGCTGTCGGGCATCTTGGTTCAAGGTTCCTGCTCCTGCACACTCCTGAGGCCGTTTTTCATTTCGGGAGACGCTGCGATCCGTTCATGCGGCTCGAGGAGGGAGATTTTCGGCCCGGTGACCTCTGTGCGACCAGCCCGACAGCGATCCACTTCCGGTAGCTGCACCCTCGGTGTGGCGCCGCCTTCGAAGTGAGCAAAGCCATGCACCCTCCCGACGGCGGGACTAGCACGCTAGATGTTCCATGTTCCCCTGAGGCGGTTCTAGCGGAAGCCTTCCAGACATGAGGGGGTAAGGAGCTCCTGGAAGCGTTTCCAAGGGGACCTGCAAGAGGCCGCAGTCCGCGATCTGGATGTGGGAGTCAGGAGGGAAAGGGAAGGGGAGCAGGATGGGAGAATCCTTTTTTCGGGAAGCCGGTTTCGATCCTCCATGGGTCTCACGCGAAGGACCTTCTTTCCGATCAGTAGGGAACGGCCCCACTCTTTCCAAACAGGATGACTGCAGCCCCCGTCTCCATGTTCGTCAGGGAGCCCACGGAACAGATGTACTCCTCCTTTCAGCTAGAAGGCCAAGCACCTCTCGACCAGAGTGCCGCAAGCAACCCGATGGAGAGGAGACACGAAGGACACCCCCAGCGCGGCGACGGACCCCGCCCCGACTGCGCGTGCTTCCCGGGGAAGCGCCCGTCCCACCTTGCCGTTCCTCCGTCGACCGGTTTTCTTTCCGGTGACATCATAAGCGTCTCTCCATGTCGGGAAACGCGACAGGCAGGAAGCGAGCAAACGAAGGTTCCTCCTTACGCAAAGAGCTTCTCCTTGACCACCCCCTTGGTTCGCCTTGACCCTCCTCCCCCCCTCCCTTTGCGGTGCCAATTCTTCGCGCTCTCCGTTTCCTTACGGTGTAGTGATTCTGGGAGAACCACGCGACCCAATTGAATCTCCTCGAAAACGGAGATCGAATCTTCGCCGCTCCATCCGAGGGCGAGAAGATTCGATAGCCCTTTCATCATCATCATCGTCGTCATCATCATTATCCGCAGCAGCAGTAACCTCCTCCCGCCCCGAAGAAGCAAGCACCCCCGGATGCACATGCAGCCCGAAGACCGACCGTCGTCTCTCTCTGCATCCCTCCGGAGGCGGTCGGGGATGCATTGGCTCGAGGCGAAAGGCCTGTCCCATGAGGGAGCTCCCCAGGATGGTGGTGACGACGTCAAGACGGGAGGGACAGGTCGTCGTCGGAGGTCGAGCGGAGGATCTTTCGCAGAGGGCGCGGCGGGAGAGGCACCCACCCTCGATCTACAGGGAAATTCGGGAACTTTCCTCGGGGCACGTGAAAATTTCCAGGAACGTCTGGAAATGTGTGAAGGGCTCCCCCTGCCTCGGTTCACGAAGAGGAGCTTCCATCTCCCCGTCTCCGTGACAGCTGCTGAAGCCATAAATTCGAAAAATCCGGAGATCGGAGGCTTTCTGGACGTGTAGATCGATGCAGCCTCACTACCGCCGCCGGACGGAGATGTATCTTTGAGTGGGAACCGGAAGAGGATCTTCGTGTGACGCAAGTCGCGGGGAAGGGCGTCCCGCAGTGGTCGGCTTTGGCGTGACGACAGCAGCGCCTGCGCGGAGGTGCAGCGCGTTCTCCATGACGATCAACACCTCCCTCTCCCTCCTTCCTCCTCCTCGCCGCCGTCGCTGCCTCCTCTCCCGATCCTCCCCCTCCCATCTTCATCGTCCTCCCTTTTCATCATCTCGGTTCAAGAGTCTCTTGGCAACGGCGCTGGTGCTTCATCCTGACCTCCTCCTTCTTCAGGAAAGGGGCCGCGGCGTCCCAACACGCGCCACGAATTCCCGCTTTCTTCCAGAGTGGGACAACGTGCCGACCCTGGGGACCGCCTTCCCTCAGGGGGAATCCCGTCCTGGCAAGCGCCCCACTCGCCGCCGTCCCCACAGCCCAGATCCTGCCAGTTCCTCGCGCACTGCGGAGCAGCGGATGACCCCGTTTCCCGTTGAATGCGCGGGCATCGATTTTCATGCAGCGGGGACCTGTTTGGGATGCGTCCGGGATCGGGGCCTGCCTGCCATTCGGCATCCCGATGCGAATTCCCGAGAGCATCTTCCCGGACATTCGATGAGGCTTCGGCCGCACGTCCGAGGAGGAACCCAACGGGGTGCGCACGCGATTACACGCAAAAGACGTGGGGAGGTCGGGAAGAGAGGGAGAGAAAGGTGGAGGCGGGCGCGTTTCCCAACGGCTGGCACGGGACGGGCCCCGCGTGCCTGGATTCGACGGCGCGGAGCGCACGCAACACGCGCAGCTAGCTGAAAGATGGATTGGACCGCTGGATCGTAGCGCGGCGGGTGAAACCACGGCTCCTTTCCTTTCCTTTCCTTTGTTGGGATTCGCTCCTACTGCACTCTCTCGGTGAGGAAGCGAACGAACCCGTGAGCTCGTAGCTGGGCATCGCTAGGCATTGCTTACCACCTCGGAGGGGGTGGGGAAGGGGGGAGGGGCGCCACAGCGGTGTCGATTGGGACACATGGGCTCAGGGGTCGTGGGAAAGCAGGAGCTCCTCGATCGGGTTGGAAGGGGTACCGCGGAACTCGAAGGATCCTCTTGCATAGGAGAACTCAGAGGAACGGAAAGGAGTGTGCCCTGATGGCTCCGCAGGGAGAGGGGAAGACTTCTATCAGTCCCGCTTCCCCGGATTCCTCTGGCATTGTCACGCAGCTCACTCGCCATCCGTTCGCCTACCCCAGGGCGGCGGGTTGCTCTCGCAGAGCAAAAACTAGGAGCCCCACCCGAGTTGTCGTCACTCGGCAGGGACAGCCTCGCAGGCAAGAGAGACAGCGTGCCCTCATGGGTGCGCAAGAGGCACGCACGGAAGGCTCGACGCACGTCCAGGAACATTTCCGACAAGCCAAGCCTTCTTCTGCAGTGAGGGGACCAGCCAGATAAAGGGGTGACGTGAGAGATCGCTTTCTCCCCAAGGCGCGATGGGGGTACGCTCCCGGATGAGGAATACACGGAATTTTCCAGCCTTGCGGAACCGTCCTTTTCCCACAGGGAACAAAGCTGGAGGCTGCACGGGGAAAAGAGGAACACGGGAGAGGGAACATCCGCCGCGCGGGAAGCGGGATCTCCACGCGAAGACGCGAATCACCCCACGGCGGCGTGCACGCGAATGCACCACGGTATCGATTTCACCCCTCAGAATCTCAACCGATCCGTGCCCTCGCAGAACGAAAATCGAATTCCGCCGTGTACACGTACCGATTCGCACGGCCTACGTGTACATCACTCATTCCGAACGCCAACTTCACAGCGGTTTGCAGGGAGAGACTCACCTTCCTCTTTGGGAGACAGCGGATTTCCTGGAGCATCGTTCCTCTGCGAAAGGCTCGCACTTTTCAAAGGGGAAATGTCGCCGGGATCGTGCTCCGATTTTTTGTGGCTCCTGTTATGATAAGGCAAGTTTGCAAAGCTTTTCATCTGGAGAAACGCTTGGAAACATCATTTCCTTCGCGGGGAATTCCAGCCACTTGCATCAAAAACAACTGCCTTGACGAATTCGAAAGATCGGGGATGTCGACACTTCGTCTGATACAAAATCACTGTACTTTCACATCAACAAGTAGTTTCTTCGGATATTTTCCGTCATACAATCGGGATGAATGGCACGAAAATCGACTTCTCGGAACATGCGTAGTACCGTACTCGTGTACCAATGCTTACGCATGAACATCCAGCAAGTACATCAAAATGTGACGTGAAGCTCAAAAGTGCATCCGGCTCGAAGCGACTGGAGCAGCGATCCAGCAAGGAGGGAAACGAGCATTTCGTGAGCCAGCAGCAGTGACCAAACGTGCCCTTCGAAGCACGCGTGACATCTCAGCGATCGGAAAGCATCGCATGACCGTCGCTACCCCACACACTCCTACGCTTTATTCTCGGTACAGGGTGAGTATCCAGAATCCACTATCGTGTGGGAGAAGCGGAACAGTGGCAAGGTTAACCTGAAGCGTTCTCCGTGGCTGGAGCGGGTGGTTCTCGTTTTCCGACCATCCTTACGCAGAGTAATGACGTAAAAGTGGGTTCTTCGTGCTGTGCCATGGGAAAGGCAAGGCTGATGACACGAAAATTGCGGCAAACGTCGTCGCCGCTTTCCTATCCCTTTTTTTTTTTTTTTTTCTCTTCTTCTTCTTCTTCAAAGAACGTCCCACGAGACGTTCCTTTTTTGCGATCGCCATTCATGTGCCGCCATCTATCCTCGTGAGTGCGATTTCCTCGAAGGCTAAGTGCCCCGTGCACACAGGGCAAGTTTCGGAGGTTCCACGAGGGGGACCACGCTCAAGATGTGAACTTTCTGAAGCCACACATTCGAAAGGCGATAAGGTGTGCACTGATGATGCTGCGAGGGCTTCGCTAGCGCCATTCGGAGCAGGAAAACGAATATGGGAACAAAAGACACACACACACACGGATAGATGGAGTGCAGCCCCTTACCCGGGCGTACGCCTGCATGCAAGAGCTTTAGGGTAAGCACCTGATGCCTCAGAAACTCGCACCTTGCCTACCAGCGGCATGATCCACTCACCTGTCTGGGTGGCAGTGTCGACGGCGAAATTCATGGTTTCCACGGTCATGGTGCCTGTTGTGCCATCCGTAATCTGAACCATGGAATCCACTCGTTCCCTTGTCCTCGATATTTCACTGTCTTGTACAGACTGACGTCTGAAATTTCTAGCGCGCATGATGTCTTCTGTTGTGCTTTGCCTGCGAAATCCTCTGGCAATCAAGATTTCTTCCGTTGTACTCTGTCTTAGTAATGGCAACTGTGGTAGAGGCGAAGTATCTCTTGAACTACACGATGACGAAGTATCAGATCTGTTTCTTGGGGGTTTCCTCACCGACTTATCTTTGAACAGATCATCCGAGCTTTGTTTCAGATGGCCTGTTTTTTCACTCAAGCACGTGATTTCAGTGCTTGTAGTGGAAGTTTCAGTTGAAACAGACCTTTTTTCTTCGGAAAAATCAAAGGATAACGGAGATTTTGATGATTTCCTTCGGTTGGACATGTCGTACAGTCGTCTGGCTTTGGAATCTCTCGTAGTAGCAGCAGCATCTTTTGCTACACTCGCCTTGAGCATTGCTGCTTTAGGAGCACCGAACTCTTCGGTTGGATTCGTATCGTTGTTGGGATACGCCTCTGCTCCTCGACTTTCTCCATCCTCTTTCTCTTCCCGGAGGGGGTATTTTAACTCTGGAATATTTTGCCTCGTCGAGTTCCCTTCTACTGACACTTTGAGTTCACTGTTCCCTGTCTCGCACGTTAGATATATGGGGATGCTGACTTTGGGCTGATCTGTGGGAGGGTTCTTGGCTCTCTCTGCGGGTGCTTGAGGATAATACGCATGCCTGTTGCCATCTGAGTAGTTAGCCGAAAATTCTTCAGTGGCTGCATCTTGTCTCTTGAGTTGCTTGTGAGAAATTTTGCTGATAGCAATGGTAGGTTTGGAGCTGTTCTTCTCCTTTATCTTTTGCTCCTTGAAGACGCTGTACTCGTCGGGGTAGCTGGAAATCATGTCCTGGCGGGCCTTGTAATACACTTGAGTGGTGGAATCCATCTTTAGCTTTTTGGTTGTCTCTGGTCCTCCTTGCCTCAGGTCGGCAAAATCTTTCCGAAACAGCGCTCTGGAGATGTCGGCTTTGGAGTCTGACCTCGCCTTGCGTCTTGATTTCGCGTTTGAAGAGTTGCCGAGCCTTTTGAATTTGTCGGGGATGTTTTCAAGCAGGGAAGTTTCCCTCCTGGCATCTTTCTTCGTGAGATCTGCGAGCGTCTCATTGCGGGACAGCACCGGGCCGCCGTCTTTTTTACTGGAGCTGTCCTTTTCTCGATTGACCAGCCCCCAGTCTCGAATCAGGTCAGTCAGCTGAGCAAGAGAGCTCTGGCGTCTCCTGGATATGGGCGGCGAGGTTTCGTGGGCTTCTTGAGGGAAGCACGGGGAGATCTGGGCTCCCGACTCCCTCTGCGTCTGCACCACGGTGACATCCGCCGACGCGCGCCGCCTGTTGTTGGCCACAATCTGCATGATCTCGTCTATCCCATTTCCTCCTTGCCACACAAGGCTGACCTGATGATTCAAAATCGGCAAGTTGCAAACAAAGCAAACTGCTGACATCTGAAAGTACTGGAACGTTACAAAGAGGACCACTGGCGGCGGGCGAAAAAAAATGACATGTTCAAGAATGAAAGCACGTTCTTCGTTCGACCGGTGACCGCGGGGCTGCATGCGCTCGCTGGTCATCGCTGCGGAACGCGGCGTTTGTCTCGAGAGACATTCGAGTTTCGCTGAGATCGGCGGACGGACAATCGAGAGCATAAATAACGGCAACGACAGCAACAGTTATTATTGGCAATAACGGAAGCAGCGGCAACAGCGATAACACAGTAGCAACAAGAACAGCAACATGCTTAATGAAGTCAGAGTCATCCGAATCATCTGATCATCCAGCGATCATCATGGCCCGCGACTCTTTCCCTAGGCTTGCCTTTCTCGAAGTGTGCCTACTTTTCTTGGGCTTGGGCTGGGTCGTCGCTCACGCCGTGTGTACTTGTTTCTGAGAAAGTTCTCTTGCGATTCCAGGCAAGAGGGAGTCTCTTCTGAAAACTCGATTCCGGACACAGTGAGCAGCTGATGACAATAACTGATTTGGGAGTCGGATGGTGCCTTGTACCAGAGATACGTGCATTATGAAAAGATTGCATCCCTCCTGCATTGGCTTCTCCCTCTCGCCTGCGTACAGGTACAGCATGTCAGCAGCATCAGGAACCTGAGCATCGAGATCTCAGGTTACCATTCCATGGGTACCGAAGACATCCCAATATGGAACATGACAGCTTTCAGGAAGCCGAGAGTTTCAAATTCCACAATTTTCTTAATTCCAGTTTTGCAATGGGCGGAGAGATAGCGTTTTCTACCAGCAATGCATTGATCTCGCTGACTGTTTGCATTTTTCTTTTGTGGACTCATCAGTCTCGATGAGAGGCAGGGAAGAATCACATGGAGGCAAATACGAAAGAGCTGGTAAATGAAGACTAGACCGGATCTCGTGAATCTGGAAGCATGCAGGTATTTTCAGGAGCATCTGGAGAGGCGACTTCACGCGAATCAATTGGTGGAGAGATTTTCTGTTGAGCCGCACTCCAGATGTGATAATCAGACGAGCACTATTCTTCTTCCCTTTGCGAGACATTTCAAGTAACCTCCTCACACGAAATAGGCAAACAAATTTCGAAAATGACGCAAAGAAACCGTGCATGTGCGATAGCATATTTTTTTTTTTTTTTAACTGTCCTTTCCGCGTGTGGCAGGTGCAAGGAAAATTATGGAAGAAGAAAGCTCCCCCTCCGTGGCAGGCATGCACGTTCCGGATTTGAAATTGAAATCTCCTGCATGATCTTCTATTGAAGTCCATGCAGAGATCGAACAACAAAAATCATTTCCCGTCAACTCTAAAAACATTCCGATCAATTTGCCGAATATGGATCGATTTATAAATAATGGCAGCGGGTTAATGAGACTATTCTTTGCATGATCACTCAAATTTGGGATGGTGCATGCTAGGAAAATCCTGCAAGAATCTCTCCTCTCAGACTGGGGCTGGGGATATGAGGAAATCTTGCCCCACCCATTCCTTCATTCAGCGAGCGATGGTCCGTAGTTGATAATTCGATTCACAGATTAAAATTCAACGTCTATTTTCTATGGAAGAGACCGCATTTTGAAATGGACCCAACTGCAATCATTTCCTCGGGAGACAGCCGCGGACTTAACAACGCTCTTCGTTGATTAAAGACTTGCAGGTCTTTCGTTTCGTGGTTTGCTATCTATCAGTCTTGAACTTGTCGTGGAAATGGGATAGAAAGTTTCTAAATTTCCTCGAATCACCGATTTTCGCTCCAGGTAGCGTTGCCCTCTGACGTGTGGTTTTTGTGAATGAACCTCTTTCGTCTGGGCACTCGTTAGCAAACATCCAGGATTCTACAAGGACCTCTTGTGACGCCTGTGCAGACGAATCACTCAGCAGACACCTCTGGGTTGATTTGCGACCATAGGATTGTGACTCATCGTTAGGTTCCAAAGGAAGTGACTCGTGGGTGCAGGGCACCCTTTAGATACATGGACTAAGGATATCTTTAGCATATACCTATTTTATGACAGCATTATTTTGTCCTGTTTTCAGGACGAAAGGTCCCGATATCGTGGTGAAAACTAACAACAAGGAGGCACTGCGTGGTGTTTATTTGCCTCCCTAACAGCTGGCTGCAAACGAAAAAGTACTTGCAGAACACGAAATTGCTTTACGAATTTATTCCTTTATTGATTTCAGGAACAGCCCTGTCTTATTAGAAAAGACAGAATGTTGTAAAATGAAAAGCTGCTTACTGTTGTTGTTTTGCTGTTGGAACTCCTGAAGATTACCTTGCTCCTGACTAAAACAAGCTTATGCTGACGGGACTTGCGATCCTTTTGAAATCATTAAGGGAAGGGCACTTGCAGCTATTTATCTGGTTAGTGAGCCACATCTGTGATTTCCGGGATACATACAATTAAGGACCACTAAAGCATCATTTAGTATTCAAGACGTTTTGTGGATTGGTGAACACTGTATCACCCACAAATGGTATTCTTCGACTTGCCTAGAAAACGTGACATGTTCTGGATGCCCTGATGTCTACGGTTTTCCAGTGTACTGCTTCCCCTCTTCCTGGCGCTTCGCGTTCCAGTGCTGCAACGTGCGCATTGCCAGAGTGATCGCACTCGTCTGTAAGCTGCAGCTGCAGTCTCACGAGAGCAGCGTATCCAGCGAAACGGGAAAAGTGACGCACGCCAAAGCAGCCTCCTCTCCTCAAATATCGCTTTCGGACACTTTGAAGCGTCAAACGTGCCGGAGGTGTTGTGGTGATAGGAGCGACCAATGTTAGCGAAAGCTGATGGTGGGAACCAAAGGAATTGTGTGCAGGAGGACCAACTAAGATGGGAACGAGAACTTGCGAGGAAAAGTGAGGGATCGCCCTCTTCCAGGCATCATGCCACGTCTTGCTAAGATCCCAAGCACACGCAAGGCGGCATGCGGAACGCGTGTTTCCACCGGTGTTTCTGCAGTCGAAGCCAAGTCAAGGCACGGTTTTTCTAAGGCGTACCACGTCGGGGTGGGAGAGTTCTTGAGGAAAGGAGAAGAGGCCACCACGACTGAGAACACGGATCCGTTCCTTCCACTTTTTGGTGGCGTTCTCGTAGTAAGGAATCTCGTCACCAACTCCTCTTATCTCTTCGCGACGGGGTTCCAAAATGCCTACGTCGTGTCCTGACACATAAACAAGGCTGGTTTGTTCCATCGAGAGGGACGTGTCGGGGTCCCGGGTCTGCTCGATTTGCTTATCTTACGAAGTTGGTCAGTGCCATCATCGTGAAAAAAACGGATTTCCTTTTGTTCCCTTGGAATTTCAAACAGGATCGCACTGGAGCAATCTGGGGATGCGAAACCTATCCTCTTAAGCACTGCCCTGAACTTGAAGCTTCCCGAAAACCAGACAGTAGCTTCAGGGATGCCCTTCCGTGCACTTCTGCTGCGGCCGTGGATTCCAGCCGCCCATTTCTGCACCGATATTTAGACAGCACGGGGCGTTTCCTCTACGCAGCGAATTTGATGGAACCCTGAGATCCCGCCTTTAACAAAAAGAAGCGCAAGGGTTGGGGGATTCAGGTGGCTGGAGAACGGGATGCAGAGTGAGGAAAAATGCGGATGTGGCAGGAGTCTTCGACACTCAAGACGCGTCGTGCCAGAGGAGAGTGCTTGGAGTCGGCTATGGAAACTCATGGAATACTCGATGAATTCTTGGCTGAGAAGCGAAGAGCCAAGGCATTCCGTCTCCAGACTTCCAAGACTCCTCCTCCCTGCTCCCATTAATACCCTTGTGAAGATTCTCAGGTTCTTGCTTCCAAAGGAAGGTCGATGTGGACCCAGCGAGTGGATCCACGTTCGCAGACCCGCACGCACGCAAACGTACCTGTCGCTTCCATCCCGTATGTGTGTTCACAGGAGTCTTTTGTGCAGGGAATGAGTAAGGGCGGTGACGTGCCTTTTCGGTATTCAGTGCCATGGCAACGTTGCAGTTTTTTTGTGTCTGCTATCATTTAAAATTAAAATGAAGGTTCTTCCCTTCTTATTCCCGATGTTTTTTGCGTGCGCCAAGAGACTGCAGTTTTTTTTTTTTTTTTTTACTTTTATTTTGCGTCCGAAACGGCCTCCATCATAATAAATTCACCATCCATGGCGGCGATTTCGGGTTGCGATGTCGTAAAAAGTGCTTGCGACGCTGAGCAGCATGCATTATCACGAAACTAAGGTGGTACGCGCCAGAGATGCCACCAACAGCAGCTCGTGAAGAAAGAAAGAAAGCTCAACCGCAAAGAGGACGCGTTGTTTGCACGAGAGCTTCTTTTCCGGTGAAGTGGGTGACGCTCTATTGCTTTGGGAACTGAGTTTTCATCTAGCAACGATCGCTCCTCCGTTTCCGTCCTCGACTGCGGCATTGCCCTTGCTCAATGCCGCAGTCGAGGGTTTCCGACTTCCACCAGTGCCGCACCTCCTAGTGGGCTGTGTTCTCTTCCTACCCCTTCGGGTATGCTTTGCCGAGACCCTTGGAACCCCCGGTGGTAACACCAGAGCCGTTTGAAAGCGCCTCTTCCTACGCGACGTTCTCACGCTGGCCGCATCCCTAGCAGCACTTTGCTGCCCACGCGGCAGGACCGTGGGGCTTCATGGAGCAACGCCAGAGGCCAGGACGACAGGGACGCCATCTATTTTGATGTCCTCTTCATGAGGATGACGTCAAGATGACCCTATCTGGGAACTTGTCGGCATCCTTACAAGGATGCAGAGGACATAGTTCAGCATACAGGGATTCCTTCTCGGATCCCCCATTTTTTTGACTGCATGCTTTTCGTTTCATTTTATCTTTCTGTTTGTCTCCCCTTCCCTTGTGATGAGAAAGCCAACCCCGCTGACCCGCGTGCCAGTTCCCGGCAGGTTCCCCCTCGTAGTTATAAGTAACGTGGCAGGATCAAACGTCCTGCCGCAGACGTGTATTTTATAAATAAATGCCCGGTGTGACCGAATGCCAACCAGTGCTGCCCCCGAATACGGGTCAACCAGCGTCATCTTGCGCGTGAGACTCCGAACCCTCGCTGTCGATCCTTCACGGGAGGGACTCGAACCCGCAGCGCTGGGTGCCACTCGAGGAGGCAATTGCCCCGTGCCCTCCAACGCTCTGTTTCTTTGGGGACGAGCGGGAACATGGGGAGAAGCCTACTTCCGCCTATTGCGAGACAGTATGGGAATCCTTTTCGAAACACCGAAGCTGATGCCTTTTGTTCGTGGTCGACTTGGCGACGTAGAGGCGTCAGCAGCTTCAAGACGTTTTCACTTGCTGTCGCCGCGTGTCTGATTTGACCTGCGACTCCGCCTTGGACGAGTCAGGTACGTGCTAAACCGGGTTTTAATTTCCCTGTAGTTTTTGGCTTAACGCCTGCAAAGCATTGGAATCGATCGAGCGAGGGATATCAAAATGATCTCAATTGACGGATCTCAACGCGCACGTTTGGAAGGAACAGGGAAACAGAGACCGAGGAAATGGTCCGACTCCAGATCTCACGAGAAGAGTGCTCGCCGCAAGACGAGTATGTGGAATGGAGTTTCCTCGTATTTCTTCTTACAACCGGAGGACGTCGCAGAGCCCTTTTTCTGAGCTTCGAAGTGTGCAAAAGGCACGTTCGTCCTTCTTGATCTGCAGAAGACAGAGGCAATGCTGCCTTCACAAGGAGGGGGAATTCGGTATTAATGATCGCGCTGATCAACCTCATAGTTCTTTCGCCTTGGAGATCCCTAGCAGATCCGAGCAGCAAACATCCCCATCCGTGGCTAGATTTGGAAAGTTCGTGTACTCAGAAAGAGCTCCATGAAACAACTCGACCTCAAAGAGTAAGGATCGAAGATGAAAGGGAACAGGGCCAGAGGTTTCGAAAGGGTTACCACAACTGATTTGTGCTTCAAGGGCAAGAGGGGGAAGGTAGGGAAGCGGTGGCGTATGAGCACTGGGTTCTTTCTGAGCGTGGGGCTTCTCAGAGAGGCCTTTTCTGTGCCGAATTCGTTGTCTCTTTGTGAACAGTACCGCCAGGAAGGGAGGAACATTCGGAAAACCTTCATGAATCTCTTCACGCAGTTGTCCAGAGAGCTCAACTGGCTGTTTCGCGAATTGGATGTGCGAATGGACAGACACGTCCTCTCCCACGGCTGCCTTTCCTTATCGGACTGTGCAAGAGTTGGCATCCTCTACTCGAAAACTGAGGTTCCCTTTGCACATGTCCAGAAGGAATGATGCAAAGGAAAAGGATTCTGGGACACTCTCGAGCAACGAAACCGGAAAGTTCTAGGGTCTCGAGATGTTTCTCGTCCCAGTACTGGGACCGAGGCAGATCTTTCGCGAGGCTCATATGGCTCACGAATTATGCAATCATTATGCTAGTAATCAGCAAATAGCCTACTTAGCGTACTTTGCGTAGCCTTGGACTCTTGAGACACCTGTTTGGAAACAGCCCTGCTTGAGTAAAGTGAGATACACCAAACGCTTTGGTATGAAGAATGTCAGCCTGGTCCATAGGAGCTGGAAAAACCCTGGATGTTAAGACTGCAACAGGAAAAGAGTGATCGGTATCATGATATCACCAGAAAATGCTTTTTCCGAATAGCATGAATCCAAGGCTGAGCAATGTACTCTAAGTAGGCTAATTGCTAATTACTAGCATAACGATTGCATAATGGAAACATCTCTTAACGTGTAGGTGAAGCATCCGAATGAGTAACTACTCGCAAGTCCCACCCATTTGTTAACCGCTCTTCTATCAAGCGCCACTATGAACTATTTTTATCATAATATGAGAAACTTTAAGTAATTGCAGGGTTAACTTTTTGAGTTGACCGGGTGATTGCTTAAAGTTTAAATCCATAGCTATTGATTAGGGAGGCACCGCTACAAAAAAAACAAAGGGCGATCGAATTGTAAACTGTGCAATAAAATTTTTTTTTTTTTCTTTTTCCTTTCAGCTGAATCAGTTCAGCAGGAACATCAGATTCGAGTTTCCATGACATCAATTTGAGATAACAAGGAAGCAGCCTCAAGACAAATTCCACAAAGACTTTCTTGCGTTCTGGCTCCTGCAAACTTTCGGCTTGCCAACAGAAATGTTGAATTTTACTCATTCTATGGTATTTTCTATATTCACTGTTCGAAAATTCATGTAAGTTCGTTATCAGTTTATTTACTGCAGTCAATAAATCATCGGTCATCTATAAAAAAAAATCTGGCTCTATTCAGCGAGTCATTTGGCGAACAAAAAGTAGCTTTCTATCAAGGAACCTGTGGCAAACAAGCTTATTAATGACGCTGTTGGCAACACTTTAATCACAGTAAATCCTGCATGCCCAAGGCGCGTCGAGATTTATGAAACCAAGGGTAGTTGAGAATTCAGGTTTGCAGTGCACCCCGCATCGAATCCACATTTTATTTTGAAGTATTATGCTTGTTTTTTTTCCCCCCTTCTCTAGCCATCCTCCCCAAGTTTGAAAAGAGCAACCCGAACTCTTCCTGGCCTGGTTCTGCCTTGTGCAGTGGTAACACTTCATTTGACTTATCGAGATAGGGATACGACATTTAAAAAAGAGTGGTTTATCAAAACTGCGTGGGCACAAGTTTTATTTACCGATCTTTGCAATATTGCCCGTTTTCCGAACACGTAAATGTCGATTCTTCATGTGTTCGGAAAACGGGCAATATTTCGGAATATATACAATGATACAGAATCGAAGAAGCCAATGTCAGTTCTTAATTTTCTGGAGCAATGTTTGCATGTACAACATATCGGCATGAAACACATACACACAAATCGATGCACGAGAAATACTTTGAAATTTCGTCCAAATGGGATGTGATACAAACATTTAGAATAGGCTGGACTTGTGTTACAAGATAAGTGAAGCAGCTTCGATTAGATTCTTACCCGGGTTTGCCAACCAGTTAAAAACAGTGATTAGTAAAAAGGACCGGTACAGTTTTGAACCTATAATTGTTATTTGTGGTTGCAACTGAATTTCATTGTGACATTGATGAAAAAAAAAAAAAAAAGGAAGGAAGGAAAAGAAGGGCATATATAAATAACCAGGTCATGAATCTCTGAGAAGCTTTTCTTCCCAAAACACCAAACTCGTCCCTATACTGAGCATGCCCTGCCCTCTTCCAGCTAAAGAATCAACCACCAAGCTTATGAGGTTTGTTCATAGAGTGCGCCTAAACACAGGAATATGGCGTACATTTCTGTGCGAAAAAGATGGGTACCCGTAGGAGAATAGGTCTGGGGTGCAGTTCCTGGAGAACTGCGCTTGAAATTAAAGACATAATGAAAAGTAGGCAACCAAAATCAGTGGATAAGGATTATTGTACTTTTAAAGAGCACATAAAGTTATCAAACCGGTGCAAGAAGTTTGTGATCAACGGAAAGGAAGAGAAACCGAAACGGTAACTTTCGAGCTGTTTGTGTTTAAACAGATGCATTCGGATGAAATTTGTGTGCCATCGATGTAAACATAGTCTTCCCATGAGGAGCAAAAAAAGAAGAAGATCAAGTGTTAGCAGGAAAATTGAAACAAGGTCTCAGTTTCTATTTAAAAAACAAACAAACGAAACATTTACATAATGGGAAATTTGTACAACAACAACCAAAAACAGAAAGGAAAGCCACTAAATAGACGGAGAGACAAGTATGTTGCAGCTTGAGCAGATGTGAGGAACCAAAGGCAGAACGCATGAAATGACAGCTGATTCAGTCTGCTCAGACGCAACGGATACATCCAGGTGTAGAAAACCCACACTGGTGTAAGGAAAAAGGCAGAGGAAGGCATCTTATGGAGAGTAACTGCACACATGCACGATTTCGATGAAGAATGTTTGGGATCAGATCATTGAAGGGAATACATCCACAATGCTGGACAAAAAGGGTGCAGAAGGTAGCCAATATACATACATACATATCAAATAACCAGATTTCAAGGTACAACAGTCATAAAAGCATGTATATTCCTATCAGATGTATCGCACCAGAGCAAAAAGTGTTACAGAAGCCAGTCTAGGGGAAAAGAATGCAACTGCTATTGAGTACGCTGGACGCTCACGAAAGTCCCCTCTCCTGAAAGCTGCGATGATAAAAACGAAGAATCTTCATCATGTTTGTAGAGATGTAATGATGTTTTGAATCCAAGTGCCTAAAGACAAGCCTTCAGTTTGAAGAAACTGATTCAGGGCTTCGGTTTTTGTCCTCGAAGTTCCTAATGAACTGTCTTCGATAATTCTTCAGCAGATAAGTCACTCATCTCCCCGTTTCGTCCCTATCATTCTCTGTCTTTTGAAATAATTCATTTTCAGAAACAAAGTGGTAGGGACTTGAAAATGGACGGAGGTAGCTGATTGAAATTTCGAGAGTCGTTCCTCTTTTTGGTGAATGCTTATTCTTCCTTTCACCACCTTCCCATTTCAATGGTTGGGCAGACACCTGTTGCAGCCGTCCAGCGGAGTCACGTAAATTTTGGTTCGGCTGGGGAAAGAGGGTTCTGAGAACCCTTCTCCCCTACCCTCCCCCCCCCAGTTTGTATCGCAAAAAACAGCCGTGTGTTTTCTGCTGATGCAACTCTGTGGTGAATTTCGCTACGCTTCAGTTATTTTCCTCCTTGTACCTCAGTGCATGCTTTCCTGATGGTCTCCTGTGGTGACATTTCGCTTTTTTTCCTTATTCTTGCTTGCTCTGCAGCACTGCTCCAGAAGTTATTCCTAATGCTCTGATTTGAATTACTATGTAACTGCTGTGTCCCTCTGATCCTGTTCGAAGTCTTCGGTCCCCAAACGACCCAGAGCCATAATGATCAATGCATTTCTGAAGACGTACCCTTCTTTTCTGTTAGTCAGAAATTTTCTTAACGAATTAAGTTCCAAAAATACCATCCAAGTCTGACGTTCTCACAGTGTGAACAGCAATCCACGTATTCTCTTCGGAATACGGGAAGACTGGAATTTCCTCCAGATTAACCATGCCTTTTAACACCGACGTTTTGGCATATTTTCGTTTTTAGAAAAGCAAATGTCAAGCAGTTTCATTTCCAATGCTGCTTCACTCCATTGCCTTATTGACCGCACTGTAACCTTTCTGGAAAACTGCTTAACGACTGCATGATTGTGCCTCCAGCACTGCTACAAACTGAGTTTTTCTTCTACACCTTTTTAGCAAATGCAGCTATTCGTGGCAGCGGAGGAAATTCGAGCGTTCTCTTGGAATGGAAACTAGTGGACGGGGGTCCTTGGCGATAGAAAGCTCAGAGTCTGTAGAAGATTTCCAACTGTCAGGTGAATTGGGAAAGCTTATCTTTTCGAAACTTCGTAGATCAAATTGACGGACCGAAAGCATTCACTAGAAGACCGAAGTCAGGTTTCCATGTGAAGCTCTAAGAAGAGGCAGGGGCCGCACAAATGGCAGTGTCTCCTCTGACAGGAAGTGTGGAGATGTAGGGAAACTGCGAGTGTTCTTCCTCACATATTCCGAGTAAACCACTGATGCTTGCATTGAGAGTGAGCATTGAGAGGGCAGTTGAAGAGTGGAATTTTTTTTCTAATCTCAGGCATTACGAGGCCCTATCGAATTTTTCTCACCATCCGTTTTGGGGAAGTTCCATTTCCAAATAAACGAATGTGAAGTCAGCATGCACGATAGGAAGGTTTTGTACATTATAGTGCTGTATCATAGTGGTATGTGTGGTTGCTTCGGCAGTAAACATACAAAAATCAACCATTATAGATAGCAAGGTGGTTGAAAGTGCTGTTTAGCCATTGCTACGCCTATTCAATTATATAAAGAGAAATTATCCAACTTCCTGCTTTTCTGATGATCCGGGGCATCTGCTTTTTTGGATCAGAATCTTTTCTTTCGTTAACGCTATTTACGATTGATATAATAAGAAAGTTTGTAGAGCTGAGGCTACTATCTGGTGTTACAGGTGTGAGGGCATAAATTGTAAAGTTCATTTACGATTCCTGTGAAGCCTTTCCAGTCACCTCATATGTATCTTTGAAAAGAACATTCATCATCAAAGCTTCATGCATGAGCAATCCTTCTAATCTATCGGCTGTTACTTTGTGGGTTTAGCTACGCAGTGGGTCCGACATCCACCAAGAATTATGAGACAATGATTTGAACATCATTTTCATCACGTTCCAACAGCTTCCATTACATATTTGTCCCAAAACTCTCATTTCGGTTGAAGCGTGAAAAAAACGAGTTCATTTTAACGATGATTCCTTGGGTCACATTTGGATAATTGAAGTCTCGAAGTCACTCACTCATAATCATTGAAAGATCGAAGTTTCTTGGAAGTATTGCTTGCTGAGGCTACTGAAAGTGAATAGTTGCCTTTTCTGATCACAGAGGCTTGTAATCAAAACGTGTTCAGGGATGCAATCATAGATGGCGCCAAGCGCATGGATTCAGAAAGCATGAAACGGCGAAATACGAAAACAGGACGATTTAAAGCATTGGGGTTTTTCTAAAATCAAAGACAGGAACGGGGGGTAATTCGGGGAACCTGGAAGAATCTACTGAACCCAATGGCATGGACACTGAGAAGTGCGGAAACCGGTGAGCTCCAGAGTTCCCAAAACATCCCTGTTCGCAGTGGACGCAGTAGGGACGCTGCAACATCTCTCGAGGAAACAGAATCTGAACGTCGTTCGTCCAGAAGCTCTGTGTAGAAGACGCGTGGATGATAGGGATGTAGAAAAGGATTCCATAGCGTGAGGCGAGGTTTTAGTTTCAATACTGTAAAGTATTGCGCTCATGAATTGAAATCCCAGCACTTTGTGTGCAACGTTGTACTGTACACTCATAGCGCGGGTACGAAATGAAATCGCACCAACTTTGATTGACCCACTCTGCATTCTTCAGCCACCTGAACGAAAAACCCAGTAACTAATCCACAAGGTGATAACGTGGTCTCCCGATAAGAGTCTCCGGACTTTTGCCGTTTTAGGCTACCTTAAGACTGGAAGAGGTCACGAAAAGATGCATAAATCAGTACTGAAATTCAGTTCAATAACCAAATTCTAGAACCTTTTTTGCAATTACCATCTCTATTTCCCATTTCAACCGATCTGTATCCATGGTAACTGATACCGAGAGTAACAGCTCCATATAAGACACCTATATGATCTTGTTGAAACGGGGGTTCGCGTAACCTTTTTACAGTCGGAACCGTAAGGGAGCTGCCAAACTGTTAGAATCACCCTCCTACCCCTCCCCCCGTTCCGCTATTATTATTATTATTGTGTCTATTCAAAAAATTATCATAATTATTTTTTATATTCAAGCATTCAAGCACAAATTTCGAATGCCCAAATTCGAATGAAGCGAAACAAACCCAGACAAAAAAAAAAAATTTTTTACACACACATTGAGGCTGCCCAAAGGGTATGACTATGCTGTGAAATATACGCTGTCATCACTGACGCTGGGAATTTACATGCAAGAAGTGTGTGCCACCTAAGTACATTTATTGCTCATTTCGGCCGAACCAGCTCTACCAATCGTGTCCTCTTGGTCCGGCTTATGCATTTCTTTCTTCTTATTTTTTGGAGTCAACGTGGGCGCGAAAATTCCAAATTCCCTTGACATCACCGAACTCCTTTACTATCCCGTACAGATTTCTGAATTTCACCTCCCATCGTTGGCACATTGGTTTTTATCGGTTGGTACTCGTTCTTGTACACTCTTGGTTTAAAAATCCATACGTTGGACTTTCGGCCACGTACGAAATCCGAGAGACTTCTGCCTCGAGGACCATTGAAAAGTAGTAATCGTGATAATTAGCTTCTGAGTAGAAACGGAGATTTTATTGGAGTAGGACTTTCGAACCGCTCCCCCTTATCGTGAAGCCGGTTGCAGCGTTCCTTAGGGGGTTTTTTAAGGAGCCCCAAAGGCGTTTTGGATTGAACATGGAACCTGCAGGAAGCGTCAGTGTGGTACATAGAGCACTTTCTCCTCGGTTGAGATCAGGAGACTGTGACGTGATTCCTCCTGCACTGTCAACAGGTGAACACGGCCTGTGCTGCCAGTGCTGAGGGATTCAGCTCATCTTTCCAAGGTCTGCTCGTGTCAAGCACTGCTTCCTCGAGTTTAGAAGAGCATTTTTTCTTTTTGGGATACAGCACAGGGATGTTTTACAGCACGTGGCTCTTGCGCGGGTTATCTCTGAGTGCCAGCTGGCTTTGAAAAAAAAAGATATTTGCAAGGAGGGGTAAAATGGTAATTCGCTGGAGCAGCTCTCCGTCAGTGGTGCCAGACCTCTGGTTTTTCAAATTACGTCTCGTGATGTGATCAATTCAGTTCCCGCGGAAGCAAATGATTCGTGCTGGGCTCCTACATCACCACCATCATTGGGCGGTGGTTTGGAGATTGCTTTTTCAAGCAACTAGAGAACCAAAGTTATGAGGTTTCTCCGAAGGATCGCCTGCAGCATCGAAATCCTTTCGCCGGCAGGGTGGTAAGCAGGGAACCGATTCCTGCTCTTCACAACGAATCCCTCTTCTCGGTATTTGCGCGCTTCGGCTGCAAGAACCCATCCCTGATTGTCTGCAAGAGAATCCGTACCGGTCGCTTCGAGAAGAAATGAGACGGTGGAAGAAAGCTCATCCGAAGAGAGCGAGGACAAAATATTCTTCCAAACAGGTTTTTTGTCCTGGCGTCTCACGTGACAGCCCGTTCGTTGCTTGGAGACCTCTTGGACGGTGCTTTCTTGCATCCCTGCGCGCAGGACTCATTCAAGGACTTTAAAAGCGGAGCGATATGAAGCTCCTCGAACCGGGCTGCAAATCGATGTTCCCTTCTGGCGGTATTTCCCGTTCATTCAGAGCACTTCATCTTCCGGACAAGACGGATTTCATTCATCTGTTCATTTTTTTGTTTGTTTGTGCTGTGGGTAGATTTCGAGGGAGAAGCAGGAACGCTATGAAGTTTCCGTAGATCTTTGGTTCTTCGGCATGCAAGAATATCGGTCCTCCTGGGAAAAAATCGGAAGACGTGGAGTCGGTTGGCAAGAACAGTGGCCGTCACCACTGAATTTCGGGGCATCTGCCAATGGAGCCCAGATAACTTGGTACTCCTGGTGGAGGAGTTGCAGTCTGAGCCAGCTGTTGAAGAACAAGGAATCGTAGGTCCTCGGAATGCACTTGCTGGTTTCACGGCAGCAATTTCAATGCATCCTCCTGATGGACGCAAACAGTATCGCTAAACGCATTCTCCAGGCGAAGGGCGTAAATCGTGGACAGCTGTCAGCAGTCCGCGAACGTGGTTGAACTTCAATTACCAAGTGGATCACTCTCTTATCTCCGACACGTGTTGCTGTTGTTATTTCCTTCTTCTCCTTCACAAACGAGAACTCTTTTCGGAAATGAATGGTGCTTGACAAGAAAATGAACAGGGTGCAGCCGTTTTCCATGTGACCCCGTCACTTCTTGGGGTGGTTTCTTGGAGTGGTATCCGATAAACTCTTGTCAGGAGTTTATCGGATTGTTAGCCGCAAATGGCTTCAAAGCCAAGAGCAAAGGTGAGGATCAAGAAGTGAACACACGGAAATCAAGAAAGATCAAGGAAGCACAAGGGATGCAGATCTTTTTTCCTGTCTCTTCGAGTATGCAAGCCATGCAGCGATCTCATCGGATGCTCTCCTGGCTTCTCTGCACATAGCACTTTATAAGCCCTCTGCAAACCAAACGAACTCCTGCCAGTTACTCCACAACCAGACCCCAACCCTTGCAAGACTACCAGGGAGCGTAAGCGACGCATCCACAGGGCGAGTGAGGGGAGTAAGCAGTCCTTGGTTGCATAGGAAGAAAGACGCACGCTCCTCCGACTTGCACGATGAGCGCGCTCTCTGTCAGCTGTCGCTCTCAACGGCCATGATCATCCTAGGGCAGAGACGAATGGATCCCGTTTTCTCGCGGAGCAGGAGAGCTCATTTGCATGGGAGGAGGACAAGCGGGCCACATCGAATCGAACCACCAGCGGCGCTCAACCGGATGGCCTCGGCAACCAGAGAAAATTTCCTTCCGCTCAGACTCCTCATGTCACAGGTATCGAGGAAGAACGCAGACACGCCTATCACTCTTCGCCTGAGTCACACTGACCGCCATTATAGCTTTCGAGAACCAGATGTCCATTCACTCTGACTCGTGATCCCCCCTCTCAGAAGAGGAGGCCCTCTTCCAGCGAAGCACCAAAAAGCTGATTCTTGAAGAGTTCCAGACAAGAGTGCACCAGCTGCACAGAGACCTCCGCGGAACCGTTCTCTCAGGGAAGCCATCTTTGCATCCCATGCGGTCTCACTCTGCGCTGCGCCTTCCCGACTCGCATCGGAAGATTTTCAGCATCCAAAGATGCAGATCTCTGGAGGGAAGCGGGAGCAGCTTCAGAGTGTGTGAAACGCGCTCCGGAGCGAGTCCCGTGCGTTTCCCTTGGAGTCCTTCCGAGACTTTTCCTTTTTGCGCTGGGGCGTGCTGCACGCTGGAGGAAGATGTGCTTTGGACGGTCCGTGGCCGGGAAAGCACACGGACAAAAACTGGTCGTATCGCGGCAGGGACCGGAAGAAGCCGGCCTCGCCAGCTGCGGCCGCGACCTCTCCATCCAGCCGGTTTTCATGGCGGAGGACCGTCTGCGAGCGAGTGCCTGGATGTGTTTCCCGGAATGGACGCTCATCACGAAGTGCTTTGCAAAACGTCGGGGAGCGAAGTGTTCGAGGGCAGGGCTGCCGAAGTGGTCGTAAAGGGAGAAAGGGATTTCCCTCACCAGGTCACGAAGGGTTCCCTTGTGGATCACTGCTTTTTTAAAGTCATTCTTCCGAACGCCTTTTCTTGGTTCGTCACATTTCCTTGAAAGGCACACCGGGTGAAATCATCGAAAGGAAGTTCGGCTTCATCGTCAGATGATGCGCGTAGTGAATAGGTGAAGATGAAGACGAGCACACAAAAAAGAGGCACCGACAAAGGTTCTCGATGAGCATGAGCCTTCAGGAGCAAGTCGGAGGACAGGTATGGGAAGTGCCAAGCAGCATGAGAAGTAGGGGATTTGCTAGGAGCCTCGCTCAGCCAATGTGGCGTCCTGCCTTTGCGCCCCAATCGACCCGGGCAAGCTCCTGTTCGGAGGAATCTCTTGCAGGGGTGTGATGGTGTCGAGGGCAAGCAGCGCGCCGGCCACACAGTTCGCTTCCTCTCCTCCCACCCCCCTCCTTGTCGTCGTGGAGCCCGCTGATAGGCCAACAGGGTCTGCCGAGACGACAGGAGGGAACGGTTTCCCGTTTCACCTCCGGGAAGGCGGCGGCGTGCTCCTCGCCCCGTCCGGTTTGGCGGAAGAGAAAGGTGGTTGCGATGCGGTTCGGATCAGGAAGCGCCTCTTCCTGCGCGACGCCCTCACTCCGGCCGCATCCCTAGCAGCACTGTGCTGCCTACGCGGGATCGTGGCTGCATGGAGCAGCAACGCCAGAGGAGGTCAGAACAACAGGGATGCCATCTATTTTAATGTATTCTTTACGAGGATAGCGTCAAGATGGCACCATCTGGGAATTTCGAAGCAGGAAGTTGAGGGCATCCTTACAAGAATGCAGAGGACACCCGCCGGTACACAATGATTCCTTCCCGAACCCCCCCATTTTTTGACTCTATGTTTTTTATTTTGTTTGTTTTTTTCTTTTTGTTTGTCTCCCCTTACCCTGTGCTGCCGAGGCGAACCCTGCTGGCCTGCGTGGCAGCTCCTGGCAGGTTCCCTCTCGCAGTTACAAGTAAAGTGGCAGGATCAAACGTCCTGCCACATGCAAGTGTTCATTTTTTTTATAAATAAACTCTCCGGCGCAACCGGGTGTCAAACCAGGAGGTGCACAATCGTAAAGTGGATAGACGGAGTGGGACAGGGACTCACAGAGGCGTACGGGAACGAAATTCATTTGTTGTGCGAGTGGGAACTGAACAGGCGCCGCCTCTCGGCTTTGAGAGCGGCGGTTCGTCGCGATGGATTGGGGTGGGGGGAAACCGCCACCAGTGCGCATTGGAATATCGGCCGAGCCAGGAAAAGAGATGGCACAAGAGAAGGGGAGCCAAAAAGAGGGACCGGCCTAATCACGTGACCCTAGTAAAGAGAACGATGGGAAGCATCCTACGGATCGGGAGTGCAGTGGCCGCACTGCTCGCGGCTTCAGCCCAGGAGTCCTGGAAGAACATGCACGGTCGTCAGAGAACCAGAACCCAATAGTTCAGCTGCACTGGCAGGCCTCTAAGATCGATGGACCCTCTTCTCCCGTCATTAGTTCTGTGCATCCTCGCGCGAGCTTCTGTTGCTGCTGCAGTGCATCATTACGTATTTCTGCATCAAAAATATTCATTCATTTTTGTTCTCCCGTGGATCCATGTAGGAAGGGAAGGGGGAGGCAGGGAGGGAGGGAGGAGGAGAAGAAGAAGAAGATGGGAAGGAATTTCTGAGACGAAAAACCAGATTGCATCTCCGCGAAAAGCTTACGAAGGGAGGCGGGAAGGAGGCCGGCGCATGGAGAGTTCGCAGATACGTATGTTTCGATGGAGGAGCGGATTCGTGGGCAGTGGTTTTCCGGGAGAAACCCATCGACTTTCCGTCCTCCTCCGTCGCACAAGGCCTGTCTCGCGTACAGGGGCGAGCGGAGCTGGGGACGTCCCCTTGCCCGAGGAAATGGGAGAAAAAAAATATGAGGGATGCAAGAGGAGGAAGAGCGGCCATCTGATTCTCACGAGCGGTCGTTCCTCGCTCCAGCCAGCCAAGGAACAACACCACCAGTCTTAGGCGCCTTTTCAGAGGAAGATCGGATTTTGGCTGCGATCTTTCGGACCGCAGTCGCCCCTTGTCTGGCACAGCCTCCCTGTAGTTTTTCAAACAGGCTGTTCCTCGCCACCGGGAGGCTCGAGATTGAGCATTTTATCTTTTTTTTGGATGCAGACATCGTCTGTTCTCTCTGTGCGATTGTTTTTTCCCTCCTTTGAAAAAACGATGAAAGCATCACGAAAACCAGAGAGAGCCTATGGCATTCCTCGTTTCTTTCTCTCAGTTCAGATCTTCACTGAGCGGCTTTCCAGAGCTCCTCAGAAAATGGCATCGGTTCGAGAGCCTCGGACATCGATACCGGTGTCAAGTGTGGAGCCAGTGGTCATTTTGTTGCAATGATCGCGGAAGGCTAGGAGTTTCCGATTCGTTCAAATGTTTGTTTTTTCATTTCCGATCTTCAGGTGACTTTCAGAATCCAAGGCATGAGGGATTCTCAAGGAAACGTGCATCCTTCCCCTCCCAGCTTCCAACATGCCACACGTTTCATGCAACCGTGTCTCACCGTCCGCCCACTATAAATCAAATGCGAGCTGAGGTCTCGAAACTATCAGCCCGAGGCTGAGATCTCCTGATGAACACGCCTGACGAGCACGGGGTGGTTGTCTGGATGCTTCGCTCTCTTACAGGGACACCCTTGAGTGGCACACTCGCTTTCTTTGATTCAGGTTCTGGTGAGGTTTTTCTGCTCGAGACGCTCAGCAATCGAGATCAGCGATTTGTTTTCCTTGAAAACAGCTGATTTCTTACGGTAGATGAATGGATCCGGCAAGGCCGCCGCCTCTGTCTGAAACGACGTCGGAAGGAAGAGGAACCTCACCTGAAAGAGGTGCTGCTCGTCTCGAAGGAATTCTGCCTACCAAGGTTCTTGGGCAAACAGTTCTCAGATGAGTATCTGCTGCAATTCCAAGAGGCTTACAGGGATTTCGGTCCGGTGCCATCAACAAGAAGCCACTTGGCGACAGAGTTCTCGGATACGCTGGGAACTGGTTGCCGAAGAGCCTCTGGGCTGCTATGTGAGGAACGAGAAATTCGCGGTACAAGGATAAAGTATCTGGTTGGCGGTCTCCTCCTGAAGATACGAATCCTCATCGTTTATCCTGGAGCGTGAGATGAATGATTCAAATATGGCGGCATCTTGAATCGTACTCGTCGGGGCAATCTTGAACCGTACCTGTGTACCAAGAGGCAGATCTCTCTCTTGGCTCGGAGGTCTCGCTTAGAAAGTGGCAATTCTTTGATCTTGAGCTGCTCAGTATCTGTCGGAACGCACGAGGCTTCTTGTTGCAGATTCACACACCTGCCACCTCTTGTTCTGTCCATCTACTCCGACAGATTCCCTTCTCAACACCGGTGGCAACGTAACTCCTTAGCAAACCAAACTTCCCACCTCACGATAGTGATAAATCGATCGAAATCCATTCCCGAAACTCAGGAATCCAGGATTCTCCTTTGCTGTCTGCAGAGGAGAAGAAGATACCTTGCAGAAACTTTTGTTCTCGCGCACAGTCAGCATCCGAAGATGACGATTGTTGTGAGAGTAAACGAAGAGTAAGTTCATTTAGATTCTCTTATGTATTGTGGGCCCATAATACATAAAAGTCAGCGTGTCAGTACTCGTTCCGCTCGTGATGGTCGACTGCAGTTGGTAGATTGGTTGAAGGGGTGACCAAAACTGATTATTTGATCTCCCGATGTCTCGCTGCTAGGCAAAGCCCATTCGTCTTCCTCCTGCCCCAAGTCTTCGCGAACTCATTTCGCCGCAGTTCACGAACAGAGCCGGGCAAAGAAGGGCCTCTTTTTAATATTGCATCATTTTCTAAATATTCGAGATGCTTCCTTGGGTGTTTACGAGCCATAAATATTGCTTTATCAATGAAATATCGTGATTGCGAGTCTTGTGGAAAAAAGTGGTTGCTGCGAACATCTGTTTGTCTCTTCACACCGGGGAACGATCCTCATAAACAAAGGAAAAGCACCATTGGGTGTCAGATGAGGTGTCATCGCACGACTTATCACGGGAACACGACCTGGAGGTATCCAGGCAGTCTACTGAGATCAGGCTGGTTTCAGCTGCCATCTTTCCGATTAGCGGTCGTGATGTAGGCCCATAGTGTGCTCAGGAAACCGTGCTCGGGAAACGCGAAGCGGCTTCGGGGATTTGGAGAACGCGAACTTTGGGATCCGGGAGTGATTTTCAGGAGCGTTCAGCCGATGCTGGGAGGCAGCTGCTGGGAGGCAGCTACCCTTTCGCTCATCTCCACGAGCAGCACACGAATCAGACGTCGTTCAGGAGGAGGAATTGCAGCCTCCTCGACGACTACAGATCGAAATTACTTGGAAACAGCCTCTCGCAATCCTTCGGAGATTCATTCCCACGCGCTAAGTTAGAAATAAAAGGCGACCGGAACGAGGATCCTTATTCGATTCCACGTCAAAGAAGCACTCGGGTTCTTCCGGGAACGGCTCTCTTGAACGCTGCACCAAAACGAAGCTGGGCGCCAGGTGGGAAAGAAGCATTTGAGATGCCGAAAGCAAGGCTGTCCGGAGTGTGCAGGGGGCGCGCAAACCCGCAAATTCAAGATGGGGATCGAGATAGGGTTTCGCTCCCTTCACGGAATGCCAGCAATTTAGTGGTCGCGTACGCCGTGCCGCACCGTTCCTCGAAGAGACTGCAAGCGCCACTGCCACCCCCACCGAGCCGAGGTCTCCGGCTCCGCTTCCCCGCCGTCGAGGACCAGCAGCGCGCGACCGGCGGTCCAGGCTGCCCTCCGTCCGGCACAGCGACTGGCAGCAGAAAGCGTCGTCGATGCTGGTCTTCCGTCCCACCTAGAACCACGGAGCCACCCCGAGCGCCGGAGTGGATCCAGTGCGGCGGCTCCCACTCCGAAGGCAGAGACCGGAGTGCAGTAAGCCGTGGGTTCCCGCTCCCTGAAAGCCCACGACGATGCAATCGCTCCCTTCCAGGACAAACGACCGCACCTCTGAAGCGCTCCGGATGGTCGAAACCCCACCACGCAGCGTGTGCGGTCGCTGGATCTCCTCAGTCTCCGGTCGCCTGACGTGCGTCCCTCGCATGCCGAAGAAGGGGGGTGAGAGAGAAATCGGCTCAGCTCAACGCCGAGTTTTCACCTGATGGAGACCCATGGCCCCGTTCGCGCCGTGCTCCCGAGAAAAGTCCCTCTACGAAACCGTTCAAGGTATCAGGAAAGAGCCAAGAATCTTCCCTTGCCGGTCTACCACCGGACCGCGCAAGCTTTATCTCCGGTGAGCGCAACATGGGGGGGGAGGGGGCGTGAAATGCTAAGGACAGCGTAAATCGCCCCGGGACGCGCCCGATTAGCGGGCAAACACCGGATGCGGAGGAACTGACCGGCTCCGTACCTCCAAGGGAGCCCTTGGACCCCAGCAACCTCCTTCGGATGCTTTTTCAGCCGGCGGGAAGATGCTGCGTCTCGTTCGCGCGTTCACGGTCGCCCCGTGAGCACGGGAGGGTGCCGCCCTGGCAAGGTCAGCGAGAAGGCTGCGGAGCTCGGGAGGGTGTCTTGGAAGGAGGCGAGGATGGAGAGAGGTGCAGAAGGGGGGAGGGGGGAGTCCCCGTACGTGTGTCCTGAAGCGGATGCGCCTAGAGCGGAGGCACGCAGGGATCCCGAGACGGGAGAGAGGAACAGTTTCGTGGCCGAGAGTGCGGGGTCCTCGGAAGGCTGGAGGTCGTCGTTGTCCGGCCTCCGAAGACGACGACGCCTCGCGACCGCACCTTCTTTTTACCGTCCGTCCAGGGCTAACGCAGCGCCAGCAGTGGCGACGGACGGGAAGCGCCACCGCCGATGCCGCCCAGCCATCTCGCGCGACGGCGTGACTCTCAGGCAGTCTTTGAGCCCCACCCGTCGAACAAACCCCCTGAGCTACCCTTCCTCTCCGGGACTCCCCAGGACGCCTTTCGCCCGGAGATCCCTCACGTCGCTATCGATTTCCCGAATTTCTTCCGCTCGATCGCTTCCCGCCAGTCAGTTCCCCCCGTTCTTGGATCTTCCTCCTCCTCCTCCCCCTCCTCCCGCCCAGGAGGAAAACCCCGGAATTCCCTTTCATCCTGATTTACATTTATTGACCCTCTCCTGTACTCCCGACGGCTACTCCGAATGGACGCCTGAGCCAGGACGCCTACCGGTGAAGTGAAATATGGAAATGGGGCTTCGCCATCCCTTTTAATTTTCCGGGAGCGGGATCGGTGCTTGCGCATCCGGTAATTGCGACACGTCCCGTTCGAGTGGATGCCATCGATTACGCTCCGAGCTCAGGGATGCTGCTGCGGTAGCAGGGAGGCTGCGGCGTGAGGAGTGACGCAAGCAAACCGAAGAAGGACTCAGAGGCGCATGCACCTGGAAGACGCCGGGAGGCTCGCAACCCCTTTTCCGCCCCCGCGCGCCAAGGAGAAGGAGAGGAAAGGAGACTCTGGCGCGGGAGCAATGGAGAAAGGGGGGGGGAGGAGGAGGAAGAAGAAGAAAAACGCGCTCGCGCGCTAGCTAGCGAGGGGAGGGAGGGCGCCCGTCAATCTGCGGTTGATTGTGGGGCAGGGGACGCACAATGGGGCAATCAGAGAACCTCCCGAACAGTGACGCACGATGTAGCCTTCCTCCCACGCAAACCAGGGACCCCCGAGGAATCCGCGGAAGCGGAAGGAGCGGAAGGCGATCGTGAGGGACGAAGGTCACCTAAGGAGGAAGGGGCGGGTGCCCACCGGGAAATGGACGCTCGCAGGGTGCCTACGAAGGTGCATCACTTGTTCCTGGCGCTGCGGAATGAATCCCTGGGCCCCTAAGCCACTGGAAGAGGCAAGGAAGCCAACCTCCCCTCCCCCTGACTCGGGTCCACGTCTCGGAATAGCCGGAAGACGCGCTGCCGGCTCGGGATGGCCTGGTGGAACCCCGCGCTCGAGCCTTCCGGCCACGATGAAGGCGCTCCTGCCTTTTTGGTCTCGGACCCATTCCACGTTGGGGATACCCTGGGAAGCTTTTGCGGACCCCGGATTCCACTCCTCCTTCCTCCTGCATGTGGACATGTGTTGCTGCACGGTCGCGGATCTTCTCCGGGCGCGCCTGGGAGGCTACGGAAAGGTCGGCGGAGCACCCGCATAGACCCGCAAGGCAGGAACCTCCCTAAGGCAGACCCAGCCCACGAAGGCGTCGACGGGACCCACGAGGAGGGTCTATCTGGAGCCGGCCGGGAGAGGAGGGATGTGTTTCTGTGAGACAGGGATGGACTTTTCGATGGCCTTGCAGGAGCTCAGTGGAACTCCCGAGGGACACGGATGGTGAGGTCATCGGTCAAGGAGTGCGCTGCGGGCGCCACCCAATAAGGCGTCTTGTCTTCCTGCCTTCCGACCGCCCTCATGACCGACGGCCGTTCACTGAGAGGACGGGAAGCAGAGACGCCCTACTGCTCTCGAGTGCATGGGCTGGCGCTGGGGCGAGTGGTCGCTCTGGAGACGGAGCTGAGGGAAGGGTGACGCCGAGAGGCTTCCTGCATTTCCTGAGGGTCTGACAAGGTCCTTCTCCCGATGGGTCCTGCGTTTGCCGGATCCCTTACTCTCAGCCAACCGAGCCCGCGGGTCCTCGGAATTCGCGAGGTAGCCTCCCGGCTGCCAGGCCCTCACCGTGTAATGCCAGCGGCCCTGCTCCCGGTCCTTGCTGACCGTAGGAGTAAGGACGACGGTTGAGGGATCCGTTTACCAGCCGTAGGGGATGGGAGAGCTTTTGTGTGAGCACGCGCAGGACGCTTCTCGTCCTGTCTTCCCAGGAGGAGTAAGAGGGGCGCAAAGCGCAGAAAAGAGCCAACGTGGCCGCTGTCCCTCCCGTCCTGAAGAGGAGTCAAGAAAGAGCCGAGGAGATCCCTGGACTGCCCTAGAGGGTCTCTAACCCCCCTATTCCACGGAAGCAGGTCTGCTGAGGGACCCCCGGAAGCTTCCGCCTCCTATGGGAAATCTGGCGCCGTCTCCGTGGAGACCCTTCCTCGGCCGCAGCAATCGGGGGGCCCGGAGGGTTGAGCAGAGATGATGTGAATGAGCAAAGGAGGGAGCTCTCTGCCCTCTTCGGGATGTCCCTGATACGGATGTATGGGCGCGCCTTTCCCGCGGATCTTCGGCAAGGCACGGTCTCCTTGGAGGCAGCAGCACCGCCGGTAAGCCTCGGGAAGAAGAGGCGGGAGACGGGAGAAAAGGGGGGAAGAGAAGGAACAGAGTGCCACCGGGAGAGACTGCCGTCGCCCCCCGCCCTTAAGCGAAGGAGAGCAGCAAAGAGCGCTGCGGAGTGGGGCAGCGGGCGTTCCCAACGCGACAAGCGAAGCTGAGAGAGGGACGAGGCAAGCCGTCAGAGGAAGGGGCTTTCTTCCCTTCAGTCGAGACCGAGGACGCGGGGGTGAGCTCCCTGAAGGCCCTGTCCCTTCTACTGTCATTCCCTCGCCTGATTACCACTGCCATCGCCGGCGCCTCGGGAGCGCTGCTGAAGTCGCCCCAAGACGGGAAGGTTCACTCCGCTGCGGCCCGTGCGTGCTCACGGCTTGCATCCTATGTCTCCTGGACACGCCCTCCCTTCGCGGGTGGCAGTGGGGGAGCCGAGCGGGCTCTCCGCGTGCGCATCACGAGAAGAAAAAGAGAGGGTAGATCTCCCGGCAACTCCGCCCTCCGGCGTGCGCCAGAAGGGAGGCCCAGGGCGGAGAGCGAGGGAGACCACGACCTCGAGAAGACGCGTTCCCCGATCCCTCGGCATCCGAAGATGAGACAAACAGAGGATGCCGAGCTCCTCTTGGTTGAACCGCCTCTATGATCCCGAAGAACGGCGGCAGCAGCTGAGCACCGCCGACTGAGCCCTATCATCCCCTCCTCCTCCCACCCGCTTTTCCCCGCCTCCGGGGTTGCTGCGGAAACCGTGGAAATTCTGCTCCTCCGCTTCGCCTTCCGCGCCCCCGCCGCTCCCTTCGCTGGTGTCCTGGAGTCGTGCGTTCCCCTGGCTCCGAAGGAGTGGGGAGGCTGCCCCGGGGGGAAAGCGACCGAACCGAGAGGAGCTTCTGTCGCTCTCTTCTCCCAATTTCCCCATCCGGGGGGTTGGGGGGATTTGCGAGCCAGAAGCGATGCCGGATTCCCCAGGGAGACTCCTTCTCCTTCTCGAGCCATGGTTCCAGTGGCTTTGATGGCGTAGGAGACAGAAAAAAAGAGGGGGATGAAGAGGGAAGAGGGAGGAAGGGACGAAAGGGAAGAAGGAAAGACGAGGAAGAGGAAAGAAGAGGAATAGGCGGAAAAGGAGGAAGTGGAAGACGAGGAAGAAGAGGGCGAAGAAAGGAAGAGGGAAAATTTCGCTCTGGCGTTTTCCTGACGGAGCTGCTCGCACTTACGAGGACACGGCTGGTCATTGCTGTCAGAGTGACGTTCCCCGAGGGACGCAAAGGGAGCGGCAGTCGTCCACAAAAGCTTCTTGATCCCTTTGCGGAAGAGAGGCGCATCAAGTTGCCCAGGCCCGGAGCACCTTACTCCCAGAGTCCCCCAATGGCCGACCAGGGGGTCGCTTGCCGACCCCTTGCTGCGAGGACGATGGGGACAAGCGCTATCCTTCCTGCTGGTCCAGCAATCCGTTCTCTCAAAAGCTCTCGAGGGAGGGGGTGGCGTCCAGTTTCGCGTGGCGGATATCCCTCCTGCTACGTGAAGATGCTGTCGATTCATCCCCTCTTTCCTCGGCGCGCGGATCCGGATGCTGCGGACGCTCTTTCTAGCCCTTCTCTACTGACCAGATCCCGTACTCTCCGTTCCTCCTCTTCCCGAGCAAGCCGCGGAGCTCCTTCAAGAGTCGGCTTGGCGTCCGGCGTCCCCAAGCACTCCAGACCATCCTCTCCCCCTTCCATCAATCACGAAGTTTCTAATCGACTATCGATTTTCTGCAGACGCGGGAACGAGAGGGTGGAGATCGCATGGCAACGGCGCGCTGAGATGACGGATGCACGCGAAGATGCGCGATAGGCGAGAGCATGAATGGTCGTCCACATGCCGGATAGCTGCTGAGGAACCGCCGCGGAAGTCACGTGGAGACCGTCTCAGCGCCGCACGTCGGCGGCAAGCGAGGAGGGAGGTCGTCTTGGCGATCCATCCCGGATCTCACAGCACGGAGAGGACCTTTTCTTACAGTCGAGAGTAAGTGGAGAGGGAGAGTGAGCTCGGAGCGAAAAATTCGAAGCATCCTCGTTCAGGGACGCAGATGGAGCCGCCGCTTCTCCAGAGGACCTCGCGTGAGGTCAGCCTGGCTTCCTGTGGAACCCGCCGACCCCGAGTTTGCCTCCCGAGACGGAGACCAGGGGTGCGATCCGTCGATTCCGTCGCTTTGGAGCAGAAGTAGAGAAAAATCGGAGGCTCGCACTCCACACCCACGCGATGCCCTCGAGGCAGATCACGCGCCTCCTGGTGCTCTCGACCGCTCCAGCGGAGCATCTTTCGCTCCTGAAAGGCAGACTCCGGGAGCGAGGGACGGACGCGAATGCGCCGAAAGCAGAGGTGGATGGGCTCACAAGGACTCCGCCGCAAAAGTGGAGATGTCCAAAAAAAAGTCCTCCTCGGGACAGATGGGAGGAGTGAAAGGGTCCATGATCCATCGAAGGACACGTGAGGAATGCTCAGTTGCCCTGTAATCTTCTCACCTCTCCTCCTCCTGACATGCCGACAGGTGCCATCGGTATCTGCGTCCGTCCGAGAGAACGGGAGCGAGGCGACCGCGGCTGAGGGAGATGGACCAAACCCAGAGTGTGGGGGAGGCGGAGCTGCTCAGCTAAAAACAGATGCCCTTCTACTCTTTCCTCCTCCCTACGTGACTGCACCGTCGGATGGATGGAGGAGCATCAAGAAAGAAGGATGAAGAGGAAGCAAAAGGGGAGAAGAAGAAGGAAGAAGAAGAAGGGAAAAAAAGTAAGAGGAAGATAGGATTAAGGGAGGAGCAGTTCCCGCATTACACTCTGTTGTCGTTCGCGGAACATCGAGGCTCACTTGCAGCGCTGATCGATCCTCGGGGTCGCTCTCTTCGCCAAGAGGTCTTTATTACAATTGGAAAGGCATGCTGAAATCCGGACTGCTAGGATGGGGAGCGTCCGGTTAGCGCCGTGGCAACGGATCAGCAACCTCGGGGATATCGCTTCTCTCTCGCTTTGCATTTTTGTGGACCTTCTCCTGCACACATCCAGGAGTGCTCTCGGGTCACTTGGCGGAGGTGAAGAGGTGATGTTCTAAGGCCGCATTGGTTGCAGCTTATGGGAGGAAAAATGAAGGAAGGGAGAGAATCGGGGTGAAGAGGGCCGCTTTGTCTTGATGGGGGATGCTTTCAGCACTTTGTGATTTTGCCTGTGCCGGATATTCCCAGCGGGAATGGTGCAGGTAGGTGTGTGTGAAATGCCTGTCACGGCAACCAGCCTCTAATCTCACGGAGATACGGCCAGATAGCAGCACGTGTCTGAAAGGCTAATCGGAAGAACGGAGACCTGCAACCACTAAGCCGCGCCCACCGTCAGTTTCCTGCTCCTTTCTGTTGCCTTTCCCGCTTTCTGCTGCAAGAGCAGGGACATAGCTGTCGCTCGAAACGTCGCCTTTACTTAGAGCACTCCCCAGAGCAGAGGTTTCGGAGAAAAGGGAAGAAAATCAAAGTTAGAGGACCACCGACGGTTTACAAGTGAGTCAAAAAAGGAGTCTCTGCTCCACCAAGAACACTCGGCGCGGGATCCTTGAGTTTCTTGAACCCAAGGAACGAGGCGTGGAGCTGAGATGGTGTTGAGAGATCGATAACCCCCAGGTAGAACACCTTAGGATCCAACATTCACCTCTCCCTTGACATCTTTTGGAATGATCTGGGACATCCGAGGCCGTGGAGCAGGAGCTGGCATGGGTAGTTCTTTCGGCCGGTTTGAAGGTTGAGAACGCAGTGGGAATGGTGCCCTCGCGAGCGCATATTCCCCGCTCCCGTTGTTTTTGAAACACGCGGTTGTTGGTGCCTTGTCTTTCTGGCCTCCTCTCAGGGCGCGACCTCAGTGGTTCACATTCTTGCAAGAGCTTTGCTTTTCTTCCTTTCGGTCTGTCACGCGAGAATCCAAGAGCACATTCCCACGTACTCATTCCCAATGATCACCAGCTATCGGGAGCGATCAGGGAACCTATGCGATTCCTACAAAATCTCCGAAGGAAGATGGATTCCCCGGAGGCAGTCTGACTTCGCCGTTTACCGCTAATCACCGTGCTGGCGCAATAGAAGAACCCGGAAGTTTCCGGAGCCCGAAACGGTGCTGCTTCCTTGTTGCTACGAACCCGCCGCTTGCAGAGTTCCAGCAGACGGCACGCCCGGAAACCCCTTGCTAAGAAGAGTGCGATGCGATCGCGTACCTCTCAACGGTGACTGCGGGAGAAGACAAACTGTCCTCTCGGTTCGTATTAATAACGGTTTATCCCGGAGGATAATGGCAGCCGATATGAGGAAAATCGCACTTGTTCCCCCCTCCCCTTCCCCCCTTTGCAGCGGGAGTACTCATCTTTCTTCCCCTGGAGAACTGATTCCGCAGACGGTTCTCAGAAACGGGTGCGCTATTGTCCGCCGTATCTGGGCAACGCGGTTCTCCAGCACGGTGGGATTCCCGCGCGAATCTCATGCAAATGCCAGCGCACTCGCTGCTGTTTCCGCCGTTTGAGCTTTCAATCATCGGACGAGGAAATAGAAAAGGGATTCATCACGGGAATCATACAAGAAAAATGTCGTGCTGTTTGTGGACAGGAACGGCGGAGATGGCAAAGAGCGCCACAGATGAAACTTGGGTGTTAAGGGATGATGCTTTTCGCAACTGGGAAAGCTCCCGTTGACACGTTTTATGAATTGCCGTGACTGCCTACGCTCCATGTGTCCAATAATCGTCTGTCCTCTCGTGGACAACGGTCTTTTTAATGTACTAAAAAAAAAAAAAAAAAAAAAAAGACTTAGCGCATGATAATTGGTAAAACAAAGAGCCTTCTTTCTTTCTTTGCTTTTAATATTCGCAGTCTCCTTAGGCATCCGTATTTTGTGCCCTTTCGTGAGTTCGATAACTGAATCAGCGAACTCTGAGGAATCTTCCTCAGTTTCACTACGTATGCCTGCTATATGTGTCTTTTATGCAGGGAGAGTCGTCCGAAATTTCTTCTTCGGTTAACAGAGTTTGAAAGCGGCTCAGAAGGTGTCGCTTTCTCCACATCGTTCCCTGTGACAGCTCCCGTTCGACGAGGAACTTTCGGCTTGTTTCCGAGGAAACTGAAGTACTGGAAACCTGACCGCCAACAACTGACCGCTCCGTCGCACACGCCAGATAGCCTCTGCAGCATCCATCTCATCCCCTTCAACGATGATCACTTCTAGAAACAACCACACAGCTGGTCGTCCTGGAAGGCTGTTGTTTCACAAAAAGCGCGGTTAGCACTTGAATCGGAGCTCCCAAGAGGAGGGCATCGGACGCTTGCTTCTTGCTGAGATGCTGCGTGCAGCCGCGGATGACTTTGCAGCGCTTCCCATGCCTGTTACGTTCTTCCAGCTAAGAGATCTACGATTTTTGCATGCGGCAACTTCTGCTATGAACTGCTATTATTTATTGGCGGCGTACTGAATTTTGGAAACGCCAATACAACCAGATCTCGAGTCTTCCGAGCCGGGAAGGCATTCTTCCAATCGGTGAACGCATCTATCAGCGGACGTTGAATGAATTAATCAGGTAATAGTTATTCAGTGCTCGCAACGCTCCGAAAACCCATGAAAGGTAGATATCACCCCGAGACAAAATCAGCATGGGATTCTGGCATTCGTTGTTTCTCCTGAGAAAGGTTTCTAAGAATAAATAATAAGAATTTGCCTTTGCAGAAAAAGAGGAAGAGTACCGAGTTGATGAAGAGTAATTAATGAATAGGGCAAGAACCATTGTAATGAAGAATAGATGCAATCAGCTAGACCTTAAGAAACGGCCCGATACCTAGCAAATGGAAATGCCTGTTGTTAATCTGCATTCGCTTCTGATTTTTCCTGCTTCCATGAAATGAAATTAGCGTTCTGTGCTTGTGATTAACGATCGTCTCCGTAGCGAATTTTTAGGATGCCATCTTCGAGCCCACTCTTTCGGCCCTTTTACAGCCCTCAGAAAAAACAGACGACCCTGTTGTATCTTCTGATGCTGCTACACAGGAACTCTGCACTTCGGCTGTTTCTAGCGCTTCCGGAACAGGAGGGCAAAAAGAAGAGGAAATCCGACAACCGTTCCTTCTGAAGGATCCGAGAGAAGCACGGTTTAAAAAAAAGAAAGAAAAAAAAAATGGACACGATCGAGTCGAGTAATGGGCGATGTACGAATTTATTTCCACAAAACAAGAAACGCTCGTAAATTGCAAATGTAAGGGTAAATCACGACGGAAACGAAGGAAAAAAAAATTTCCAAGAACTCTATCAAAAAATCACAACCACGCACAACCAAATATTCGGCGACCACAAAATAGATGTTGTGGTCGCCCAATATTTGGTGACCTCTGTAGATTTGCTGGATAAAATCCTCACGATGTGCAGTTTTCTCTTTTTCCTCACATCCTTCGGGGTCGTTTCAGTAGAGATTCTGTGCCGCACTCCTTCACAGTCCTTTCCTTCCTGGGTTTGAATTTTATGTGAAGAGTCAGAGACGCGGCAAAGATAGTAAATCTGCGCTTTTCAAATAGCCCCGTGCTAGGACATCAGCCTTGGTGTTGGTTTGGAAAGATTGGAGATTCAGAGACAGTAGGAAAAAACGAAATTCCCGAACACAACGACACCTTCAGAGTTTCCCAATGTTTGTGCAATGGTGTTTTAGTGAAAAAAGTTCCCTTATTTCAATATGAATTTGTTTCACGACTATCATGCGACAGTCAAGTAGAAAGAGCCTTTCTCTTTGTCCAATCACGTGAAATGTAACGATGGTAGCAGAAAAACTGTCTTCAGAGTAGATGCCGCTCCTCATCTGCCTTGTCCTTTCTGATAATGGCTGCTTCGTTCACACATCTTCATTTCCCCAAAATGAAACGTCTTTCGGTGAGAGATTACTTCAGCAGCCGCCAAGGTAAGGAAATTTCGACAGTGATGCTCGGCAGATTTCTCACTCACTGAACTGTCATAGTAACCATAATCTCCACGACGGAGATTCGTTACGGTCTGCTTTATGAGTACCTCATGAGCTTCAGCAATCTCAAAAATATCTCACATTACTTCCTTATCCATTCGAAGTTGCAATGTTTTCACGTCCATCCTTATTTCTCAAAAAAAAAAAAGGAACCACTTAACAGATCCCTAAACTTGATTTGATTGAAAACGAGGATTATCTGACTTGACAGTCTTAGCGAATGCAACGAAGATTTATCTTTCGGCCCGCCTCTTTGTGGACTTTTGCTGCAAATGCCCTCCGAGGACAGTTCGATCGACTGCACTGCTTTCTGTAATAATTAGACATTGCTGTTGCATCTAATGAAAACGGCTCCCCAATTTGTTTGCGGTGCTCACAGATATTTCAAAATTCACTCTCTTGCTCTTCTGCTGCGTTATCCTCTGAACCATTTTTCCAATCTTTTTCGAATCACTTTCAGTTTGACAAAAGACTCCTCTGGAAAACCTCGATAACAGAAGATGCATACCGGAGTGGGGACATGTCTTTCAGATACTCAAGAGCTAAAGTGTGCGGCGTGAAAACACATCATTCGCTAAACGACTCTGTGAGCTCCTCTTGCTGTGATCTTGTTCCATCTTGATGCCTTCCTCCTACGGCACGAAGTTTTTCGATACGGGGACCTAAAGCACTGCAAGCCTCAAAAAAAAAAAAGAAAGAAAGAAAGAAAAAAGGAGGAAAATCTGAACACGGAAGCAAAAAATGGAGCCAGCGGAATCCATTCTTGAAACATTTTCTTGTGCGATCTTCGTTGATGGCTCTGTACTAACGGAAGCACTTTGCTAGTCAGTGGAATCATTAAATAACATTCATGTAGGATGTAGAAAGCCATTTGTGTAAGCCATTTGTGTTTGTTTATATTGTCTTTATTGTCATGCGCATGCATGCACGCAATTACATAAGTATTATGCAGCTGTGGGGAATAATTGTGGCGTCCAGAATCTACATTCATGCAGCTTGCCTCAGTCTTCCAGTGCCCAGCACCAGCATTCACGATCGGTCATCATTCCGGGACCCGCCCCATGTCTTCCAAAAAGGAATGCGCACCTGGAACTTACCGTGACTTTTTCCAAGGGGAAACTTCCTCATCCTGAAAACTGACTGGAAACTCCATAGAAAAGGAATGATGGTGGAGATAATTTCTTCTATTAAACTTGCGCTTTGTGTTCTCTGAGTACGTCTTTTTGTAATGCTGCAAGAAAACCAACGAACCCGACCAAGTCTCCAAGCAGCGAGCAGAAAAGCCTGCAAAACACCGTGTGTTCCGTGGAACCCGTGTAGAAATGCAATAAAATTCCACATCGTTTGATGCTTTCGTGATTCCCCTAGTTTCCACTTTTCGGCATTCCACTGGTTTGTGCTCCAGATGCCTGATGGATCAAGAGACGTTTTGCATGTTTCCTTATTGTCACATGCCAGATAGCTACATATTTTCATCCGTCATCTGTCTTAAATATGCACATTCCATTGCAAGATATGGGAATCCTTCCTATTTTTCTCGGCTTTAATTCGCAAGAGTTTGAAAAATGCAATTTTGATGCAAATTCTTCCGAAAGTGTCTTAGCATCCCTACAAACTGAGTTTCTGGAGGAGATACCAGTCCCAGTCGGGAAGTTTTTTCCTGAGGTTAAGTCGCTGCTGGTTCCACGCACGCCCTACCCACATAATTCTTTGGGTCCACACACGCCTAATTCACACAATTCGTTGGTTTGGTGTATCCCTAATTCACTTGATTCGTTGGCTCCATGAGCTCCTAATTTGCGTAATTCGTTGGATTCATGGATTCCACTGCTCCGAACATGGAGGGATCCCGAACTACGCTCTGGAAAGCTCTCCGTCTTGAAGTATGACCGTGTTTGTTAGCAAAAGGAAATAGAAAAGTGCTGCAGATGAAGGCCGTCCACTGAAACATGACTTTTAAACTGGAGGAAGTAGAGGGAAGGAGGGCGAAAAAAAAAAAAAAAAAAAGTGCATAGAAATCTAGGAATCGCAAAGATTCGTTTAAATGAATAAACCCGAGCTTCCAGGAGAATCTTCCCGGCGTGATGGTTCGCGAGCGATTTAGAACGGAGTAAGAGACCATCATCCAAGATGCATTTCGATATATTTAGCCAATTACAGTACTCCGATGATCAAGGCTGGGATGTTTCTGTAAAATGAAGCACTTCGCGCATCTCTTGTGCTGCCCCTCACTGCATCACAAGAAATTCATCCGTGTGCACGAAAACGTTTCATTTCTCTTAAAGCAAAAACAGTGGTGACCAGTGGATGCCTGGGTCTGGTTTTCTAATGTTCTGCCCGCGGATTATTCGGCGTAGCTCTGTTCCACGGAACCGTCTGTGAAATGGACAAAACGCAACCCTTCTCGAATTCTGCATCACCTTTTCTTTTTTAGCAGCTCCGAACCTTTTTTGGCAACTTTTTGGCAGCTTAATGAAGACACCTGATAAAACCGTTGTCCTTTGCTTTTGGGTCTTCACCGCCTGGATCTGGTTCTATCACGCGAAAGCGTCACTCGAGCTCTTACAAATGAGCTGCAGATGCTCGAAACCGGTATGAAAGAGCACCGAGCTCGAACCTGAGTTGCATTCTGACTCATTAGTTCTGATTTCATGCTAAAACTCATCCATTTTCCGAACCGAAAATCCCTGCAACCCCATTTAAAACACTGGCCCCATTTGGAATCAGTTCGAGTGCGCCTCTCAGCTACTGCTTATGCAAAGCAGCAGCTCCGTGTACAAATCGTCGTTAATAGCCGAAGTTATACTCTGTTCAGTAATTGATGCCTTTTTTTTTTCTTTCTAAGTCTAACCTTAACGTTATCGCCGAACGGAGGATTTCATTCCTGTCCCAACCGAGTTCCAGGTACATGGCTGCACCGTGTTTTCCCGAGTTTGTATAAAATCGTTTCCTGTGGATTCCATATATGTTTTGGATGGATTACGCTTATTACCACAAAACCAGTTTCCACACGTACGCGTACGCACAAGTCGGAAAATATTCGGGCTGGTGTACTTTCGAATACACATGCTAACATATGTACATATTCTTTCCTTTTTTTCGATAGGGGGTTGCAATTCATTAACGAAGCCATTATTTGGAACGGATCGTCTATTCCTTGAAAATTCATTCATGCAAGCCTGATTAGCATAATTGCTTGCCAATCGTTCTTCCCAATAAAATCGACCCTTTCCCGTACATACCCCACCGACCCATGTTCTGCGAGCGCATCGAACATTTAGAGGCACAGCTGGTTCACCAATGAATTTTTACCTTAGCGTCACTTGAGCCCATGTAATTTAACTTCCCGCAGGCACCAAAGTGGAACGATGCACAGCACGAAAAATCAAACCCATGGCAGGAGTTGCCCGGCACATTGCGATCGGCGATGGTAAATGTTTAGATGGTGCATCGTGTTCACAAATTCACAAATGCTTTGCTTTTGCGCCCGCTGCAGCACAGCGGGAACTCTGATGAACTCATTTGCATCTTCTACGGGCTCCTGTTCCCAGGATACGCAGCAGGCACAATGACTATTCAAATTCTAACGTGAATGATCTGATAAGAGCATTTCTTCTATTTCGAAGAGACAGATCTCTCGGAGTTGTTGTATTTCATCGATCGCGCGCGCGCACACACACACACACACACACACACATACATACACACACACACACACACACGCAAACACACACAAACACACAAACACAGTTGTCAAAAGACAGTAATTTCAAATGTAAAGATAAATTCATGGGGTTTCGTCATGCAACGCATTCTAGAAGATGGGATTTGCAAGGCTGCTCCTTGCTTCCACCTCCAAGACTCCGGAAACCTCACTCCCGTTTCAAAAACCACTCCTGTCTGGAAGGATGCAGGAACACCTTATTGATCAACTCTTCCGGTGAGAGGAGCTTCGAGCCGAGGCAAACTGGATGCAAAAGTTATGAGGAAGGACGGGTATGAGCAGCTATTCGTTTCCTACCAGCTTCCGACGAATAGTGCTCTGGTCTCTTCGGCTGCCTCGCTTAAAAAAATTAATTACCTAGAACGGGTAATCTGAGACCGATCGTCACGTGAAAGCCGTGGTGAGATCCATAAGCAAAAACGAAAGAAAAAACCCCGATGCAGAGTTTTCCTACGTGAATATATCTCTAGCCACCTAATAGGATACAAAGAAGCAACCAGTTGCGTGCGAACCTTCTGGAAACTTTATCCACCATCAGAACTCGATCCTGCTCCCCCATTATGACTATTTAAGAATTCAGCAATTGATCTCCCAAAGAGTCCAGTCCCCCGAAAAACTTCCTTTTGATCAAGCATTCCCTTTCTCGAGCTTTTTTGCTCCCCTAAAAGAGTTTACAGGGGGCTCCTTGTAAACCCGTTTACAATGTATACTTTCCCTGTAGTGATCTAATGATGTGTACTTTCTCTGTAGTTTGGAAAAGGTAGGCGACGTTCAAGTTTCTTGATAGCGCGTGTTCTCTGAAAAGTCTTTGCGGAACGAATTTTCTTGGCAGCTTTTTGATACAAAAAAAAAAAAAAAAATATGATCAAAGAGAGAGTCATCCGAAGAAAGAACACACACAAGAACCCATGTATAAAAATCCAATTCGACAGCATCAACAAATCATGTAAATCAATCGTAATCGTTAGGGGAATTTTTACCGATGTGTGCAGTGTGCACGGATCTGATTACTCGCAGATCGCACTGCACGTTTGATCCATCTCCCGAGAAAGTTCTACGATCGGTTGGAAAATTTTTAGAAGCCATCGACGCGGATGGGAGTGTTTGCATCCGCAGAACATGGAAATGGGTGCCGCCACGGGGTTTCTTCCCGTGGCGCTGGCTTGGAAGGCCAGACGGGCAAATTTGACAGTAGATCCGCTCACCGTCACCTGAGAAACTGTTTAATCTTCGGCTTGTTTGTTCGGGAGATCAGCATTCCCCAATCGCACAAGTTTCCCTTTCCCGTTATTTTCTGTCTCGACAAGTTTCGTTTATGGAATTCCTCTCTGGATGAACGCATAACGGAGCGGAGCTACGAAAAGTTTTTTGATTTGGGGGCGCGTTCCTGAAGGAAGGGGGTAGGGAAAATCGCAAATACCCTTCCTGTTTATTCAGAAGAACGCAGTCCCTCGAATGCCTTCGTAGCAGGATGGCTCCACCTCGTCCAGAGCAAATCGAAAATACAGCACTTTATGCCTGAATGCTTACGAAGATTTCGCTTCTGAATCTTATTGTGAAAGCTAGTGGTCCTGCGGGGGAGGGAGAGGGGGGCAAGCTGCTTGTTTTAAACGGAAAATACCGGGGAAATACCAGGGAGAACGGTTTTTAAATTATTTGTCTTTTCCTTCTCTCTCTCTCTCTGTCTTTTCGAACTTGCAAAAACAGTTCAACTCTTATCGAGACCAACCACAAGCAGCACTGTCTTGAATGCTTTCTCGACTGGAAATGAATATTCTTCTGCCACAATTCGTTAAGACTGCAACTGCCTGACTGAAAAAGTTCATTGAATGCGCTTTTCCGTCGAGTTCGGGATTCGAATGCCTGCCTCTTCTTCAGATGAAAGGAGCGAAATAATTCAAGGTTTCCTTAAGAAAGCGTTTCCTGAAGATGAATGCCATCATATCTGAAATGAGCAGGCAATTTGTCTTCCCGAAGGCACACAAGACCTATTGCTTTGCATCCCGTTTGAAAGTTTGGTTTCCGCTCCCGATTCAAAGCAGCTGAGGCATTTCCGCCTTGGCTGGTCAGAACGACTGGTGCGAGTTGGCTGCAGCTATGATGATGAAGGCAGACGCGACATGCATGGGATTAGACCTCCTAGCCAAGTGATCCCTCCCAAGCTCAGTTTTCCTGCACTCACGCCTTTCGTGTCTAATTAAACACGTGGAAAAATCGAACTGGACAACACGTCGTACAAATTAATCGCTGCATCACCTCGATTTCGAAAAACAGACATGGAGCACTGGTAAGGATGAACGAAAATCAAAGACAAGTTTCGAAGCATGACGCATGTACACACACACACACACACACACACACACACACACACACATACATTTATAAGCATATGATGGGGGGAAACATATGACACTTTTAGCTTATCGAAAAATGGAGCAGCCATGACCAGATTTTATTAATAATTTGAGAGTAATAATTTTATTAATAATTTATTAATAATTAAGCACTTTGCCCATTTCCTAACATGGTGCTTACGAATGTTTTTTTTTTTTTTTTTAGCTCACTAATTTGACTGAAACGTGACTTTAAGAACGGGAACAAAAAGGGGAGAAAAACACAAATACACAAAAACACGCATTTCCACACACCTCCCTATAGGAAAGCTTGATAGTCCCCCATTTTTCTAGCACTCGTCGTGACCTGAAGTCCGTGCACCGCGTGCAGAGCAGATCGCCAGCAAAGTTCGAGCTCGAGACGTGTCGGAGCACTTCCGTTGCCAAGCAACTGCGTCCACCGATTCACTCCTCAGACTCGAGGCATCTCCTCGATTTTCGAGTTGCATGCAAAAACCGAATTCAATGGCATGAAATGGCTCGCTTACCGCTTTCGCCTGTATATCACATGCTGCACACACTTGTAAGAGCACTCCCAGTTTCTCCGTGAACGATGAATGGATGCATCATACTGCTTATCTTACGGATCAGATTGATATCGTGCAATCAAAATCTGCGCTTTCTTGCACTTCTGCAAGATAAAAATGAACCTTTACTTCTAGATGGCCATTGGGCAGGCTTGCGCAGGTAAGAGGAGGAGTTCCCGATAACTTTTGGAAAGGACTCTGAATTCTTTTATTGGCTTCCATAAACAGTTCTAGGGATAACCTATGCCATTAAATTAAAGGATCCAAAGAAATAAATCAGGAACATCTCCCTAAGTGACAACAACAGCGAATAAGGAGGATCCTGTTCACTTGGTGTTTGAAAAATAAAATAAAAATAAAAAAAACTAGGTGCTTCCATTTTTTTTTTCTTTCTCTCCTTCTTTTTTTTTTTTTTTTTTTTTAAAAAAAAAAAAGAAGAAGAAAAGCCAAACAAAAATTCTGGAAAATCACTGAAAAGTGCATTTCAGCAAAATTTGACTGGTGCTCCGCCTGTATCGAGGAAATCTCGTACGGAATGAATTAAGCAACGTCCATGATGCAGCGCTGGGTTTCCTCCGTCTCGGAAGAAAAGGAAGACAACTTCACAGTGGCATCTTCGCTGTTGCTGTTGTTGTTCGATGTGACTACGACTGAGGTGCACAAGAGTTTTGGAAATATTCTGAACGTGTTCCACGATTTTTCTTCTCAACGTTTCTGAGTAAGCGCCGCATACCCGCGGAAAGTGTACACGCGTACACTCGTTCAGCAAAGCCACCTTTCCTCGATATACATGCGACAGGCTTTTGCAAATGTTGGCTTGGAGTGCCCCAAAGGGCCTGAGAGCTTTTCCTTGAGATTACCAACATCTGCATGGGAGAAACGGGTTCATGCTAATCCAGAAGTTTCGGAAAAGATCCTGTTGTTGGACATAATTCCACGTGTACTCCCTCTGTGTTTTAGAAGGGCAGCTAAGGACGTGACCCTTACACAATCGCTTGACAACCAATCTAAATCTCCCCGACAGCCACCAAAACTTACGTGTGTGCCACACAGCCCATGTGATTTTCTTACTTCGGCCAAGCCGAAGTAAGAAAACGGACTTCTTGAAAGATATTACGAGGATTGAAGGTGCTGATGAAATTAGGTGTACAGCTTTGTATAGAACCCTCGATTTAAGAAGTGGTGGCCCCAACAGATGTCGGCAGATGATCATTAGCATGGATCATTTTCGAAACGAATCATTGCAGGACCGCAAGCTCCCTTCAGAAGCATCGATTCTTTGAAGGAATGCTCTTCCAGAGAGCTTATTTTTTTTGTGTGTGTGTATTTTATTCCTTGTCTTGAAAGGAATCCTAGTTTTCTTATTCCATGCATGCATCAGTCAAACGTCTCAATCCCCAAATGGTCTCATCCTTAGCTCTGTTATTCTTCATCCTCGTGAGATGTTCATTGGGATAAGACTTTCAAGTCCAGTCCTCACCTCGAATATATTTTGAAGGGGTGCGTTTCTTCTCTCGTCTTACTTTGCTACAAGAAGAGGAAGGGCTCTCCTCATTGGAATCCGGTAGGCAAAAAGCCATCCTCCACAGGAGGACTCTTGTAAGAACCCAAGATTCGAAGACTTCGCGCGTGGAGGAATCATCGAAAGTGCACCATTCTGAGGTCTTTTTAAGGAAGCCATCCCATTCGGATGCGTACAAACTCCTGTGACAGCGTGTGCCTCCAACGAAGCCAATCCCCTATTTCATTTCCATGCGTTCCTCTTCTTACATCCAGCGTCACGCGGATCATCTAATGACAAGTGGAGTCGAACGATGACCCGATTTTGTGAGTCACTCTTATTAATAAGAGGAAAATGGAAACATGCTCCGCTTGCTTACCTGTTGCCTTGGCTCCAGTTGTCCTGCTACCTTTTGCCGGATGCATTACGACGTATTGATCGAAACATCAGGAATACACGCAGGAAAGCTACTTGATAGAAATTCGAGGACTCCTATCCATGAAAAGCGATTCTCTATTATTCTATTTAAAATGGGCAAATTTAATTCAAAACAGGCAGCTTTGCTTCATGACGTCAGCGCGTGCGATCATCATGGCGCCCAACAATGCGATCTAAAAATAAAAGGGGGCAACACAAACCGTCCCGCGTCGCGTGGCTTGGAGGAGAAACGTGGCGATGCCCAAGGCGGGTCAAGGTTTCGAGTCACTCAACCTGTATTCCCAGCTTCAAGAGGAGGACAGGATGGACTAGAGGAGCGAAATCTCTTTGAGAACGGCTAGGAGGATTTTTCCAAGGACATGAACAGCCCTGGAGTTCATCATTGCGAGAGTCAGGTGATCCCGGGAGAACGAAATCAGGTGCGACTCTTCCGTCCTCAGCCTGAACGGACAGAGCCAACTGTAACCTCGCTTTCGGGAGGGAGAGTCTGGGAGACAGCCAGATTAAACCCCTCCCGCAAGGTCATCCAGAGGAAATGACAAAGTCTGCCATCCCCTCCTCTCTTGCACGAAAACCGCGGGGCGTTTCCAGGCTTCGCATGCATTCCTCCTACGTTCAGATGGCTCCGTGCCTCTTTGCTACTTCAGGAACAGCACCCACTGTGCCCTGCAGTCAGAGACCACCTCGAGCTGCGACGCCGGTGGCCACCCTCGGATTCCGTGCCAGCGACGCCATGAGCAGCAGTGGCAGATAGCACCTCCAGAGGGCACTCCAGAGAGCATCCTGAAGTGACCTCTGGAGGAAGCTTCCTGTGGCACAGAGGGGCGTCGATCCGATTGGACTCCCAAGAAGCGCAGGCGCCGTCCAATCTTAAACGGCTTCCTGCCTCGAGTTCCAAAAGCGCTTTCGAGAGATGCCTACGCCTCAGGGGATGCTGCGACTCCCGCCTAAGACGAGGTGCCGGGGAGATGGGATCCTTCCGTAGCCTACGAGTGTTGCTGCCGCTGCTCTCGGCTCGGGGAGAGGACTTCCCGAGGGAAGCTGGGAGCAGCTCCAAATGGCGTCTGCGGGGACGGCGGCAGACGCGGCCGCGGACGGAGCAGACGCGAGGGAGGGAGCGGAGTCGGATGTTCTCGCTCGCTGTCAGCATCCGGAAGGAAACTCGGAGCGTTTCCCGGGATGGGGGAGGCGGGAGGCAGAGGGGAGGCGATCGTGGCTCCCGTGCGAGGGACGATGGGGAGCCATTGATCCGCCACTCGGGGAAAGGGAGCGGTCAGGAAGAAGCAGAAGTAAAGGGGAAGGTCTCAGGGGTTCGCCTTCAGGTGCAGCAGGAGAGAAGGAGAGGGAGGGCAGGGAAAGAAGTAGGGCGTGACCATCGCAGAGTCTCCGCGGCCGGTACGTGGATCTGTAGGGAGGCACGCTCCTCCTAGGGGAACCGAAGTCCTCGAGAGTGATCCAGGGACTAAGGGGTGTTGTCTTACTCTTAGTTCTGAGCCTCCCTCGCGGGGAGATGCAAAGCAGGTAAGTCGGGACAGCGCCGCCAGGGCGCGGGGAATGCACACGCATTGTTTCCTCATGAAGGAGGAGGAAAGGTGGAAAAAGAAGAAGAGAGGAAGAGGAGGAAGGGAAGAGGAAAAGAAAGGAAAGAAAAGGAAGGGAGGAGGAGGAGGAGGGGGGAGAGGCGAAGAGGCTTGCCTTCGCCTCGCGACAGCCGCGCTGCAAGAGGGTGGGGGAACCACGTACGCAGCGGCGCGGTCGGAGGTTCCGGAGAGACTGGGAGGGAGGAGTGGAGGCTCCATTGTCGCGGGCAGGACAGGAACACCCCCGGAGTCGAGAGAGCCCCGTCCTCCTTGGAGCGCGCGGCGCCTAAGGGATTCGAAGAGCCGCTCGTTCTCCCTCCCTCCTTCGCTCCCTGCTTTCCCTTTCCTCCGGCCGGATCCTCGCGAATCCCGCTCGGAGGGCCTCCTCACCCCTCTTGGAGCGAGAGGATCTCCTAATCGGGATTCGCGGCAGGTCTGAGCCCTTCGAGCTCCTAGTCTCGAGAAACGGGAATTCCTCCTCCCCTCCCCTTCCTTTTTTTTTTTTTTTGCTTTCCTCTCCCTCATCCTTCCCTCGTTTTTTTCCCTCCCCCCTTCTTCCTCCCCTATGCGTGCGGGAATTCCTTTTTGTCCGTCCATTCGTCTTCCCAGAAATCGTCTGGGATTGTCGTTTTTACTGCTGAAACCCGACGGCGCTCCTCCCATCATTGGGACCCCATCATTCTTCCCGGGAGCGGACGGACGGAGCTGGTGGATGGATGTGAGGTGTCGGCACTCCTGGTGCGACGTGACGAGGCGACCTCCTGATCCCGGTCCGGGACTCGATCAGCCGAGAGACGCCTCCATTCCCCCCTGGTCCTCGATCTCGCACGCTCAGCCTTCGCCGGGAAGGAAGAACGACCCCTCCTCCTCTCCTCCTCTTCTTCGGTGCCGGATGGTCTTGTGGAAGAGGAGGGAAGGGACTATGTGAGCGGGATGCGTCGAATTTTTTCAAGAACGAAAGGAAGTCAGCTGGAACAAAGCTCCAGGCATCCACCCTCCCGGAGGAGCAGACAGCAAGAGAAGGAAAGGAAGAAGGCTGATCCCACCTTGCGTCCCTGCCTCCTGTCTCCTTCCCTGTTCCTCGGCAACGCGAGAGGCGCTCCCGATCCTCGAGATTCCTCTTGAGAGAGGAACGCAGGCGGACTTCGGAAGGAGGAGAGGGAAGCGAGGGAGAAAGGAGGGAAGGGAGCAGACGATAGGGTGGAAAGAAGGAGGGAGAGATGCGGCGCCTCCGAGGCGGAAACCACAGACGCAGAGCCGGCGAGCATCCTCGGAGATGCGTTGCCTAGGCAAATCGCCCGCTCACGAGCTGATTCGATTTCGTGCTCGCGGCAGCAGCAGCGTCCGGCGCGAAAGACGGATCAGGAGGGGAGCAAACGCTCCGCTCGCACGGGCGAAAGCTCCCGGTTCCAGATCAATTAGAGGACGCCTCCGACTCGGGAAAGCACAATGTAATATCTTCCAGATCCGGGGAAGCGGGTGGAGAAGGAAAAATTTAATTAATTAATTGCTGCCAGCTATCGTGAGTACGCCAAAGAAGAAAAGAGGAGAGGAGGTGTGGGAGGAAGCGAGAAGGAAGGGGGACGGGAGAAGGCGAAGGGTAGGGGGAGAAGGAAGAGAGGAGGAAGAGGAATTGAGAAGGAGGAAGAGGAGGAAAAGGAAGTGAGCAGAAGGAAGCGAAAAGGAGTAAGGAAACGAAGAGGAGGAAGGGAGGAGTTTTTTCCGTCCTCAGAAAGGTGACGACCGCAGACCCCAAGTGGGACTGACGTTTCACTGTTTCGCTTCGCCACCTACGGACATGGAAAGTTTCTGCGCCGAAGAAAGACGTGGGGATGCTGATGAGCCGATGTTCTGCCTCCAGCTGGCTAATGCGGTCGGCCTGGGTCCCACCTACCCGTTCACCTTGCGAAATCATCTCAGGAGGGGATAGCGTGGCGTTCGGAGGGGAGAAGGTTGCAGCAGCCGAAGGAGATGCAGAGTAAGAGTCGGCGACGGCTTGTAGTGGGAGGCTACAAGTGAACTGGCAAAGTAATACATCCAGGGCAGGAATGAGAAGACGGAGGGGGGATGAGGAAACGTGCCAATGCTTTTGCTTTCGGTGACGTTACGGGCTCCGATGGGTGCAGAAAGACTCGATAGATGCAGAGGGAGCTGGAAAAGAGGAGCGTCCTGTAGCAAGGAAGACGCAATCACTTCTATCCCTTGGTTTGTGAGGAAGAGGAACGCCCTGAACATGCTGCCGCGATTGGTTGACGGCAGGAACAAGCGGACAAAAACTTAGGTCGGAGGTCGGGACGTGCAAGAGATTTTCCATGGAATGGAGGGCATGCCCCTCCCCTTTATTCCTCCCGCTTAGGTAGCGGCACCCAGAAGAATAAATGGGAGGGAGAGCAAGAGGCTTTGTGTCCCAGGATCTTGTGTGGAACGAAACCCAGCCAGGTAAGAGAATTCAATAGACTCTCGAGTTTTCACCACACCATTGCATCTCCTTGCTGCTCGGAGGCTGATGCTGTTTCTGAACCGCTTACTTTCGGTAAGGGCGCACATGGTGGCATCCGAGTTCTCTCCGCTCTTTTCCGTTCTCCTCTCGCTTTCCTTCTTATTCCTGCGTTTCCGAGTCCCCCCGTCCAGCTGCTCCCTTTTTCCTCGAGAGTTGCGGGGCAAAACACGAGCTTTTCCTCGAGTTGGAGCCACCAACATCCTCCCCTCCCAAAGAGTGTCCTGATGGACCTTCTCTGGGCTTTCAGCTGCAGGGTCCTCATCAACCAGCGAATGGACCCATCCTCATCCCAGAAAAGGGGAGACTCCCTTTTGGAGCAGCCCAAAGATGACGTGTTCCACCGGCTGCCGGAGACTCTCTCTCCTCTTCCGTTCAGGCCTCCCGGAAGGGAAGACCTTCCCATTCCAGAAGCGCACGACGTCTTGAATTATTTCCTCGAATAAAATTGCTCCTTTGATGCAGCTATTGGGTGTTTATTTTTAGCTTTTTCTTCTTACTCCCTCCCTTCCCGGAAGGGAAAGAAACCAGGAACCAGCTCCAGTCCCATGCTCAGTCCCTCTTCCATTTCGAGACCTTTGCTTCCTCCTTCTTCTTCGCCTTCCTCCGCTTCTTCCGTTTTGCAGCATCCAAGAAGGAACAAATGATGCTTCCGATGCTGTTACTTCTGAGCGCAGAAGCGTCAAGATGCCCCTTTCCCTCGTTTGTGGGAGGTCGCCGGATTTCTCAGTCCGGAAATGCTCGCCCCGAGGATGGATGCAGGGATAAAGCAGATAACAACAGGGTCGGGTCACAGCGAGGGTCCTCCTCCTCTTCCTTTTCCTCCTCCGCTCCAGCCTGCATCCTTCACGATCTGTGCACTCTCCCAGTTCACGCGTGCCGTCGGTCCTGCTTTTTTGGGCCCCGTGGTCCTCCCCCAGCCCGTTTGCTGAGTCCGGAGAGAAACTCCCTCTTTCATGCATCCGTCCACAGTTCCTCCGGCCTTGACGTTCACCCGCACCCCTACGGACGAAGGTCTCGAGTCAAAGTGTGGCTCAAAGCTTCGTCTTCCCGGAAGATCCCGTTTCCTCAGTGGGAACCCATCCAGATGCTGCTTTGCAACCCCGAAGGAAACTTTCCCCAAACTCGAATAGGAAAAACGGTGGGATAGGACAAGGAGTCCTCGGAATCCGAGACTCGACGGGGTTAGGCAGCTACCGAGCTTCAAAGGAAACAGTCGGCTGGTGGACCTATGCGAGGAACGGCACGCGCTCATTGGAGGAAAGGAGGAGAAGGAACGAAATCACTCAGAGTCTGCACGCCGGCCCAGCCTCCTAAAAGATGCGCCCCACGCCTCTCCCCACGAGGCTTTAGTTGCTTGCTCGTTCGCGGATGCTCTGCCGACCCGAGACTGTCACGCCCTTTTTTGCCCTCCCTTCCCTCTGCCGGGCATCCGGAAGTTGCCTTTGTCCTCGCTCCTTTCCTTGCTTTCCTTGTAGACGAATCCCTCCTTTTTTTTTTGGAGGAAGAGAGCGCCCAAGTCTCCTGGGCTTCGAGGTACCTTCTGGTGACGTCATCGCGCTCCGCACGTCCCTGCTTTGACTTTTCTTATGCTCCCGCCGTTTCACAAAGCCCTCGCATTCCTCTGAAACGTCATCTCGGATTATTTCATCAGCTCAGTGGCATTTCTTCGTCCGCTTCGTTGCGGATGGAACCGTACTGAGGTTTCCTTGGGATTCCGGACCGTTTTCCCTCAGTTTGGATGCCCTTCCTTTTGATTCGAATCATTCCCTCGAAGAAAATTGCTCCTTTGATACAGAATCTAGCTATCAGGTGTTTATTTTTAGCTTCCTTTTTTTTTTTTTACTTCACGGAAGGGAAAGCGGGTAATCCTTACTTGAAAGTCTCAAAGAATACTGGCGTTGTCAGGTGATGCGGAAAGTTCGATGTGAGAGAAAATCTTCCAAAATTAAAAAAAAGCATGTGTACATTTATTGACACGCGAAGATGGGGGAAATCCCTTAAAAAAAGGAAGGGGGGAGGGGGAGGGAACGGAATAAATTGCATGGATGAAAGAGAAGAATACTTCATGAATAATAGAAGACAAAGCACTTCATCCGATCCCAGTATTGATTTTTAGAATGGTCCCTCTTGTTTTCTAAGATGATGAAATCTTAGCAGCAAGGGACGTGGCGGATCCGGAATACAGAAATGTCGACGGGATCACGAGGCGTCTCGAGCTCGAGGGAAGTTTGGAAATGGCCTTCTTCCTGGGAAAAGCGCCATCGAGAAGGACGCCTGTGCACCGTTGGGACGCGATCAGCTCGGGAAACACCGTCAGGATGGAGGTCCTTCAGGTCTGGGCGAGTTGTCCTCTTGCGGAGGAGAATGAACAAGAGCGCAGCTTTTAGGTTGAAACGGACTGTCGGGAGTTCGAACGTTCCGTGTACACGCGCACAAGAAACACCACTGAGATGAATGAGTGTTTGGTGAAGAATGCGGGAAACCTCAGACGGTTCCCTGAGGAAATGCCTTGAGAAGAGGCCAAGTTTCGCGACAAGGGTTCCGAATCGAGAGGACGAGACTTTGGAAGAAGTCTTGAATGAGCGGAATAAGATCTTCGTCACCAAAGAATTCTTCCGGACGACTGGGAAGCAACGGAACCATCCGTTCCGTTTTACTCAGAAGACGAGAAAGACTCTCACTTAGGAATGGAAGTGGAATGCTGCAAGAATACCCGGAAATCTGGTAAACGCCAGCGAGGCTGGTTGCGAAAGCGCTGGAGGTTGCGTGGAAACGATGATGCTACGCGGATGCGGAGGAGCAGCGAGAAAGAGGAGCGCCTTTCTCCATCAGCCAGCAGGAACTTTTCATCAATAGATGCGTCATCATTGAGTTTAGGGGCAGTCCTGCAAATTACAAATTAAGGAGATGCCTCCAGCCGCACGCAGGCAGTTTCTGCGACCTCCCGGACCGGCAAAGATTCCGCGTGTCCCCTGTGGCACATCAAGCTGTCCTGCGCAGCCTCGACCAAGAAAAAACCAGGAGCTAAATCGCCGAAACGAAGTCGAAATAATCCGAAAATGAGGTCCGATGAATCTTTTAGGATCGAAATTCGGGGAAGACGTCTCCACTTCGATTATCAGAGGAGAAAGTGGGGACCCATTCTGGGCTTTCTCTTCCTGTCGACATCATTGCACGTCATGACATAGATGACACATGCACTGGCATTATTTTTCATCGCCTGCAGATGCTCGGAAGGTGCTCGGAAGCTCTACATCTGGAATGCGCATGCGCATCTGTATGGGTGCGCATGGGGATGCAGTGGTGTTTTCTGAATCGGGTTCATTCCCATGGGACGTCTGCTCTTCCTGAAATCGACTGAGAAATCGTCCTGGACGATAACGTCCAAGGAGCATTAGATGAGATTGCAAACTCCATCGGGGTGGGAAGCAGACTTGAAACCCATGTGGAGCAAAGATGTTCCAGGAAGGTTGGGTGCAGGCTTGCCGCGACCACTCGCCAGAAAACCCCGGGATCGTTCTTATCGAACGGGAGAAGTACAAAGAACATCGACACAGGAGAACGCCGGTGTGGCGATGCCAAACGAAAAGGCCCGCGCTGGAGGACGCGTGGCTGCCAGGCGCTGAGGGTTCGAATCCTAACAGGGAAAGGATCGACGCCGACAAATGGGTGCGTCGTAGATTTCGAGTTCCCTCACCCTCCGTTTCCCCCCCGCAAGATGACGCTAGTTGGCTTATTCGAGTCCAGGACTGGTTGAGAGCCGGTCACTCAGGGGCGTTTATTTATAAAAAATAAACATACACATCTATGGCAGGACGTTTGATCCTGCCACGTTACTTATAACTACGAGGAGGAACCTGCCGGGAATTGGCTCGCGGATCAGCGGGGTTCGCCTTCTCATCACAAGGGAAAGGGAGAAAAACAAAAAGAAAAACACAAAACAAAAAACATACGCTCAAAAAAATGGGGCAGGGATCGGGAAGGGATCACTGTGTGCTGGAAGGATGCTGGCAAGTTCCTGTTTCGAGACTCCCAGATGGGACCATCTTGACTCTATCCTCATGAAGAGGACAGCAAAACAGATGGGTCCATCGCGTACCATGGAGCCGGTTGATACCCCCCTAGGGGATTTGTCTCTCCAGAGTGCAGGAAGCGCGTTGCTCCATTCGGGTAAATCTGGAAGCCTCATTTCGGGCTTCTCTTCAGGTAGCAAGGTGCAAGGAGGGGATCCTTTCCGGGGAAAAAAATGAAAAATGTTCGAAGTTCACCTGACCCACCATCCTACCACCTCCCTGGGAAGGGTATCCGCGCGGATGTCCCGCCGCCGCGAAGTTCCGTCTGGGCTCGGGAACACGCCGAAGAAGAGGTTTCGGAGGAAGAAGAAAATTCTCGCGCCGTTTGCTCGTTTAGAAGGATCAGACGGTTGTGCTGGATTTCGAGCGCTTCAATTTCCAAAGAGGAAAAGAATCACATGATATGCAAACGGAAGGAGAGGAAAACTGCCTGCAGTGATTCCGGAAGAAATCGAGTGCATCTCTCGCATCAGAAATCAAAAATCAAATAACGAATTAATAAGCGAGTGGAACTCGTTTCCTCTTCCGGAGATGGTCTTGTTATTCAGGATTTCGGATTGCGAGGCATTCCCCTGTGATCCGTGCTCGCCAAAATGTCAGGCTGTTACTTGTTCAAGCAGTCCGCAGGATTCGGCCCACCCTTTTCCCCTCTAGGGATCTGGAGGTGTTGTGTTGGAATGGGCATTTGTGTTGCAGCTGTGTTTCCTGCGCGAAAATAGGTGCCGACCACCGGAGCGGGAGTCGTGAGGTCTGCTTCCGATGGAGTCAGGCGCTGCCTTTCGTTGGTTGCCATATAAACAGCAGCACCAAGAATGCGTTCTTCCACAGTTTCGCAATCTCTTTGCGAGGTAAGTTTTGTTATTTGCAATTCAGATGGCACAGAGATGTTCTTTGTGATTGCATCGACATTCTAAATGGAGTGCAGTGTTGTAGGGAAAAGTCAAGTTCGCGATATTAAAAGAAGGGAATACGAGCGCCGCATAGAGTATGCATAGAATTTCAAGAAGAGAAACAGGGATGAAATCAGCTGGGCCACTTCAATGCGCTGCCGTTCGAATTTGCAAAGCGAAAATTCATCAGCAGATCCACTTCCGTTTGCTTGCAATCCGCGATTCGGTTGTCAGCAGAAGAGAAACTTCGCAAAGAGATCGCAAAGCCAGGCACTCATTTTGGAAAGCACCGGATGACAGAGACGCTGAGCGGTGGAAGGAATCTGATCTATATTTTGGATTTTGGATACATCAGGTGCCTCTGACACAAGTTCTGCCTCCTTCATGACGAAGTGCATTCCTCGACTTTGGCTACTAACTCGTAATCAAGTAGCTATTCCGCCATCTTGCCATCGATAGAGAACCTGCTGACATCCTTCGAGCCGTGCATTTTGGCCGGTGATCCATGATGTGTCTACAGCGCACTTCCTGGTCATGTCGGATGTTGGCAAGTGCTATCGTCCTCTTCCACATGTTTTCTGCCTCTGCGAAGCGAAGAATTCCAAACTCTGTGACCACTTCGCTGTTCTTAGGGATTGTGCCACCAGTGATTTACTGAAGCTGCTGGCCCTTCGTCTGCGAAGAGACAGTTTCCTGGCATTTGATCTGGTTTCTTCGTCGAACGCTTTCCATTGCTGCTTCCGAGCTTCCACATGGGACAGCCACGACGAAAACTGCCATAGAAGGAGATTAAACAGCGGGTAAGGCCTCTCGCGGGAATAAGGCGGGACCAGGATATGGTCGCTAGAGTGCTCCTTCCAATACAGATCAGATTCCTTCCACCCTATCAGCGTCTCTGTCCAGTAGGTGATCTTGTGTTTTGCGAAATGAGTCTCTGTCTTGTGATTCCTCTATAAAGTTTCTCCTAGGAAGCCATGGATGAGCGACAACTCTTGGAGATACCCGAGGATAAGAAAAGTGGCCGTCTGAGGCTAACAGTGTCTACTCGAAGTCGTTGAACAACTTGGGTGGCCTGATGTCAGCCCTTATAGACCAAACAGGAGAATGATTGAACTCCAATCCCTCCTGGAAGAGGAAGCAGGCACCAGTGAGGACCCGACAGCCTCGCAGCAAGGAAATCTGGAATGAAGAGCCGACCTTGCTCATTCCTTTTTTCCCTACTACTGCACGGGAGTAGCCAATGTCTAGTAGGATCGTTTGTTTTTTTTTGTTTTTTTTTTTCTGAAGAACGAGTTCCGGAAGGAGTCATGAATCGTCCCCTTGGATTGGATGTTTTGAAGTAACCAGCCCGCATCCTCCCTGCGTTACTGCCTGCATCAGATAGGCCAACCAAACTGTGGTCCCTTGGTGACGAAGTTGAAGTTTCGCATACAGAGGCTGAGGATGCGCGTTAGGAGCTCTTCCGTCTCCCAGAATCATCACCTTTTCGTCTCATTCCTTATTGCTTCTTGTAGACCCACTCGCACGGCAGTGGTCATGCAGCGTAGATGATACAGTGGTCGGAGTACCACAAGTGAGCCCGGCAGTATGTTGTTTAACGAAGGACATAGATTACTCCCCGATCCAGGAGCTTCTCGACGGAAGGATTCTATGCCTCCTTGCTTTGGAGCATGCATGCTCCAAAGGTAAATTCGAAGTTCCTGTGCCTGTCGAAAGTAAGCCCTTCGACTGATATTTTCGATTTCCTGGTGCACAGTCCGTTCCTTATTTGCTCTCACATCATGCTCTACATCGTGTTTACTTCTACGAGAGGAAGCAACGAATTGACACCTGCAAAGAATAAGAATGACCTGGAAGGCTTTTGTGCTCTTCCTTATTGCAACATTTTAAACAGGAAATGAATATTTGTAGCTTTCACAAGACCAACGTCTTCTTGCACTTGGTACCACTGCCCATGAAGCGACGTGGAGTGTTGCGATTGGGCAGTGCTGTAGCTGAGGACGTGAGCTGAGGCGGAAGGAGCCCGCAAGAGAACCGCTCCTGTTCACTCCTCTGAAGTTCCTCTGAGAATTCAGAAGGGGCGCTGCTTTCCCGCAGGGGGATCGTTCTCGCTTGCTTCCTTGCACTCTCTGGAGAGGCGGTGACGCACCTGCTCCGTAGCACTACTCGGAGAGTCTCCCCCACAACGGGGGTTCCGCTCCTTTAAGAACTGGAGAGGTGCCTGTGAAAGTTCCTGCTCCATCTTGAACGAAGGGGTTCCCCCCGATGTGGGGGGTCCTCTCTCCGTCATATGACCGGAGGGGAACTCCTCACTCCTTGGTCCTGGAAGGACACGAAGGTCGACTCCCATTATTCCGGCCTTCATCGGGGGCCTCCGGTTTTAACCGCTACCGGTGCCACGCCCGAATGTTTAGGCCAACCAGCGCCATCTTGCAGGAGAAACTCGGAATCCAACGACGCAGTGGCGTCAGTTTCTGCCGGAGTATTTGAACCCGCGACGCATGGTACCACGCGCTGAACCACAAAACCTTCGATGCAGGCTGATCACAAGACAAACATTCATTCCCTGGTCGGCCGACGTCACGTTCCTCCTCTGCTAACGAAAAGTCAGAATGCCGTTTCTGCTCCCCTTGCTGCATGTCGTCTTCCTATTAGATTGGTTTTCAATCAATTTATTAATCATCTTTTGAGAACAGTCGCATTTTTCTTGATTGCATCTTGAAACCGGCCTCAAGAGTTCTTGCCGAACCACGAACCACTCTAGAGGCTGGAGTCCTGGATTTACTCAGAAAGATCTCCCCCCTCTCGAAATACACTGACTCTTGAATCAGATTCCTCTTATTTCAGAAGCTGACTAGATAGGTTAGTTTTTGCTAATCCATAGACGAAATCCCATTAGTTAGGAACGATGCAGACAAAATAACAGCACGAGCAATTCTCTGTTCACAGGCTTGCTTGCTTCTACAGCTGCCTACGCTCTCCCCTCAAGAGAAAAACGCAACTCATTCTTTTTATTCTGAGCTCTGTATTCCTCATTTTATTCCTTGAGCTGCAGGACAGCATTGTGCAGCGTGTTTGCCCGCCTGTCAGAAAGGGAATTGGAACTTTGCCAGGAAGACTTTCGATTTCAAGTCCGTGTGTGGGTGGGCCGGTGGGCGCTTGAACCTACGCTCCACCAAAAGTGAAGCAAACTTTTTTGGTTACGAAAACAAGGATGTGGAGTCTGCTCGGTTCCTTGGAGAATCCTCGGAGCAGGAGACAATTAGTGGAGCGCCCTGAGCGAGGTGGGGGTCGTTCTGTGGGCTGCTGGAAAATGGAATTCTTGAAACGCTCCTAAAAAGGATGATAACCAATAAATCAAAAATCTATTTAGCTACCGTAAGTTCGCAAAAAAACAATTCCTAAAACTGAAAAGGGAATTTCGTGGATTGCTTACTAAGGAAGCGTAATGACGTTTGTTTTGCGTGCCTCGTTTAAACAGGAGTCCTGCAAAAGCCGCTCAAGATGCAGGAAAGAAGACAAACCAAACAACAGACTGGAATCAGGAGATTGGTAGCTATGAATGAACAGCGGGTGGATTAGATACCTTATCAGGAAAAGATAAAGGAAAAATAAATACTTCCCAGACAACTAGATGAAACAGCTGAAGGAATCGAGTAGAGTCGTTGATGGCATCACGATGTGGTCCGGTTTGCAATCCATTTCCAACGCGTGTGCAAGATTAAAATAGCTTATAAACAGAGAATGGAGCTAGTGTTCCAGAGCGATAACGCTAGACAGCACTTGCTCAGTCCCGATTCTGGACGAGGCATGGCAACTCGAGGAGAGCAAGTACCAAGGACCGGTTCTTTATTTCTTATCCAAAGCACCTGCGTCGGAGAAAGTGATCTTCACAGGGTCCTCAGGTCATCGGGTCCGGCAAACGACGACGCGACGGATGAGACAGGCAGAATAAACACATCAGGGCGCGGAAACTGCTGTGTTCGAGCATCAGACATTCCTGAGACATGCTAGAAGCACAAAGTTGCTCGCTGGCAGGAATGAAAGCTATCCTCTTCAGGAATCCCACTGCCCCTTCATCGGTTGCGCTATCTGTCGTCACAATTTTCTAATACTAAATGTGGATAAAGTATTTTCTAATACTAATTGTGGATACAATCTGGACAGATGCAAAAGATGCTTAACCAGTGCTTGGTAGCTGGAATAAATCGAAACGCACCCAAGAGGGAATTGAACAGAGAATCCCACGAATTGTTGAGCGGCATAACTACGTAGCAATCACAAAGAAAGATGAAACATTATATTATTGGGAAATCTCGATCCAGGGGATGGCATTGAGGACACAGTTTACAAAGGAAAGGCACAGATGTAAACTTGCTTCTGCAGTTCGCATGCCAGAGAGGAAATTTCCTTGTGCAGGCGCAGCCAAAGTTCCAGGAAGGAACTTCAGAAATCGATGCGAGCACTGAAGTCGTCTCAGAGCAGGATGCCACGAGAGAAGGAATCGGGAATAATAGTGGCAGGGAAGTTTCCACGAAAGACACCCTTGGTTTGACACCCGGTTGTGCAGGAGCGCTCGCTGAAATTCCAGCAATAGACAAGCAGAAGTGAAAAGAGAAAGATGCAGAGTAGGTCACCAGGTCCCACCGAAGTCTTAAGGATTCTGAAGTGGCTGGAGAGGAGGAGCCAGCTCCGCATCGGAAGAAGCAAGGAGAGGGCTTCATGCAACGAAACTAGAAAGCATCAGTATGGATAAGGGAAACTAGGAGGGTATCTTGCTGGGGTCCTCTGCATCTTGTGCAGCAAGCATGCTGCACTGTATGGCAAGTGCCATCAGGTGGGATCGTGTGATTGACCTCAAGAAGAACGTCAGAATGGAGAGGGTATTGTCTTTGGAAGGCGTTTGGTGCCATGATGCTGCTACGGTGGCAGTAGAGTTGCCATTGAGGTGACAGGATGCATTGAGCTACACACTTTGAGAAGTATCGACATGCCCCTGGGAGTAGGGGGGTCGTCTCTAGGCTCTCCCGCGTGCAAGGAATGGAAGGCGCAGGAAAGACATGACAGGAATGCTTAGGAAGTTTTTTAGCCAAGTTAACCATCAGGCTGAAGAAACTTCAAAACACCCTTGGAGAAAAGGAACAGCAGAAGAGAAAGTCTCTCACGCCCATCTTTCGTCATAGCCTTGAGCGAGGAGCTCCCACACCTTCGAGGGTCTCTCAGTTCGAATCCTTGGTCAAGATCTTACTATCTCTGGTTGTTCCTGAAGACTTGCTCACAAGTCTCGCATTCCATACCTCAGGTGAAGGTAAAGAGGGTTGAAGAGGAACTTTAGTCGGGAGGATAGCATCTGTGGTCCTGACCAATTTTTCTTCTTCAGCCTCTCTCCCATCTTCGGCGAAGGTCAACCTGGGTCCATGCATCCTTCTTATTTCTCCTGTGGCTGCCACTCAGATGAATGCAGCGGCATGCAGAATCCTGGTGCCTCTGTGGAATAGCCATTTTTATGCGATCTCCCTAACGCCTTCCTTTTGCTTGAGCCTCCGTTCGTTCCATAAGTAGCCTCCTCTTCATCGGCCGTTTTCGTCCACGCTGCAGTGGCGCAGGGTAAACGCGGTTCGTTCCGTTCTGTGTTCATTCTTCAACCACCTCCTCTCCAGAGAGCGCCGCCTGCATCCTGATGGTCCATCCATGCGGCACATCTCAGCCGCCTGTTCTCCTGAGAACCAACCAGGAAACAGATGAGAGACCGTTCCTGCCATCCGTCGCAGAAAAGGGATGAAATGCCGTCGCGCATCTCCCAAGCCATCTCAGGTGGCACCTTCTGCTTCGCTCCAGGAGCTGCGAGGACGCCTCGATGAACTGCGTCAAGGAGGCAGTACACGGAGAGGATGAAGAATCCTTGCCGGAGACCAAGCGACTCGAGGAGCGGAGTGGAATTTCCTTAAACCGGGTCCATTCGGACCTTGAACGCTGAAAAGAGGGAACCACGCCATCATGCTTAAGGTGTTCTCCTCATTCGGGAAAGCCTCGGAAAGCGTGCGAACGCTAAGAGGGAAAATGCCGAGCGCACGCACTTGCTCGCTTGCTCTTAGGAAAGCAGGAATCAACGGTCTCGCTGTCGGCTTGTTGAAACATTTGGATTCCAAGAACGACCGTGCTGACATAAGAGCCGAGTTCCAAGAACGTACGCTAAACGTGCCCTGACTATGGAGTGAGCGGAGAGGTTACACGGGATAAATGGAGTGGGGTCTTTACGACCTTCACCACCCTCATGCCCTGTTCGTGCTCTGGTTCGCTCCGTATGAGATTGTGCTGTCGTTTTCAAGAATCCTCCGTCCACAACTGCATCAGTGGGTACCAGTTCTTATTGGGAATCGATGCCATGAGGGACTGTATCATCGGGAGGATGTCGTAGCCTAGGGGTCCATTAAATGTCGCGGCCATGTTGGGTGTTTGGAGGCAACCAATTATGAGGCGCCTTATGTGGAAGAATGGCAATGTGATCTCCAGTTCTCGCCTCTCCATTCGTCTACAGATGTTCAGTGCTGACATTTGTAGGCAACTGAGGTGGTGACAACTATCAAGGTACTGGACATCTGTAGGTAGACAACGATTTCCCTATGTTTGGTCACTTCTTCTCGAGAACTTCTGAACGTAACAAAGGTTTTCTCGAAAAGGCAGTCAATGACCCAGGATGACCATTCGCCTTCTCTTAAGTAGTGCTTGATACAAGAGACGAGGAAGTACAGTCCATGGATGAGCTTCTAGTAGGGAATCACTTAGATTTTTTCGATTGCCATCTTCAATCGGTGAGAAGACGCGTCTTGCCTCCGAATGTACAGGTGGAAATGCAGCGATCCAGCACACGAGGCAGAGTCTTATCCCGAATTTGGTCTCTTCTGCAGCTACGATCTTGTTTGAGGTGTACGAATCTTCCCTGACAGGGAGGAGATCAAACCTGGAAACATGGATGAATCTGCATATGAGAATCGCATGCCCATCCACGAAGCCAGCTTCTGTGTAACCCGATGTAACCTGATTCTTGTGCCATCAGGTAATTCCATGCCTGACTCCTGCGCCCAAGTGTGGGGACACTGGAAGCCTGACCTTTTCCTGGTGGTCGCATCGGAAGTGCTGCCCACGACAGTGATCTAAGACTGCCCCTATGTCGATGCCCATCTTGCTCCCATGTGGGAATACTTATCTCCCTGATATGCACAGTTTTCGTATGCTCAACCACATGCAAGATGATAGTGACATTCGACTAAGCGTCCTCCGAACGCCCGACCCCAGGCCCTGCGTGGTCGAGTCTCCAGGACACGACAATTCTTTATGGCTGCACAATAAGTGCTCTCATTAGCCTCCATGGCACAGAGGGAAAAGCTCCTGCTGGAGAGCAAGCATTTACCGGTTCGAGTACCGGCTTTGCTTAAACCCGCCCCACCAGCTGTCGCCCAAGCAGGAGGAAAGAAGAGCAGCAGCACGCGCTTCACTCTCGATTTTACCAGACCTGCCCTCGTCCACAGCCACCCAGCCATCAACACAGCTCCAGGAACGGTGGAGGCTGCGGGAGGAATTTCGCGCGCCTGGATCATCGAAGTTTCCTCGAAGATGGAGTAGACCGTTTTCTTGTCCTTTTCCGGATTCCCTCGGCGATTCAACTTCTCTCGAGATTTGGCATTTCTCGGTCAGAGCTGCCGGAAATGGACCCAACTGCCCCCGAAGGGGATTATCTGTCCGAAATAACTGGGATGAAACGTCAGGTGGGGAGGGAATATAAGGAGCGGCTCAAAGCCGTCCCGTTCCCCTGAGATTTTCCACCCATAAATCCTAGGTTCGGCGCTGCGCCTTCCACGCTTCATCTCGATGGATTTTTCCCAGCCACCGAAGGGCATGTAGAAATTCTCTCTATCCGTCATCGCCAGCTGGGGACTGCCCGAAGGAACGCCTCCTCAGGAGGATCTCTTGGCGTTACTGCTGCTCCGGAAGCCGCGCGTCGCTCCTGGGCCTCCGGGGGGAGAGCGCTTTCGCATCCCCCTCTTCCCTGGCGAACTCCTATTCTCAGCTGCTTTCCCGAGCGATCCTGATCCTGAAAACCGCGACAGCCCCAGCTGTAGGGAGGATTCCTGATGTCATTTTGGGGCATTCCGGGTAGCGGATAAACCCTAAGAATCGGAGCAGTAGAGAAGAAACCTCCTCTTTACATCCTCTTTGAGAAAGAAGGAAAGGAGGATACGGGAATGCCACGCAAGCGTCACTCGCGGGCTTGCTTTACATTCTCCGTTCACCAGAGCAGAGAATGCGCGACCCCGAGCAGCTCGTTGTGCCCTCTGGAGATGACCGGGCAGCTTGAGCACGCAGTGCTCAAGCTGCTCGGGCGTGCTTCTTCCGGGAGAGCGAAGGGTCTTCTTGGAGGACGTCGGCCGGGACATGAAGCAGACCTTAGCATCTCCGCTCCATTAACCGCCACGCTGTCCTCCCTGTAGCAGAAGAGCGACAACTAGGAGCTCTCCTGTTGCTCCGTAGAGCGAGAAACAAAACTCCTGGGTGAAGAATGGTCTGCAGGCAAGCTGGCTGAAAAGGCGACACCTCGTGCTCAGTTCGAAAGGGCTAAGAGGAAGATCCATCAGACCCATCTGAGCGGTTTCCCCTCAGTCGGCAGCACAAGGCGTTGCATTGGGGGATTCCCGTACAACCAGCCTCGGACGAGGAGGAGCGTCCCTCCCGAGCTTCGCCAAGTGCGGGGTAAGTGGAAGAGTTTTCGCACCCGTTCCTGGATGCTGTGCCCTTCGGTGCACCTTGAAGCGGCCCTCCTTTACCCTGAGGATGCCCCAATAGAAGAGCTGCTACAGCGCTCAGCAACCCGATCCTGTGTTGCGCCAGGAACGCCTTGCCTCCTTCTCCCCCCATCAACTCCTCAGTTATTTGTCTCCTTTCCTTTGACCTTTTCGTTCTTCCCGTGTAGCCGACTAGCGAGTGGGTGCTTCATCCCCCTTCAGCCCCAACAGCCTCCTGCTTTTGCATGTTTCCTTTCCCCGGCGTGACCGAGAGAGAGAGAGGTGTCCCGCAAGTCACTGCAGTCCTCCAAGGCACCACGAGCATCTTCCTTGAGCGTGGCGCACGCACGCTCAGAGCGCTGCCGAGAAAACTGAGGATGGCTCCACCAGGAGGCAGCAGCCCTCCGCTCGAGAGTCTCTCCGAGAAACGTGAGCCACCTCTTGAGTTGGGAGGAAGCGCGCGCGCTCTTACAGCGCAAAGTTAGTCCGCCTCCAGGCTCTCTCCTGCAGCCCCCCACTTGTCTCACCTGCCTCCTCCCCACGCCTCCAGAGAAATCTCTCCCTCAGTTCTTTTTTCCGACCCTCACTTCTTTTAGCAAGTTGCCGATGGAACATCCTGCAAGTAAAGGACGCTTCCTATTCTCCTTTTCCACTCCCTTCGGCTCCATTTGGACTGGTACTTGGGACACTCACTAGTCCAGGGAAGAAGGTCATCTTCCAAAAGGCTCCGGCTGGGCCCAAGGTTGCCACATGCTCCCTCTGGCAGGGATAGTCGCCTCCCGGGATGGTGTCAACCAGCAGCAGGACCGTCGCTGCTGCTCCCGTGCATCGCGAGGCGCGTAGCAAGCTGACCCATCTTCTGAGCTCACTCTCCATCCCCTTCTCCCTTTTCCAGGAGGAAGGGGTGCGGCGCTCGTGCAAGGGGAAGTTCCCTCCGATTCCGTCCGGACCACGCTTGGGAGACCAGCTCAAGGTTCACTGACGGCCTCGAGCATACCGGAGCGACAGGTGACAGGACAGGGTTCCCAGCGAAGGCAGCAACACTGAGGGACACCGTCTCCAGGGAGTTTGGGAGCTTTCCCCCAGATGCGGTGCACGGGGCAGGGGAAGATCGGATGCTCCGCTCGGCGAACTCCCATGAGAGGACTTGTCCGGAGTCTCTTGGCAAGTCCGAGTCCGCTGCCAGGCAGGGCGCGCTCTTCTCAGAGCTCCTTCGGCCTTCCCAACGAGCGTCTACGCTCGCAGGCTGCATCTCCTCCGAGAAAAGAAGTGTTCCCTGTCTCCCGGGCCCTTTCAGGTTTCCTCCGGGCAAAGATCGCCTTCGCTTGTCTTTAGTGTCACCCAACTATCGGTGCGTTCCCCCAGGAAACGAATGTCGGGAGCTTCGCTTTTGTTTGGCCTGCTGACCTCCCCGCCGTGCTATCCGACAGAGAGTTCGACCCCCTGACAACCCGCGCCGGTCCTCAGAAAGCTCAGGTCTTTCCCAGATGCCCTTCCTGGTTCTTAGGAGAAAGGGAGAGACCCCTGGTGTCGTCCCCTCCTCCCCTCCGCGCCTCACAGCAAACAGATCTCGAGGTGACTCCGCTCCTGACTCCGTCGTGCTCGCTCCCGGCCCTCCGAGCACCAAGAGGACCTCCTCTGTCTCCACTCGCCCTCGTCGCCAGAGGGTTCATCGGAAAGGTAAGAAGTTCCTCTCCCCTTCCCTTTCCAGAGAGGTTTTGAGGGTCGAGGGGTGACTGGGAGAGAAGATGCCGACGTCCGTTTCCCATGGAAAGAGGTCCACTCGGACCTCCAACGGTTGCCTCCCATCCCCTTCAAGCGGCTACTCCGCGCGCATGGACCTCCCAGGTACGTATCTGGAAGATCCGCGCTCGCAGGGATGTGTTTCCTGGTTGACACGAAGACAGGACAGTCGTTCAGCTGCCTACCTCATAGTTCCTCCTCCCCTAGGAGGATCGGCAAGGACCTAGAGCGACGGCAGGAAGGAAGGGGACGGAGGAGGAAAGCGAGGAGGTGTGCTCGGAGGTCGGCCAAGGAGGTCTGGCCCGGACAAGTTCACGCCGGCTTGCCAGAGCCCTCGGAGGGTCTTCCGCGCCCCCCTCGAGAGGTCGAACCTGCCTTCCTTCGGGTTGGTAGACCTTCCCGATCTCTTGCACGACGGTCACGAGGTGGCGCGAGCAGGTCTGTTCGCTCGACGACTTTCCGCCTCCCTTCTTTGACCTCCGGTAGCCAGCACGCGCTCCTTGGGGAGGAAAAAAAATTGGCGCGGTGCCGTCCTGGGTCGACGGGTGTCTGGGCGGAAGCGAACCTGACGAGGAACTGCATCTCGGACAGAAGGTTGACCCCTCGTTCGGGTGATCTCTCACTGCGGGAACGGCATCCGCCGCGTGGGTTTTTTGGGGGTGCAAGCGTCCGCAAGCCTGAGCACCAGTTCAGTGGCACCCGAAGACGCCAATCCCATCTTCCTGGGAACACTGCGGCTCCGATGTTGGAAAGAAAAGGGATAGAAAGAGGGAGGAGGAAACGGTCTGCATCATTCTCTGGACCGGGAAGAGAGTGAGAGAGTTTGTTCTCCCCTCTCCGAGGAGGATGCCCTGTCGCTGCTGTCCGCGGTCGCAGTGCCAGAGTGTGCCTGGCTGCAGGGAAAGGTGAATCAAGGAGGGGGAGGGTCAAGGAAGGGGACTGCAGGGAGGCGCACGCCCCTTCGCCCAGTACGTTTAGGCGACGATCCCAATCGGTCCATCCTCTCGCTCTCGAGGTCGAGGCATACACGCTCTTCCAGAACGGGTCCTCCAGCTTGTCCTCTGCCTCCAGTGGGGCCTCCCCGTTTCCTGACCACCGCCCTGCCAACTTGGGGTCAACAGGTGCTACGACATCTCTCGCGGAACTCGCCTTCCCTCTTACCCACCGGAAGGACATCAACCGCGAGGGCCCCTGGAGTCGGCAGCACAAAGAGTCGTGCGGCGCTCGCGTTAGACCACCGCTCCGCGCAGCGATTGGCCCGCCGCCTCCCGGGTGACGCTCACGGAAGTCTCCCCCCTATCGGATGGTTTTTGTGCCCGCGGCAGCTGAGAAGAGGCAGTGTCACACGCACCCCGCCGGAGGGGGCGACCAGGCGACGATGCCTGCGTTCGCGTGAGAAGTGAGCGTGCGTCCCTGGCGTTCTCTCCTGACTGACCTCAGCTTGGTGATCCCTCCCCCCTTCCCCAGGAATTCGCTCTCACAGGGACGACGTGGTTCCTCCCTCCGAGCGAGGAGCGGGCGCCGCGGCATCCAGGACAGCAGCAGACTAAGGCCTGAGAGCGAATTTCTCCGTCCTCAGGCTTTAGTCTGTTGGTCGCGCGGTTACGCCCCTCCGCTGCTTTTCCTCATTCCGCCGCGCCAGCTTGCGGCCTCACTCCTGGCCTTTCCAGGACTTCCCGGTTTTGCGCAACGCCGCCTAGCCCCGGCTCGTTCCACCCGGAGACTTGGGCGGGGCCCTCCTTCCGGGTCTTCAAATGGGGAGGAAAGCCCTTGGGAGAAACACCGCTCCGCCCGCCACTCCGTTCCGGAGGAGGGATCCGTGACGCAACGTGGTCATGGAGACCCTCTTGTGAGCTTTCGCCGAGCCCTCCGTCCTCCCCGGAGATCGTTCCGCTTCGTAGCTCTGGGAGCGGTGATCGGATCTTTGCTCGTCACCACTCAAGGAAAGAAAGGGTTCAGGATGGTCACCATGATCGAGAAGTAGCGGGAAGGTAAGGACGAGGATGGGGCGCTGCAAGGGGAAAGTAGGATTCCATCTGCCTAGTGGAAGAGGTCAAAGAAGAAAGGGAGACGCCCTTCGGAACGGAACGCGCAGATAAGCAGGCGGCAGCGCTGCAACGGAGGTTTCGGCTGCCAGCTCCGAAGATGGAGGCGGCACGACGGGCTGCAGGAAACCGAGGTGCCAGAAAAGAGCGGGGCGCACCCAGCTGGAGAACCCTTCCAGACATCCTTCGACTGCTAGGCAACGGGAAAAACCTGTACCTCACGTTTCGCTCGATACCGACGCACAGGCTGTACATAGCGTGTACAGCTTGTGCGTCCGTACCGAACGTCTGTGAGTGCACCGAACGTGACGTACATTTGCTGTGCGCACGCGTACAAACGAGCGTAGTCCTGTGGTGCACGTGCCACGTTTGCCGTGAATGGGATGATGTCAGAGCAGCTGAATCCTCCACGTGGAATACGGCGGATTTCTCCTGAGCTCAAACAAGATTTAAGTGCACGGCACCTCGAAGACGAGAACGAGATGCACGGAGCACGGAGAACGAGATCCAACACCAGCGGAGTGTCCAAGAGAGACCCCCCCCCTCGACAGCAGAGCGGCTAAGATTAAAGAGAAGAGGAATCCAGCAGATCCGCTCGGAGTTTGCGCCGCAGCCATCTTGTCACCTGCGCCCGCTGCCTGGGCGGCAGAATCAAAACAGGCGACCAGGATCCTCCGCCGACCTGAGAGATGCTCGTCCGACCCTCAGCGAGCAGGGAAGAGACCGAAAGGGAAACAAAAGGAGCTCTGCACATCCGCAGGGCTGGGAGGGTAGAGGAAGGGGTGGGATCCGGAAGAAGAGACACCTGCGCATCTCGATGGCAGCGTCCTCTCCACGTGCGGCACCCTCGCTCCATCGGGAAGGATTCCTCTTCGCTGCTCGTCGCCCCCACAACCCGACGGAACGGACAGGGAGGACGCCCAAGATTTCCTCAAGCGGAAAAGCAACTTTCACTTGCGGAGCCGGCGGCGAATGGACCGTCAGCTACCGCTCCTGTTGCTTCTCCGTGCCGCGGTCCGAAACGAGGAACACGCATGAAAGTGGAACGCCAAGGAGAAGGGGAAAGGCTTAGGGATACAAGGCCATCTTGACCATCATCGACATGTGTCAGGAGATTTCAGCCTCTCTTCCCTCCTTTTCTTTTCTTGGTCCACTAAGTGCTGAAGAACCTTTCGCCTCTTCCTTGGAAAGGAAGGGGGGCTCACGAAGCTCTTTAACGCTGTCTACGCCACCCGAGGGTGCACAGAACTCTTAAAGATAGAGGGTACTCCTCAAGGGGACACTCTGTGGATCCTTGAAGACTCCGGAGGAATGAGTCCGTTCCTTGGAGTGTGGATTCAAACTGTGCAAGGTGTAGGGAGAGGAAGTCCCCCTCGCACCTCCTAGTGGACTGTGTTGCCTTCCGGCCTCTTTGGAGACGCTTTGCCGCTACCCTTGGAATCTCCGGCTGCAACCTCTGACACGTTTTTTAAAGCACCTCTTCCTGCGCGACGCCCTCACTCCGGCCGCACCCCTAGCAGCACTTTGCTGCCCACGCGGAGGGATCGTGGCTGCATGGAGCAGCAATGTCAGAGGAGGCCAGGACGACAGAGACATCATCTATTTTGCTGTCCTCTTCAAGAGGACAGCGTCAAGATGGCTTTATCTGGGAATCTTGAAACAGGAACTTGCCGGCATCCTTACCAGTATGCAGAGGACACCATTACGGGATCCCAGCACGCAGGGATCCCACCCCCCCATTATTTTTACTGTATGTTTTTTGTTTTTTCTTTTTGTTTGTCTCCTCTTCGCTGTGCTGCCGAGGCGAACCCCACTGGCCTGCTTGGAAGTTCCCGGCAGGTTCCTCCTCGTAGTTACAAGTAAAGTGGCAGGATCAAACGTCCTACCACATGCATGTGTTTATTTTTTTATAAATAAACGTCCCGGCATGGCCGACTGTCAATCAGTGGCGTACCCGAATAGGCCAACCAGCCTCATCTTGCGAGGAAAACTCGAAACCCACGATGCACTCATTACCCGGCGTCGATCCTTCTCCGGGTGGGGTTCGAACCCGCAGCGTTTGGTGCCACGCTCGGAGAGTAGCCACACGGCAGCCACGCGGACGTGTGGCTACGGTCTACCTCTCTTCCTTTCTTCTCCATCATGGCGCCGAACATGAAACGGAGGATGGCAGTTTTAGTATCCTGGGAACCGCCGTTTTTGCGTGTCAACGCTTGTCCACGAATTGATCTGCCGTAGAAGCGCAGGTCGTTCTACGGGACAAACACTGTCTGGGTTCTCGTTGCGGAGGACCGCTGCTACGGAAACTGTCCTCGTCCCGGCTTCACCACCACGGCTATCTGCTGAGATCCGAATGAAGAAACGGAGCTTTGGCCATGAAAATTCTTTGGGGATGCCAGCAACGACGTCTTTTTGGAAGATGGTGGACCTGAAAGGAGGGAGCCCGGATGCACGAGCGAGGCTGAAAGAGTCCAAAATGCCATCGAATGATCCAGTTGCCGTTTCGCGCGCACCCCCCTACGCAAAAGCGAACGCTGCAGGAGAGTCCTTGCTGATGGAACTCGCAGGAGCTGTAAGGAGACCGGCGATCGCAGGTCCTAGGAAGCATCCCTCTGCAAGACTTATCCGGTGCTCTGCGGATCGATATTAACAAAACGCGGAACGTTCTCTGCCTCCTGGTCCGGATCGACGCAGTGGATGAGTTTGTTGTCGCAGTCCAAAACACTCCATCTGCTTCGATCAGAAATGCACCCGAAATGCTCAGAGCAGCTTAGAACACACTCCAAGAAGTGAAATTCGCAGCAGCATCATCTGCTGGGCTCCTTCTCGTTCTTTTTTTTTGCGTCTTTACTTTTAGGTATAGCGATAATAACGTTCTCGTGTTGCATCGTTCTTTCTCATTTCGAAAACTGCCATCCAACACTTGATGTTTCGTGCACAAGCAGAGTCCGTTTTTTGGAGTTTCTGAAGGCTTTCCAAGAGACGGGTATCTTCCTTTCTTCATGTCAATCTTTTGGATTTATTTTCCGCACTTTGAGCTCTTATAAATCTCTTGTTCGCGAGCGGGCACTTCCGCGAGCTACTTATGCGTAGGCACTTAGAAGCGAGGGTCACAGTGGACCCAGCTGAAGAGCGAAAGTCGTCTCGATAAACAGCCGCTCTCACCGCGTTAAATTGAATTTCTCTGTTCATTTTGATTTCTTTCTCGCTCATTCAGCTAAAATATCTGACGTGAATCACCTGCAGATTCTCTCGCCTCCAGAGGCTCGCCGGGCACTTTGCATTTTAATGGAACCTTCAGTTTCGTTGCGAAGTGTCCTTTTCGTTCCGGGGTGCCCCTACGTTTCGCTAATCCTGCTCTGAAAGATATTCGGGTTCGTGTTCAAATGCTGGTCGCACTGGTTCCATGAAATCCGCGGTCCACGCTTCGGAGGAATGGGGGAGTGGAGTCCGCTTGCAGCATCCAGGATACTTGAGTGGTGCCTTGATTAATTATTAGTGGCCAAAACTTCGAGTTTCAGGAAGGGTCATTATAAACGTCTCGGCAGTTAACGTGCTTTAATTCAATGGAAACGAATTCAACAGAAATTTGATCGATCACGTGACAAGGTCTACGTCACGGGCAAATAGCAGTCGGTAAATATTGGGGTTTCACACAACACGGCACTGTGAGTTCTAATTAGCAAAAAAAAAAAAAAAGATGCTTTGCATTCCTCGAAGTACTTTTTTTTTTTTTTTTCATTTTTGCTCTAGGCAATGAATACGCACCAATTCATCTTGTTTCAGGATTCATGTGGTGTTTGTAAACACCTAATCGTGATCGTGGGAAGACAGATTTCTGGATGGAAACGTGTGGATGTAAGCTGTCGGAAGAAGGCGAAGACATAGCGGAGGGACTTCCGCAAGAGATAGGGCGCTCCCACCGCGACAAGTCTCAGTGGTTGTTCAACGTGTCTCTCATCTTCGCATGAATCTGGACTAAGATGGGATTTCACTTAGCCGCGTGCAATCTGCCAGTTCTCTCTCTGTCCTGAGGTCCGTGCTGACCTCTGACTCGAGTATGTGCACCAGGAACATCTGCATTACTCTTGCATCATTCGGCTAGCATTGGTCTGTAGAGAGGGCATTGCAAGCTAGGATCATCCTCCGTAATGCTGCGTAGTCACAGGTCGCTTCCGAAGCGTATTGAATGTCCCGAGAAACATTTCAGAATGTTCCAGAATGATGGCTCGTTAATAAGGGAATCCCATGGTGCCAGTAGACACCAAGGTGTCACGTTTATGCTTCGGGGAGATGTTCCAGCATCCTTACGGCACATTTGCGTTCCTCTGAAATACCTTGGAATTCATAATTTGTCTTCTCCAAATGGATTCGTTCTAGCTCCAAGATATATTCGGCCCGAGGAAAATGCTTTTCCGATAGCTGCGATGCATAGCAACGTAATTGAATTTCTGTTAGCAACGCTTCTTGATTTTATTAAGCACTTTTTAACTAACCTCGTGTTTGCAGACGGCGTGTACCTACTCGCTGAGCTGGAACATTCGGTATCGTAGGTGAGGTGGACACTTTCGAAAGTAGTGGTTCTTTCGATTTCGAAACAGAAAGATGGAAGCAGCACAGTAGCAGCAAAGTATTTCTAGTATCTTTCTTAATACGAACAGGAAAGATCTTTCACAAGCTGAAAGCACTCGTGGCTGAAGATAATTGCAGAAAGGGAAAACATTTCCGTCGCTCGAGTGTAGTCAACGTAAAAATAGTCCTTTCCGGAAAATTCTGTGAAAGAATGAAGCCGAAGAGAAAATAATGATGATGATGATGATCAGTTTTCCTTATTTTGGAATCATGATAAGTTTCCTTCTCCCCATTTGATTAGTCCCATGCAACACTCCTCTGCACTATCCCAATAAATTGCATAATTGCGTTATTTTCAACGCATTTGTTCGGATTTCCGTGAGAGAAGGGTAATCTCAAGAAAAATTCAGGAAATGACCTTTCGTATGGCCAAAATGCGTGAAGCCAGAATGGGTTTCGGAGGGAAACAAAGTAGAAGCAGCAGCAGATTCTAAGGGTGAGAAAGAGTTAAAGCATAAAGTACGAGTTAGCGAATGGGCATATTTTCTCTCTCTCTCTCTCTTTCGAAAGAGTGGTACGCATCTGAATGTATTAGAGGAGTAGATAATTCGGTTCGATAACCATACGATAGAGGATAAGTTGATTGTGGATGCAACGCGGGAAATGGATGAATAGACCATGATGAATCGGATGGAGGAGATTGAAAATGCTACGATGAGAAGAAATCATACTTCATCGGGCTCATCGATAGAATACGATCATCACGGTGAGAAGAACGTTAGTGGATCCCGTATTGATGCAAACAGAACGGAGGATTTTCGTCTGATGCTTTGCTTTGAATAGAAACTTTCATTCCAAGGCAGGAAGTTCAATTTTCGAGAAAAAGCTCCCTGAAAGAGGTTAAGCATTTCCCTAGGAATGCTGAAACCTCAGGGACAATGATCGTTCTTAATGACCGCAGTCAGGTTGCTCCGGATGCTGCGAGCTTTGTGAAATTTTTAGATTACCAAGGCATTTTGCTAAAACAGTAAATGTGGAAACACATCGCGATTTATGAAAGCATTTGGGCCATCAACAACAACTGTTGCCGAATCTGGAAATATGATTTTGGTAAGGTCTGTCTCTTGGACGGAGACGGTTCAAGTGTGAAATGAGGGGATCATCATTACGAAGGAAACCAGAATCTGTTTCTTATTAAAGGATTTTGAGAAGCAAACATCTGAAGGAGCTTGCCCACAGATTTCTTGAAAAATTACAACTAGCAGCAACCATTTCCCAAGGAAGGACTTATGAAGCACACTGATTGACCAAAAGCACCAATGGCAATGGCAACATCCGAGAAGGCGCAATGCAGAGAGAAGAGTACAGTGGAACTGGCGCGTAGGCTGCTTGCGGTTACCTGCAATGGAAATCGATGATGCAGAGCTGTAGAGTTACCCGAAACTTGACATTCTCTCTTCCTCTTCTCGGTGACCAAAAATCTTCGTGGTTTCCAGTTGACGCTGCCTTCATTCGAAGTGCCCATGCCGGAAGAAATCCCGCGGGCATGTGAGATGTAAGCAGCGAATGTGCGTCAGAGCAGGTTGCCGGAAATAACGTGCACGTAAATCAGCATTCCGTGCAGTTTGGGCTATTATCTTAAGTACATTGCTCGTATCCATTATTTCCCGATCACTCTCATAGAGTAAGTAGTAATTCATTTCAACCTAAAAATTGTACACGGTTCTGGTAATAGCTACTCGGTTTCTTACTAACCGAGATGGATACGCAGGTGGGCTCCAAAGGAAAATTCATCTGTTTGCTTAGTGAGCTTCACTTTAACGCCGCGGATTCGGATCTCCGCAATCTGCGTCACCTCCTCCCCCATGAGTGTCTCCTTCAGATGTATGTCTTGCAGAGATAAGTTTGTTTGTTTGCTTTAGTGTCCTTCTTTAAAAGGGCCTCGGTTCAAAGAGGTTGACGAGCTGGATCGCCAACAACATGTGACTGCTGCAGCAAATTGGTCGCTGAGGTTTCGGAAACCCGCAAGAGAGCGGACACTTCCTATGGAGAAAGACGTTCAAAACAAGATCGTACGTGGTGTAGTTTTCTCTTTCTGTTTTTGTTTTTGTTCTTTGCTGTTGTGTGTGTGTGTGTGTGCGTGTGTGTGTTTGCTGTGGATAAAGAGGCAGGAACTTTTGTTGATTGAAACGTTTTAGTGACCCCATTCAGAAAAAGACATCTCGGGGAAATTCGCATCTGGGTTTCCCGGGTACATGCTGAGGAATACAGAGCGACGAATCTATTTTTCAGGCTTCCTCGAAGGGCTATTCCAGCAGATCTTTTCCACGATACTCCGTAGAGAAGAAACTGTTGCCAGGTACGTCTGATAAGCAGTCACTCATAAGCTGGGTGGAAAACCATTCCTGGAGAACGCGTATATCCTGAACGTGCTGGATTTGCTTATCTTCCAGGACAGAGCTACCACCGCATGTCCTGATCGGAGTAACCTTGAGGGATGTTTCGAAACGGAAAGCATTCGTTTCTGGGGATCGTCGATACCGAGGCGAAAGGATCGATAGGGAATCTCTCTATCAGGAACAGGAAGATCTGAAGTCCAACGGAGCCTCTTCATCTTCTCAGACATCCGAGTGCCGCTGCGCAGCACTGGAAGGATGAGAGGAAGTGACGAATTGCGTTCACCGCACTCGAACGCACTCCTGTGCATGCGGAAACGTGATCCGAGCCAAACTCAAACGGGAAAGGATGGGATGACCAGGAATAGGAGAGGGAAGGAAAAGGGGGAGTTGATTTCCCCGTTCTCCTGTGAATAGTCAAATGGACGCTGCATGCTGGACTGGGGAGAGCCTTTCAGATCGGAAAGCACACCGAACTCTGACGCTCTTTTTCCCTTACACCCTTCCACACTTTGAGAGGCGGCTGCTCAGCGATTAAGGCAGCATGGAGATCACGCGAAGTTGAAGTTCCTTCAAGTTGTAGAACGCTGAGCCATGATACCTCCAGACAACCCCAGCAGCAGCAACAAATCGACGATATCACAGGAGAAGGATTCTCTCACGCTACACATACAGGAAGATGTGATGAAATGCCTGTTCGTTTGCATGGAAATCGGTGGCATTCTTTTGCGAATACATGATCCCTCCATCAGCAGCGACAGTCATGAAAAATGCGTGATGGCGGGAAACGGTGGGATGGCAGGAAAGAGGCCCAAGTCACGAGCCGAACTTTATTTCCCCCTTTTTTGTGTGTGTGTTTTTTCTGCGTTTTTTTTTCGATCTCGTTTCCTGGCAAAATGGCATTGATTTTAAAAACCGGGAACACTTTTTGTCTTGAAGCCAGGAGAACTGGACTGAAGTCAAGGCTGGGCATTTCGATTACGAAGGCGTTTCCAAGGTCTCGCGGGTATAACCACTTCCTGGTTATACCCCGATGTTTAAGTGCTTTTTTGTTCAATAGCAGAAAAATTACAGTGCTCTTCTTGTCACTTTTTTTTTCTTCTTCTTTTTCCTGTTTTTTTGGGGAGGAGCTGAATTCAGAAGAGAGGGTAAAGTGCGCTTGCGAGAACTCGGACGTGGATCCAAGATGCAAACTCGAAGAACGCGAAACCGAAGACAGAGCAGGACGAATAACAAAAGCAAATGGAAAAGGTAGAGGTAGACGGGAGTTTCCACAAGGACAGGGGGGAAAGAACACCATGAGAAGATTAGGAGTATCTTCGGCAAGCAGTATGAAAAATTAAATGGGAACAAAGCGGCATCCAAACTGCCACGAGGAGGCATTCTCAGGAGAGATGCTCGGCCGCGAAGGAATCGTTCGCGTGCTTATAGAGACGACAACAAGACATGAAAGAAGAAACGGTCATCTTTTTCTCCACTGCCGCCCAAAATGCGAAACCCACGCTCCGTGAACGATCTAAAAGTCTGTAATCTCGACGATCACGCAGCAGAGCCCTGAACCAGAGCAGAGCATCTTTGTTTTCAGATGACAACTGGTGGATAAACTACTTGGCCAAATGGAAGGAAAATGACTAGACAAAAACAGGGTATTTCGTATATTCTTCAACATCTCTTTCACTTTCGAACAGTGGATTGCCACGGACCACTTCTTTGACAAAAATATTTGTCGCAGATCTTCGGAAACCCGTGATGTCGAAATTCGAGGCCGCCTTTGGAAAACCGTCAGTTCTTTCGACCGTTCCACTCGCGTCTCCCAATGATTATGCCACGCATGTGGATGTGCACCGCGCACCTCGCACATGCTTTTCAAAGAGGCAGCACGATGAAATTTATCCCCATACACTAGACGAAGTTCGTGGGATGGGCTCTGAGTGATCCAAATCTTCGTGAAACAAATCCGAATCCTCCCAGGAAGCCACGAAGAAAACAAGCACCAAATGTATTACCGAAAAATCTGATGTAGCGCTCAAAAAGTCCCATCCGCTACAGATCGAAAAAGAGCAAAAAGGCCTCTGATCTGCAACCCATGAGTCACGGTGAGGGAATCATTGCTTCCCAAAGGTAAGTCGAGAATTGGCACTGGAGAGGCAGGACTCAGGTTTTAGAGTGACGGGGATGCTGATAAGCAGAGCGTTAATGAACGGAGCATTGCTGAAAGAACGAAGACCGCCTATTTGAAGTCTTTTCGACCGGAAGTGAACAGAGATCCACCCAGGAAATAGCAGAGCACCTCTCCCATCGCATACGGAAACGGCACTGCATGCACTGTTTCTTTAGCACCCATATTCCAGGTTTCTTGAGAGTATCACCTGTATCTTGATCCAGTCTTTCGAGGCATACAAAAAAAAAAAAAAAGATGCTTTAAATATGAAATGCTGTTGTCCTCAACTGAGCTTTTTCTAAGGACGGATTGCTAATTTGTTCCAAAAAGTGTAACGAGAAAAGAATTCGGACCCAATTCCTGTTGAACTTACCTGTACTGGAGGAAAAGGAGTATTTAATGAGACCTTCCGCGCAGTGGAATTCATCGATAAATGCTCAAGAGTGAGTCCCTTCTCTCCTGCTCAAGTCTTAGAATGAATCTGACTTTGGTTTGAATTTTCGGAATATGAACAAATGCAAACGATCCTTCCGTAACCCTTGGGGATGTAGAAATGTGTCGGTGCACCCGAAAGCACCATTATTCTTGATTGCCTTCTGTACCAACCTACAGCAAATACGATGCGAAAAGTTGTGATGACGAGAAGCGACGTCCAATATGGGAGGAAATTTTCAGTCCGAGATCACTGCTGACTCCCTGTGCACGCTGAGGATGGGGGATCTACCCATAATTTGAGATGGAGAAAGCCGAAAATGAGTTGAATAAATAAAGATGCCATTCTCTATCATAAACGAAAAGTGGTTGTGTACGTGAATTACTAGGAAGCAAATGTGTCATAGGTTTTGAAAGAGAGATGAAGTGATTGTCCTCACGTGCTTTCAGAGGAGAATCCACCCAAAATGGCAAAATCTCCTCTATCTAATGAGGAAGGTGTCGTCATTCATTTGAAAGCTTACAAAGTAGAATCGTCCAACCCAAAAAGTGCCTGTTTTGAATAATAGACAAGTGCACATAATTCAGATCCTCCATCTCATATCCTGTTTTAAGATCGCTGAGCAGAATGAGAAAGAATCCGTAGGTGACAACTCGTTCTCCATAAACAAGGACCGAAGTTATCGTTTGTGCAACAACCCTTCCGTTACTTCACTTGTAAACAAACCGTTATAAGTATTTAAGTATGGTAAGAAGGCACGAATTCGCAATTTGGCAACCCTTTATTCGATTCATTAAGTTTTATGTTTCCTTCCTTCCATTGAGTTTCGTGTTTTCTTCATGAAGAAGTAATTCGAAGCACTTTAAGTGCCCTCAGGGGTACACATGAACACTATGCCTATGTAAAAGGACGATACTGGATAGGGGTGCTATGCTTTTCTGATCTTCGAGTTGTGGGTTGATATAACCGTTATACATATGTTTTGCATTTTCTTACATTTGCATATTCTGTTGGAAGAATCCACTGCTCTCCTAGATGAAATTGAAAGTAGATTTTGGTAGAGCATTCTTGCGAGCAAAGAATTTCCTAGCGGGAATTCCCTTTTCTACAAGTGCTCCATGGTTCGAATTCTGCTCAATGTAGTGATTGGTGGGCAGGTGTCAAAACTTTTGAGAAACGATCCATGGCTACCGGTCATGGCAACAACAACGGGGAGTTCTTGCAGTGAGATTGTGCGTGCACGGAAACACAAGCCCATAAGAAAGTCTCACGAAATGGTAGAGCTTGGGAAAACTTTCGTTGGGAGGTAATAAAGATTCGTATTTAGAAAACGGAGAAGTGTTTGCACAATGCTTCAGTTTACTAAGAACTCGTGTTTTCTGTTGCTGTTGCTGTTTTCCTTTTCAACTTTGCATGTCGTCGAGATTGCTGGCAAGGGAGCAGAAGAAATGAATTTTTTTTCATGCAATCAATCCCTCAATATCATTTGCAATGTGTGTTGCATTCGGGTTACTCGGTATGCGTTGAACATCTGAAAATTGAGTTAAAATTTCATGAAAACCTTCTTGACCGATTTCCCGTTCCAGCAGCACCGTTCCTCTTTTCTTTCAAGCTGCTCTTCATTTCTTTCCTTTCACTTTTTTTCAACGACATGTTCACGTGTCCGTAAACTTGGATTGGAGAGGACCATTTCTTGGCTCGGAGCCATAAGTGAGAAAGGTCTTATGGATGCTCCACTTACTCATAGTATTTCCAAATAATTCAACGTACGCCGATTTATCGACTGCTGCAACGACTTGCCATGCATTGCAGCTATTCTTTGTTCTTGCAAAAAAAAAAACTGTCATCCTCAAGCGTTTTTGCTACGCGGATTACTCCGATCAACGTGATATTAGAGGAGTCTGCAAGAGACCTGAGCGTGTCGCAGCCTGTTATCCTCACCTTTCCTGAAAAAGCTCTCTGCTGAGATGCTTCCCTGGCAAAATGCGTCCTCTGAGGTAGAGCTTTTTCTTCAGGGTTGTTGAAGTACGAACCAAGATGCGAGGACCCTTCCCTGTATCATGATGACTGTGTGGTCTTGGTAACGTGACTTTGCGCTGTTGGTCAAATGTGACTCAGAAAACGACCAGAATACTTCAAATTCGTGCCAAGAGACGTTTGATATCCATACTAAGGGTTGTCCCCCAGGGCCTGAAATTTTCTTCGTATTCGTAATTCTATTTTAATGACTTGGTTTGACCTATAAACACATGACATGTTGGGTTGATGGGCACTGCCAAATGTAGTATAATTGTTTTTCTTTTGAAATACAAATTTTTTGTGATGCCAGACAGATTGTCATTTGAAGAGAGAGAGTAGAAAAAGAGGGCATCAACTTCATCCATTTTGTATTATTCCATGTAGTAGCAGCCCAACTTTCGTTGCTCGATTTTGCCCTCATGGGTTTTTCGAGAATTTCGAAATCCTCGATGAAATTCATGCTGCTTCAGAACCAAAACAAAATTCGCAGGACCAGATGATACCTGGGGGCTTCAGCCTCTCAGCTTGCGAGCGAGACTTCCATCCAGGTAAGCAGGAAGTTGGATCTCTTTCGCCGGTACCTTTGGTTGCGACGGGTAGGCTTCCTCCCCACCTAGGAGAAGTTCTCACTCACCTAGGTCCTTGCCGTTCCTCCCCCCTTTCCCTCCCCCCCGCCGCGCGAAATCTTCTCTGGCATGTTACTTCGTAAATTTTTCCTCCTTCATTCATCCCTCGTTCGGAGATGACAGCGTTCGATTCCATCCGTGGAGGGACACGTGCGCGTCGTCTGCCGTTCCACTCGCTGGATCTTTTCGTTCATTCCGACATTCCTTCCCGATGCAAGAAATAGTCTGGTGGGCTCCTTTTAAAAGAATCGCCTCCGAGTAACGGAACCCACGTCTCTCGGTGCAACGTGTTTTGTGAACTGTGAATGTGTCTCGCTGAATCTTTCAGGTGTGTGCGCGTGAGCTTGAATGAACTCTTTCCTGCTTTCTTGAGCCGGGTCATCATCATCTGCTCAAGATCGCGGTTCGTCCCTGGAAAACCGCCTCTTCCACTCATCTTTCTAGACGCCCTTCGCGAGCGCTCCTGTCTACCTGGAACGGAGCAACTTCTTCCCAAATTCACGATCTTTTCCTCCGTCACCACGAACAAGCGTCATCATCTCAAGATCGGGGTCCATCTCGTACCTGCGTTCAGCTTCTGATTCGGCGCAAGTCTCTCGGATTAGCTAGGAACACTTCTTGGCTGTCCGGAATGGCAAGTTCATCCTTGCTTGTGAATAACTGAGGCATCTCCGGGATCCAGTGCCGCCAAGCAACGTGATGTCAATCCTCCCCGCATCCACTCCATACTTCGGCATCGCGTCCAAACCCTTTTCGCGCACCATCGCGACCCTCCTGCTCGCCAGCACCTCTTGAGGGAACCTGCCGTCCTCTGATGACGGCACTCCAGAAGTCAGGAGAGGTTTCGTCCCGGAGGTTGAGTGCAGGCTCACGCTCATGCGTCGAGCCTGCACTCAACCTCGTGGTGCAGGCTCACGCTGAGCGTAAGCAGCATTCCTTCGCAGGTCGGTCGCTTTGGGAGGTGGGACCTTGCCGAGAATCATGAGCATAGTCCGACTTCCATGGTCACTGCCTTACTGTCGACAGCAACCAACACCTTCCATGGAAGCTGGTGGACATCCTATGTTAGATGCTCCGTAATCCCCCAATTTGTTTCGTTCATCCCGCAGAGCCACTTCTGCTTACCAAAGCGGACTTTTGGGGACCCATGGTTTCTACGACCCTAGATTTAGCGTCCCGGCAATCCTGACCTCTTGCTCATTCCGAGTTTTGAGAATAGGCTTAGTTCATTTTGGACCCGAATTTCCTCGGATATTCTCGAGCGGGAACCTTTTCTACATGCCCTTTCCCTCTTCCAGTTTCCTTCTTCCGTCCTTCCAGATCCATCACTTTCGGGACGCTTTGGTTCGGTTATTTACTCCAAGTGAAGACGTAAATGATCTGTGAGTGTCTGTAGACGACGAGCTGCACATTCTTCGTTCATTTCTTCTCTCAGCTCAGGCGAAGTTGATGCGTTGCGCCTACGCCGCACACGTCACTCACTCCTCTCCCCCAGGAATTCCGAGAACGTTTGCGGAGAGATTGAGCTGCTGCCGCCTTCCTCACGTTCCCGAGTCTTTCGAGAGTTTGGTGGATGGATGCCTCGAATGCCCTCTCCATTCACGAGCATCACATCCTCAAAGGATCCTTCCTCCTGTTTTGTCGCTCGCCCGCATCCACTTCCGGTTTTCCTTGCTGTATTAGCTACCAGTTCATCCACTGTTTTACTTCTTGCGGCAGTCCCCCTATCGCTGCGCTCAGATGAGCTGCTTCCTTGAAAGCTGCTCGTCTATTCACTTGCTCACAGATTTGGGAAACTGAGGAGTTGCAACTCCATCAAAGCCACCTAGGTCTGCGTTGGCGGCCGCGTGGCTACATCACCAAGCGCTGAGAGTTCGAATCCTTCCCGGGGAAGGATCGACGCCGAGAAATGGTGCTCCGTGGTTGTAGAGTCCTCTCCCCCTTCCCGGAATGATGATGATGCTTGGCCTACAGGCTTTGAGCGCGGCGGCACTGGTGGAAGTCGGAAACTCCTGGATGCCTTCATTAACTGACCAAGGATAGAAAGTTGGCCCTCCGGGTTCCCCATGGTTCTGCAAATGGAGCCGACCCTCCTTCTCGGGGAAGGACCCTCCATCGCAAACCATGAATCTGGTGGACTGATACGCCTCCAGAGTGTAAAGGAGCGCGTTGCTCCCTTTGGAGAGTGGAATCTTCAGATAGAAATTCGCAAAAGTCCCGTCGGGGCTCTCTTCAGAGGAGAAAACAGGGAGCGGTTCCATTGAGGGCTTCCCTCCGGAGAAGAAATTCCAGAAGCTGATCCTTTCCGGGTTCCCGTCGGAGAAGAAATGCGGAGTGCCTCTATTCCCATCCAGAGAGTCCATCCGAGGAGAATTAGAAAGAGGTTCCCTCCAACATTTCCTTCGGAGCCAACCAGGGATAGGGTTCCCTTCGAAGTTTCCTCCTAAGCACAAGAGAGGAACGGAATCCTTTTTCCGGAGCCTTCCTGGATTCATAGGGTGGTCCCTCTGGGATACTTTCTATAAATTTAAGAGTCACATGCACCATCAGGTGGCGTGGACACTGTTGGAATGTTTAATGGAGCCCCCTACGGACGAACGCAACCACCTACGGAGGCCAACAGAAAAGAAAACCTGAAAAAAACAAAAGCAAAAGCTAAAGGGGAGCAAGGAAAACGGAAGAACCCAGAAGAATTTGCATCATCCAGAATCCGACCAACCTAATTCAGCCTTTCCAAAGCCTTCCCGAAGATCTGGCACGTCTAAATTGTAAAATGTCTTTGGATTCTGAAGAATAGGCTCTCACTGTCAACAGCCACGATAGTTTTCATTCTTCGTGTCCCCCCCCCCCCATTCTTGCAACAACCATTTCCTCGTGCGCATCTCGTCTCATCTTCTCTAGTCCCGAATTCAACTTCAGTTTCCACTTTTCGTTCGTGAGGCTCATTTCAAATAGGGAGATCCACATTCTTGGGATCCACCTTGGACTTGGTGGTGAATTGGGACTTTGGTTCACCTTCACGAGTCTCCCGACTCGCAAATACACTCGCTATTTCTCGCCTCCCTCATCTCCGTTGTTTATACGTGACCCTATTCAGATCCTCTTCTTGTACCAAGGGTCCTTCGGAACGCTCGAATAGCGGTATCCTCACCATCTTCCAGTGGGGAGATCGATAGCAATCCCTTATCGATCTCCTCATGGAAACCCCGGAAAGCCCTTGCTCCATTCCATCGTCCACAACCTCTGCTATCCAATTGAAAATCAAAAGTAAGCGATCTGCCTGACCGAGTTCCTCCTCTGAGAACCTCATCGTCCTTCATCTCAGGGTTTTTTTCCGAGCTCCGGTCTTCGATCGAATACCAGCTTCAAAAAAATTTTGCAGCCGCCGGATGCATGGAATGGCCGGTTCGCGGTCGCCACCGGGAGCTACTCTCCATCTGCTGGCAGGTCTGTCGCGCACCAGAGGTTGTCCTTTAGAGATCTGAGCAACTCTTTGCGCGCAGACAGAGAGTGCACGCTGCCCACACCGCCTGTTTTTCATCTGATGATCTTCAATCCTTCACTCCCTTCTTCGCTCCCTGTAGCTTACCAGTCCCCTAGAAATACTCGGGTAGTACAGAAAGGGAAGAACAAGGAACCTCTCTTGTGCAGGGCACACCACAGTGGCAACAAAAAGAAAGCCGCGAGGAGGAGTGACAGGGAGCAGCGAAGCGATGTGAAAACGAAGGGTGATGCACGTGCCGAAACCGGTGTCATTCGCTTTCGACGCTCATGATGGTGTTTGTTTCCGGGAACGGTCGTTGCTCAAAAGGATTTTCTGGAGCATGGAACAGGAAACGCACCAGGCAAGCTGCCGCACCTTCTACTCTGCTCGATCCTCTTATCGGAATGGTTCGCCACCACACCCCTCCCCCCCACTCACACACACACACATGCTGCACGGTGAAGGTGTGCTAGGTGCTTGGGTTTGCCTCTTGGAGCGCCTGGTCGACTTTTTTTTCCCCTTCTCTTCGCAGACGCTCGTGCTCACAGCAGGCGTTCACCACTGCCAGAGATGCCCCCCACGTACGTGACTCGGGAAATTCCCGTTTCTCATAGGTTTTCACTCCCCGTCTCCGAAGGGGACCCGAAAAATTTCGGGGCCTGTTCCTGCGGATGCATTCCGGTGAGTGTCAGCGGGAGAGTCGTTTCTCGGTGAGCAGGAAACGGGAAAAATGCTGCGTACCGAAGACGGGAATGTGCGATTTGTGGAACCTGCCTCTGAACCAGAATTCGCTCCCGATATCGAGCGACCATGGAGATGCCAGAATAACGCAGAAACAAGAACAGGCAAGCATCTCGGTGGAGCCAGGATGCAAGCCTGGCTGACTGCCTCGAGATGATTCCAATGACTTCGGGAAATCTCTCAGAACTTCACCGAATGACATGTTGTTACATACATAAGGAGAGGGTTCGACGTCTGTGTGTAGATACAGCGGATTCAGACTTCCTCAAAGCCACCCGAGTGGACTGATGAAGGTGTCATTGTCATGCAAGGTGTGTCACGTCAAGGAAGATGATTCCGGGTAGGGGCGCACCCCATTTCTAAGAAGTTTCCATCATTTCCGCTTTCCTCTTATTGTTTCCCCTTTTTCTCGCTTCTGCACTCGGTCCGGGAAAAGCAGATGCTGTCCCCTCCCCCCCCCCCGAACCAGTTGTCAGTAGCAGTCACCTTAACGCTAGCTGCAAATGTTGTTCCCTTCCTCCTCCTCCTGGGGGAGAGAGAGAAAAGTGGGTGGTAGGAAGGGAAAGGCGACGGCGCCTGCAGCGAAGGCGGAGCCAGTGGAGCGCTTGGCGATCCCATGTGACCCTCCAGGGAGTCGCCTCGCTTCCTTTCGCTTGGCGCATTCCGAAACGGTAGGAATGGAAAGGTGAGGTCGGCGTCCAGAGAGCCCTCCTTGCTCGTGGACGGGCGTTCGGTCTTCACCTCCGGCGGTTCCCTAAGAAGAACGAACCAGGAACCGCTCGACCGAACATGCGACTCTCCGGGCATGAGTACATCGGGCAAGGGCCATCGCGCACAGAGCCGCAGCTCCTCAAGAATCCACGAGAAAGGCAAAAAGGAGTCGGGCAGAGGAAGCCCGTAGCAGCGGGGGGTACCTGACAAGGAAAGATGGAGCCTTCCCAGCACGTGACTAGGAGCGAAGAACTGCTGTCGTGAAGCAAGGCACTGAAAGACCACCGGAAAGTCTGGTGCTGACGTTACTAATTCAGAACAGTTGGTTCCATTTTCGTGACTAGCCTAAGCTTGGATGGACAGAAGCGATGAAGAAATCACCTAAGTAAAGATGATACTCATGAAGACACAAAAGGTATTTAAGATCTTCATGAAGATGAAGAAAGTGCTTATTGTGAAGATCTTCAATAAGATGAAGGTGTTTGAGATGAGAATCTTCGGATGGGCGAAGAGGGATTTGAGGTGAAGATGATCTTCGAGAAGGAGCAAGTACTTAAGGAAAAGATTAAAGTACTTAAAGTAGAGATGATCTTCAACATGAGGAAAGTACTTAAAGTACTGTTGGTGGATGAGACTGGGGCAACCCTGGTTTCAAATAAGAAGAAACAGGTGATTGGTCGAGACCGCTTGAATTCGAATTCTGCTCTTGATATCAAACTGGGGAAGAAAAAAAAGAGGAGAGGAAGGAATTTCCGAACACATGACCTCTCTGGAGGAGTTCATTCCATCCTCTGAGCTTTCGTGCAGGTTCTCTCCCGTAAGAAGCCGGAGGCACACACACCGGCTGGTGAACACGTCAGAAGGCGGATGATCCTCCAGCAAAAGAGACCCCGTGCAGAGGCCATGCGATGGCAGCACCAGCAACTTGTGCACGCAGCGTCGCTGCGGAGACGAGCGAAGAATGCCTCAGTTGCGTTGCTTCCCGGGTGCCTCGCCGGTGCACAACCTAGATGTACCTCAAATGGGCCTTTTGCTGGTGGCATCTCTCATCAGGTCCTCCCACCCCCACCCATCTCCCTCACTTTGCAACAATAAGGGCGGCGTGGAACTCACCTCTCCGGTGATTGAGCCTCCTGGCTGCGGGCAGCCTGTGCGAGAGGGAACGGAAGCTCCCGCGCATTCTAACAGAAACCTGGGGCCGGTACCCCTTTCCCGGAACAGGAGAAGACTGCACATCCTTCGCAGCCTTCTTCGCTTCCGAAGTCACTGGACACGAGCCCACGTTTCCCCGGAATCAGGAGGAGATATCCCGTCCGAACACCGGCGGGAGGACGCTGAGATGCTGGGTGACGTGGAGAGCGACGCGCCGCCGCGAACGCACAGGAAATGCCGCACTGAACGCATTTTGCTCCCTTAGCCTAGGCGTCCAGCCGGCTAGGGAACAAGAATGCTCCATCGTGGTAACCGTTGCCACGCGGCAGCGGCTGCTCTTGAGGTGTAGGTGAGGCGTGGAAGACCGGAGGCGCATTGTCTGCTCCGAAAATTACGCCGCTCTGCAGACATCCATCTCTGTGATGACGACCATTTTTCCTTCCTTCCTTCTTTCTTCCTGAAAGAAGAGGGAAATTACCGTGTCCTCTTCGGAGGGATTCCTCCCTTTAAGGGTAGAACGGCTCGTCACTCAGGAAAGCCTTCGGGCGCCGGAAACCGATGATCTGTGGTAGCTGCTCCTTTCGACGTCATCCGGAAGGACTACCTTCCAGGAATGAAGGAAGAGCGGAAAAGCAAGCAGAACGAGAGAGGAAAGGGGGCAAAGATCGAATGAGGGACCGACGATTTGGCGGCTGCAGAGCGCCCCAAGCAAGACGGAACTCCTCCCCCTCCTCTCTCTCTCCCTCACTCCAAGAATGCGAGTGGCAACACTGCAGGCTCTAGGACGCTCTCCCGCAGACGCGGCTGCTGCCGGGCCGTGCGGCGGCTACGAGATCTCCTTTCCGCAAGCCGAGGATCCTCCCGCGCGTCGCCGGCTGCCGCAGTTTCGCGCGCGGTAGCGTCGACCGTCTCTCTGGGAGCGTCCGTCCGGAGCGACTCGCCGCAGCCTCCCGGGAAGGAGACGGAGAGCCGGGCGAGCTGAAGGCGTGCCCCTTATTCGCCTTAACCGCCTCCCTCCCCTCCTCCTCCCGACGCTTGCGGGAATCCCCGAAGAAAAGAGCAGAGAAAAGGGGAACGGTTGCCCACATACCCGAGGAATCCTCCCCCACTCCTCCCGGAGAGGTGCTTCCCACTGATGACACATCGGAGGAGCGCCCAAAATGAGCCGGAAGTGTCTCCAGGCTCGTCAGGGTGGAGCGCGAGCGTGCGGACAGTCTCGATCCCCGCCTTGATGGCTTTCAGATCTTGGCCGGCCTCCTTGGCAACGTTCCTCTTCTCCGCAGAGCGCGCACGGAGGAAGAGTTGCATTTCGAGAGGAAGGAAGAAATCGGGCGCTTCGCTGGCGATGTCTCTCAGAGGAATCCGGGCCTTTTACCGAGGGTCCTGAGGGATCTCTCGGGAAAGAGCCTCCCTTTTCTTTTCCAACTACCTTCCTCCCTCCCCCTCATCCCTTGCTCTTCCTTCTTTTCTCGTCCCCTTTTCCTCCTCCTCTCCTTCCCTGACAGACCAACGAAAGCCAAGTGAGGGGAGGAAGGGAAAAGCGGCGGCTGCAGCGAAGGCAACGCGCGGGTATCAGCCAGGATGGCAAAGGAGGACCCTCTCCCCCATGATGTTCTCTCCCCCCGGCGTTTCGGCTCCTGGAGGCCGCGGAACTCCTCCGAAGGTTCCTCGTTCCCGCACCGCACGGCTCCAATGCTGCGAGGCATCCCCACTCCTGCTCGGAGCAGAAGTGCGGGAGTGTCCCAGCAACCCACCGGCAGCTGGATACTGGCAGGAGGGGTGCGCTCCGACGAACGCCTCCCTGCCCCGCGCTCCTAATCTTCCCTACCAGCCAGAGCTTCTCGACCTGCCTTCCTTCCTCCCTTGCGTCTCGGAGCAGCAGCAACCCGGCAGGGAAGCCAGGAAGAGTGCGAACCGCGACGAGTCTCTCCGCAGCGATCTCCTGCGGGCCTTCTTCGTCCCCCCTCCCTTTCCCCCCAAAGAGGTCCAGGGACCGCACGTGATCCCATTTCTAACTTCCGGTTCCTCCCTCTGCTCCCTTCTCCTTCCTCCGGGTCCACCCGTTTATCCTGGAGCCTCTTCAGGATGGACGGACCAGATGGCGAGTCTCGTGTCGTTCTTCCCACCTACCATTCCTCTCTTTGTCTTTACCACCATATCGGGGAAGGGAGGGATCCTATTCTCTCCCCTATATGGGGAACTCCGGTCCACCGCCTCCTCTCTGGCGTTCCGCATCCTATGCCTCCGTGGATTTCCTCCTGGGTACGCCGGGGCGTTCATTTAATGAAAATAAATATCTATAAATTTTGTGGTAGGATCGGTGGTCCGACCAAGTCCATTTCAAGGAGAACCTGTCAGGCTGCCGGTACACAGACCGATGAGGTCCACCACGGCAGCAAAAGAGAAGAAAAAGATAAATATACAAGAAAAAAAAAAGAAGCAAGAATAAAAATAAGTAAACAAATTTGAGAAGGGGTGAGGGACGAGATCACGTGGGGCTGGGGGCGATCCTCTACATCTTTTCGAGGATACAGGCAAGCTCTTGTTGGATACTGTTTTCCAGGTGGGGCCATCTTGTTGCCATTTTTATGAAGCGGACGGCGAAGTGGATGTGGCACCCCTGTCACTCAGTCCTCCCCAGACGTCGCTTCAGGCCCCCACGATCCCGCGTAGGCAGCGGTGAGCTGCTGCTAGCGAGGTTGCCGGCCGAAGTGCGTCGCGAACGGTAGTCGTAAAGCGTCCCTGGAATTGCCTCAGGGATTCCTAGTGTCGCGTTAAAGCGTTCCCAGATGGGCCGGAGGGCAACACAGTTCACTAGAAGGTGCAAGAGGGATTCGCGCTCTCCGCACCTGACACAGTTGGGGTCCGGACACACCCGAGTTCAGTGATGCCGGCGAGCGTTGCATGAGAGGTTCCAGTGCATCAGCTTCAATGCCGTCTCCTGCCACTTTAAGGGGAGGGCGCGGATGCGAGGCCATGGCAGGTCTTTCTCCGGAATACCCAGTAACACGCCCTAGAGCAAAAGTCCACGAGGTCGAATAATCGGGGTCGCAGCGTCGATGATTTGGCCCGTCATCCACTCGCCCAGTCCTCTTCTCCTTCCGGAGATTTCCACAGTAACATCACATCTAGCTACAAGGCTGCTGCCCATGTGTTCCCTAAGGGAGGGCAGCGAGGTGACGAGGGAGGTTTTGCTTGCCCACGCACTCTCCGTGGAATCTTCCAGGATCTCCTGGAACTAGCGGTTGTTGTGGAAACAATACTGCAGTCGTCCCGTGCCTATTCCGGACATCGCTCGCTGGTCTTCGCTTACGTGAGAACGCTTGCCTGCAACCAGGCATTACCGTTCGTGGGGCTGCAGGAGACCCAGTTGTCGCTTGTTCCTGGTCAACTTGTCACCTGCCGGAGCTGCAGCCCACAGCGGGACACGTTGCGGAGACGGCACTCAAGGAAGGACGCGAGTGCCGGTGGCTTGCTGGACTACGAGGCTCGCAGGCTCGCACCAGGTGGCGCTCCAGAACTTCGCCACGAGGTCGAGGATCCGAAACTGGAGCAGCGGCAGCTCCGTTTGCTCCACGGTCAGGGAGCCGAGACCGTCATCCCGACGCGGGGCGCACAAGTCCTTCAGACGGACTCTGGATCCAGGCGTCTGTGAAGGATCGGTGTGCACGCGTGGAGAAGGGAGGGAAAGGAAGAAGGGGGCCATCTCTTCCTCTTTGCTACCGGGGGCCCTTGAGGGTTCGCTGGTGGCAATGAGGTCTGCGGCTGCGGTCGCTGGACGAGATGTCCGCGAAGATTCCAACCCCATCACCCGAGGGCATTTTCCGGAGGGGGGAGATCCGGGACCACCAGGTTGTCCTGGAGTCCATCTCCTATCCTCACTCTCTTCCTCGCTTTCTCTGCTTCCTTTCCTTAGGGAAAAGGATCTTCGGGAGGGAAAACAAAGAGGGAAGGACTGCCACGGAAGGATGGGGGGAAACCGAGGGGGAGGGTCTCTTCCTACCCTCCACCGCCCTATGCAATCCTTAAGCGATCCGGTGTGACGCATGCATCTCCGGAGACTGGTGAAACGATTCGACCTGACCGTCGGCTTCCCGGAACGCCTCCTTCCCTATTCCTCCTCCACGTTCCCTCCTGGTGTTCCGTTTCGCTAGAAAGGCTGTGAAAATGGACGCGCGCTCCCGCCGAGGAGAAAGCAGATGGAATGCCACCTTTCGGGAGACGACCGGACGTCACCAGCCGGAATCGTCCTGGAACGCACCTGCTGGAAATGCTGGAGTGTTCCCGGTTCCCGAAGGAGAGAAAAAAAACGGGGGGGGAGGGGGGGCTTTTCCATTGTCCGAGAAACCTGGGCTCCCTCTGGAGAGTCGACTTTGCGACGGCGCCAGAAACCAGGATGCGAGGAAGAGCCTCCTCGCGCCCAGCAATGCAAAGTGCAGAGAAACGTATGGACGCATCCTTCTCGTTCACAGTGACGCCCGACGCCATGGCGACGAGCGCGTGTTCCCGCTCGCAGCGTCACACGGAGCAGTGCTCACTCGATGTGCCCTGACCACCATTGCTACACGTCTTCGTGATTCTGGAACTCATCGGATTCCGGAGGGATCGTTAGGTGGCTCGCTGCCTGCAGCGCGAAGCACGCGGTCCTCACTGTGCTGTGCGTCGGAGCACGCAGAAACGTGGCTCTGACGATGCGTCTGCTGCCGATTCCCGTGCTCACGGCGGATGTCTGGACTGTTCGCATCGTGCCCCAACGCCTCCGTAGGACACAGATCGTTGCTGTAGGTTGTTGCTAGAAGAAGAGGATGCATTTCGTGCTCGCTATCACCTGGCAATGCAGCATTTCGCATCCCACGCACCGAGATCTCGGGAATAAATGCATAAGAAAAAAACAGAAGTTTCCATGGTATCACCTAACAGGCAAGCAGTGTAGTGGATGGCATGGGACGTGGTCAGGTATGGACCAAGGACGACGATGGAACTCACAGAATCGCTCGAGCTCTGACCCAGAAACAAGTTGAGCTCTAGCGACGTTGCCATGGAAGCTAACCGGGCAGCGTTTCCCATGATCTCACAGAAGTTTGTTTGCTTGCCTGCTCGGCGTGCTCCAAAGGAAATGCGAAGGCAGACGGGTTTTCCGCGGAGGCAGAGAGGCTGGTTAAACAGGGCAGGCGAAGTACTGCATGTTTCCCTTTGGATCGGGAGACACGTGTCTCAGAAGAGTAGAGAGAACGGGTAAACAAGGAGGAGAGGAAGAAACACGGCTTCGTTTTCCGGGACTCGAGAAGCACTCCTGTCGGACGTGACGGCTGCCAGAGCGCTCCCAGCGACGGACGCGAGCCGAAGGGGCGAAAAAGATGGACTCAGATGACTGACACGAAGAGTTCCAGAGGGAGTGCTCGGACGTTTCCCCGCGCTCCCAATCCATCCAAGTTGAGCCGCTTGTTTCGACCGGGCTGTTCTGGATGCGCGCGAGGAGCGGACCATGCAAGCCACGATGATGACGCGCCATCGAGAGACCTCGGATGGGCGCGCCTTTGCGGACACCACACGCAGGAATCGTCGAGATGCACGGCAGCTCTTCCCTTTTCCCGACGATTCCTAGAACGGGAAAGCAGGGAAACCTCGCGTCTGCCGCAGCGAACGGATGTGCTGCAAAAGCTCCCTGACCTTGAGTTTACCCTTTTTCTATTCCTTTTTCTAAACGAATACCTCCTTCTGCCAGAGGTCGGTGAAAATAATGACACTCGGACAAACTCACAATGAACACCGGAGAACGACGATGCTCCTGTTTTTGTTCCGCAACCCATAAATTAAAGGAAAACGAGCTTAAAAGAGAATAAAAAGAAAATGCCTCTCAAGAACCTGATGCCACTTCGCAGAGATGAGCAGTGAATTAAAAGGGAAAGGTCATCTTCTGTCATCATCGGACGAAGTTCTCAGAGGTCAGTACTTTTCGACACGCAATCTCTCAAGCCGATCAGCTTTGAAAGAAAAACCCCTTCTCCAGGCGACAAAGAATCTGCTGCAAGCAAACCGCCGGGAAGTTCCCAATTAAGCTGCCCGCCTGATTTTCACTTTCTGGATCCTGCCTGCCAGCTTCCTTGTCGGCTGGGTCATCCACTCTGTCTCCTCATCTTCAAGAGGGCCATCACCGGATCGCGTCCGTCGAGTTCCAGCTTGAGGTGAGTTCGCGTCCGGGAGTGGACGGAGGAAACTTCAGAAACCGCCGCGAGGGTCATTCGCAACGCGAAATGTCAGAATTAGCTGGAGGCGAGCCGTGGAGGGCAAGTTCCGTTTCCAGCCTCTTTCCGTTCCTCCTCTGTCCCCGGGGCTTCGGAGAACCCTTACGAGAAGAGATTCACACTTCATGTGAGGGATAAAGACTGCTCTCGGTGTCAGAAGATCAGTCGAGAGTTCTCCTGAGGCTTCCCTCGGACGCCTCTCCGGTGTTGTTTTCTCAGAGTTTCCGGCGCGACGAAGAATGGAGTTTCAGCACTCGCCAGTGGCACGTTCCGCCGCCTGGAGAAATCAGCATTGGTCACTGCCGGGCAGATCGATACTTCGCGCTGGAGCCGTCGGTGTTCTGCAGCTCAGTGTGATGGAGGGTGTTGAGGCGCACGCGAGAAGGGTATCTGCGCATCTCCTCACTGAGCTACTTGAAACTAGCCACTGTCTCCAGCTTCGCTACGCAGAGAGACACAGAGAGGCTCCCAATGGACCGGTTTTAAGTGGTTCACTCTGTAGATATTGCCCTTGGAAGAGGAAATCTCATCCGGAACCTTCTCCTTCCCTTCAGCAGGAATCGAGCGACCTTTGTTCTATTTGATCCTCACCTTCAAGTGTGGCCTTCGATGGAGCCGTCCCGTGTCGATCCTTGCAACAACCGGCTCTTCGCAGGGCGAGGCGAAGCGAGGAGACCGGTTGAAAGCGACTGATCGTGTGTGTTTCCGTTCAGCGACTTAGGATGTGCCTTTAGGAGACCGATATTTTGGCTCATAGTATTTGCACTCCGTCGATACTTCTGATAGCAAAAGGAGGGAAGGGGAGAGCTCACGTCCGGGACGTCGGGACGCACTTTTTCCGTGGGAAACAAAAGTACAGGGCAGGAGGCCAGTTTCCCACTCGGCACGCGCACATTTCACGAAGAAGCGTTCAGGCAGCCACAGGTGGGATGTAGCAGAAGACCGAGACGATGGCGTGAGCACACAGACAGGAGAGAAAAAAAATAAGCAAGGGAAATGGGAGGTGGGACACCGGTTGGCCGAGCTGCGATGCAGGCGGCTTTCTTCTTCGTCCCTTCGTGCAGGTGAGGACACCTTCGTCACATACCTCATCACGGAGGAAGGCAACCGCACGGCTACGGAGGCTACGGAGGGTTGCGAAAATGCGAAATGAGATAGATGGAGTAGTCAAGGCGGGGTTTCCTTTTTTTGAAGATTGCTTTCGATGGTGATGGAATGGACTCACTTGAGCTCCTTCTCATCAGGGCTTGTTATAATGGACAGAAGTTGTGACGGAGAATGAGAGTGCGTGTGGTGAGAATACTAGCCACACGCTCGCGTTGGCGACCGTGGCCACGGTCTTCGCTTGTGGCGCCAGTCGTTGAAGTTTCGAATCCCAACTGGGGAAGGATCGACTCTAAGAAATGAGTGCCCCTTGGGTGTCGATTCCCCCCCCCCCCTCTCCTTCCCGGCAAATGCTTGGCCTACTGACTTCGGGTGCGGCACCGGGGGAAGTCGAAAGCCCCGGTTTCCTCCGTTGACTGGCCGGGATTGGAAGCTGGCCCTCCGGGGTTCCTTCCAGGAATCAAGGAGTCCTTTCGGAGTTCCCTCCGGGTGTGTAAATGGAGGTGATCCCCCTTCTCGGGGAAGGACCCTCCATCGCGTACCATGGAGCTGGTGGACCGATACCTCTCCAGAGTGTGAAGAAGCGCGTTGCTCCCTTCCGGGAGTGGACCCTTCAGATAGAAATTCGCAAGAGTCCCGTCGGAGCTCTCCTCAGAGGAGGAAACAGGGAACGGTTCCATTGCCGGTTCCCTCCGGAGAAGAAATGTGGAATGGCCTCCTTCCTCCCGGGGAGTCCCTCCGGAGAGAACAGGGAAGAGGATATCCCTTCGGGAGGTTCCCTCCCAAGCGTAAGAGGAACAGACTCTTTTCCTCCGGAGCCTTCCTTCATTCATAAAGCGGTCCCCTCCCAGGGTGCCCCTACAACTTGAAGAGTTGACACGCACCCTCGAGTGGCTTGGAACAGTGTGAAAGAGCTTCGTGAGCTTCCAGGCGAGACAGTTGCTGAGTACTTAGTGACTTAAAATGGCCCATGGGCTGTGCTAGCGGAGTTGATGACTGAAGGTGAGCTAGACGCAGGGAAACAATAGAATCCCTCTTCACTGCCCATCAATTGAAAATGAGATCAGGGGACACTTCCAGGCACGAATAGGAGCAAAGTAGATGGAACGACTGACACCCACTTTTTCTTGTTGCTTCCTTCGCTTCCTTCTGTTTCTTTCGTTGCTTGTAGTATCGATAGACGCTACGAAGTCCTTAGGAATCCTTCTGATTCCTAACCACAGCCTCGAGTAGGGGATGAAATGGGGAGAAGACTCAGTGAAAGAGGCGAGGGATCCTTTGGTTGTTGCTTGTACCCTCCACTCCATCATTTGATATTAAGCACATCCATGAGTAAGCAATCGCAGATGACCCCTGAGTGTTGAAATTGGAGGTCCTTGGAATGAAGTACTCTTGAACCCAGAGAGATCAATGTCTCCTCCTCTACCTCTTCGTTCTAGAAAAAGAATTTGTCTCTGCAAATTTTCACTGCAGAAGAAAAGGAAAAGGACGCTTCCTCCCTGAGACTAGACAAGACTTCTTGAACTGGAGAAGCAAAGAACAGAACTCCGACTACCTACCATTCCAAGAGAGGAAGCCAAACACCCAAGAACAAGAAGCACCAACCGTTGCGCTAAATGGGTTCAGTCTGGAGCCACGAGCCTTGCAACTCAGTAAAAGGGGAACTTGATACGAAGATGGCTTCAGAAACGCAAATCGCTTGAGGATTTCTGAGGGGAGCGGTTGCGTGGGAACGTCCTCCGCGGCTGTCGCGTCACATCCAAGCCCCCACATTATACAGTCAAGTGCTCGCTTCGCATCCTCGGAAAACAAAATAGGACGCTGATATCTTGAAAAAAGGGGAAAAAAGAAAGGAAGGGGGGGAAAAAAATCATCAGCAGAAATTTTGAGAATCAGCTCTTTTTAATAGGATCTGCTTTTCCACACGCGGGCACCAGCCCCCCAATGCAGGATCTGCCCAGCGTGAATAGTGGAGCGAGACGAGATGTTTCGAGATTTGTGCAAGTTTTCGCGATTCACTGAGGAAAAGTCCAGGTGCTACGAATCAAAAGGGCTGAAACGCTCCAAATCTCTGATTAATACGAAAGTGGCCACATGGAGTCCAGACCACCAGACCGACAGCTCGGATGGTTTCATCTGAGGAGCAGCAACCGCTTCGTGCCACACGGACGGTTGCATGAGACGACTCACCATCCGCTCTACCCAATCATTCGAGAATGGTTTTTCAAAGCATTTCTATAAGGAACTCTGGGGAAAAGGTGTGGTCACTAGAGGGTGGTTATTCATGCCCAGATGCTGCCGGAGCAAACTATCCAGCTTGTATCAAGGAAGTAGAAGTCTTCCTTAAGAAACTGGTTTTACTGAACTTGAGTTCAAACATCGGATAATTGAACTGAATATTGGTGTCCAGCATCAGCGTTTGTGACTACAAATATCGACAGCATCCAGCTGCTGCGTTAAACACGGGCTAGGAACAATCTTTCACCATGGTAGGTTCGCTCATCCGTGCCATTGCGTTGAGTTACGCAATCACTGTCACTGATATGATTGCTGTTGCAACAGCAGCTTGCACAGCTTCTGAGCACATTAAAGCTTTTGACACACTGAAATTCGGCAGTCGAAATTCAAGAGAAAGTGCCGTGACCACCGAAGAAAAAGTGGAGCCTTCCTAGTTTGGGCATCGGAGCAGCCGGTGCTAGCGAGAACTCCTGATGGAAAGAAAGAAAGGAAAACTGCTCGTTTCCGATGAGTACAGGCACGGGCTCTTGCCAAACTCACGCAGAGTGGGCACAGGGAAACAGCGCCAGCGCTGACCGGTTCCCCACCACTCGTTTCTCTCTAATGCGCCCCATTACTATCTCCGTGCACGATAAAAAGGGCGAATGTATTATATTGCTTAGGCGTCCTATTTAGTCTGCCAGTAAAATACTAGGTGATTTCGAATAGGGGGAAGCGGAGGGGGGGAGGAAGGACTTTGTCAGATTCGGGTATTTCCTCCGAAACACGCACGCAAGACAGTTTGCTCCCTTTGCACGGCTGCACTGCACGTGCTGGTGTTCAGTAGAACCTCGCGGGTATCCAGAAGCACACATTTATGGATCGTATCGCTTGAGAACGTCCTGCCGGATCATTCTTCCAGCTGTTGATTGCTTCTTGCGCTCAAGACTCACTCCTGTCGGCAAGTTCGCAGGTGGAGGCCGTGCGGCTACGGTCTGCGCACGTGGCACCAGGCGTTGAGGGTTCGAATCCCTCCCGAGGAAGGATCGACGCCGAGAAATGAGTGCGCCATGGGTGTCGAATTCCCCTCCTTCCTAGCAAGATGAGGCTGCTTGGCCTACAGGCTTTGCGTGTGGCACTGGCTGACACCTAGTCACGCCGGGACGTTTATTTATAAAAAAATAAACATACATGTCTGTGGCCGGACGGTCGAGAAGGAACTTGCCGGGAACTGCAGGCAGACCAGCAGGGTTCGCCTCGGCAGCACAGAGAAAGGGGAAACAAACAAAAATAAAAAAATAAAACAAAAAACACACTCGGAAAAATGGGGAGGTTCGGGAAGGAATCACGAGGTGCTGGAGGATGTCCTATGCATCCTTGTAAGGATGCCCTCAAGTTTCTGTTTCTAAGCTCCTAGATGGGACCATCTTGACGCTGTCCTCATGAAGAGGGCAGCAGAAGAGATGGTGTCCCTGTCGTTCTGGCCTCTGGCGTTGCTCCATGCAGCCACGCTCCCGCCGCGTAGGCAACAGAGTGCTGCTAGGGATGAGGCCGGCTTGAGGGCGTCGCTCAGGAAGAGACGCTTTCAAACGGCTCTGTCGTTGCCACCAGGGGTTCCAAGGGTCTCGGCAAAGCATCCCCGAAGGGGTCGAAAGACAACACAGCTCACTAGGAGGTGCGGCACTGGTGGAAGTCAGAAACCCCCGGTCTCTTCCGTTGACTGGCCGGGATTGGAAGCTGGCCCTCCGGGGTTCCTTCCAGGAATCAAGGAGTCCTTTCGGAGTTCCCTCCGGGTGTGTAAATGGAGGTGATCCCCCTTCTCGGGGAAGGACCCTCCATCGCGTACCATGGAGCTGGTGGACCGATACCTCTCCAGAGTGTGAAGAAGCGCGTTGCTCCCTTCCGGGAGTGGACCCTTCAGATAGAAATTCGCAAGAGTCCCGTCGGAGCTCTCCTCAGAGGAGGAAACAGGGAGCGGTTCCATTGCCGGTTCCCTCCGGAGAAGAAATGTGGAATGGCCTCCTTCCTCCCGGGGAGTCCCTCCGGAGAGAACAGGGAAGAGGATATCCCTTCGGGAGGTTCCCTCCCAAGCGTAAGAGGAACAGACTCTTTTCCTCCGGAGCCTTCCTTCATTCATAAAGCGGTCCCCTCCCAGGGTGCCCCTACAACTTGAAGAGTTGACACGCACCCTCGAGTGGCTTGGAACAGTGTGAAAGAGCTTCGTGAGCCTCCAAGCGGGCGGTTCCTTGGTACTTAGCGAACCAAAAACCGAAAAACAAAAAAAAGCTGGAAGGAAGGTTCACAGGTAGGATATTCCCAGTAACAATTCATTTCAGCATTCCCAAGGGACGGAGCAAGACGATCACAAATAGTTCGAGAGGCACGGAGACCCTCCGAATTGGACAGCTTTTAGCAACGCAGCCACCCGTTGTTGATTCAAACTGCTGGGGTTCGAAGACTATCCGTTGAAGCAGGAAGGAAAAGGAAAAAAAAAATGTGAGAAGATTCTCGGCTGGCCAAGTGATCCTGAAATTTTGCAGAAGCACTCTGACAACAGATGTTAGGTTTGCTGCTCAACACGAGACCAATATCGAAAACATGAAGCCGATTTTTATTTTATTTTCTTTTTTCTTTTTTTTTTTTTTTGAATTGAATTAGTCAAGATCCCGCCGATCCACTCGCACAGCTTCTTGATCAAAAACAGAGGCACCTTGAAAAGTGAAGGGGTTGGGTCCAGAGTAGTGCGTAGGTGTCGTTCCCCTGCTCCTTTAAAATACGGGAACGCTTGAAAACGTCCCACACTTCCAGATGTCGCAAGACTGCCAAAGGGAACTTCGTTCCCTTCCTTTCTTTCTGAAAGAACTCCGCTTATTGATTTGAAAAATATGAAACTGAGCACTTGAGACTCCATGAGGATGCGGATAGGAATCTCGAAGGCACTTTCGCGTGAAAATTGCAAAATAGGGGGGAAGGGACGAGGGAGGGAGGGGGCATCACGAACGAAACCAGCTGTCCACTGCACGCAGAGGAAAAAAAGATTAAGAAAAAGGAAATTACAAATTTTCTCTTCAGCCATGTATTGCGGTGCCGTTACCAAGAGATGCATACAGCAAGGGAAGCCTTGTGTTGATTTCTGCTCTTTCCCTTTGAAGATACCTCCTTCAGATGCCAGTCGGTAGTATGTGCCTAAGCACGTTTCTTGGACAAATATTGGATTCCTTTTTCCCGTTCACTTTTTCCTATGGAAGTTTCGATTCGCAATGTTTTTTTTTTTTTTTTTTTTGCTTTTTTCCATCCATCTATTAGGACTGCTGCTTACAGAACTTCCTTATTCAACTTCCTTAATGCCTGCTGGTGGGTTTTTCGCTAGTGTCTGATACAACCGCTTGACGTCAAACCATGCATCCTTCCTCAGACGAATTCTTGCTGTCTTCCCCTCCAAAGTATCTTTGAGCTGTTTAGCTCACTACCGAGTTCAAGAGTAGGCCACCTCTGTCTCTGCTTGTTGTACACTTTTGCTTCGTTGCCGCTTGCATATGGAGCAGAAGAGAGTTTTGCGTCGGTTTGATAAGGATTACTAATTTCTGAAAGGTGAGGATGCAACAGGGTTGCAGGATGCCAACTCACGAGGCAACTTTAATGGGTGCCTCATTTTCTCCAGCAGTGAAGAAACGACAGAAGAAACATTGGAACGTAAGGCTGAAAAGAACTGCTCTGTTCAACACGAGCACAAGGAAACTGCTAACTGATCCTCTTGAAAGGAAGGAACCTCGAGGCAAATGACGGCCCAAGTCGTCCACGGCTTACATGGCATTTCCCACAGGAAACACAATTCAGTAAGAAACGGCGACCGTATCCTACTTCTTCCTGCACGCTTGCGTCGCCATGCGCGCATCAACACCTTCACCGAGATGTATCCTTTGAAAATTCAAGGGAAAATAAGGGAAAGTGACGGCACGAAGGCCTTGTTCCACGCAATGCGAAGCAGATTTCGATCCACAGAAGTACTGCGGCATTCAGGGAAAGCTACCCGGATGGACCTACCGCTTGCTGAACACACCTGCTTGTAAACACATCTTCATGAACGAACCCCTATTTCCATCAGTTGCTTTGTGCTTTTAGCCTCTGTCTCATTTGTGGGCACGGTTGGTACAGAAATGCAAAAGCAAGAAAGCGAAATCAAGTATACGAAGTGGCAGCTGGAAGGGAGAAGGCTGCATACAACAGGAACGCGATTCAATGGAACTGAATGAGGATAATAAACTCTTCGATATTCAGTAGGATACAACCATTTTTGGTGATCCCTGCTATCAACACGAATATGTTCTATCATTTCGATGACAACGTATCAAAGATAAGGAAGGTAGCCCTTTCCTGGCACTGAATGGTCCTTGACCTGTTTCTTTGGTACTGAGGAAACTTACGAAAACTTCGTAAATCCAAAATCTGACTCCTTCGATTCCCCGAATCTTTCCCAGGATCCCGCTGAGTGTTGCTAGCCATGCAGGATGAAATTTGGCTTTCTTTCCTCCGTTATCCTCTGATCCGTCGAAATAGGAAAAACGGAGAATTAGAACGTGAGCGAGACCGCAAATAAATCAATGAATTTTCGTGAGTTTCCTCTGCCGTCGCCTCGGTTTTTCCCGACGCACCTCGAAAAGTCGTACGAAAATCATGAATCCTCCTGCTTGCTTGCCTGATCGGTTTCTGCGGAACATTCCTCAGGCGTAAGCCGTGCCGCATATGCATATCTTTTCACCGAGATGAATCAGGTCCAGCTGTCAGCAAACGGATCCATCGGACTGATCTCCCGAAACGGGGAGCCGATCCGCATCACAGGAAGAATGCGCAAGAGAAACAAGAAAAGGATGTCTTTCGGAGAACCAACTCTTTTCCATTTCGGAGTGACAATAAGTTGATATGCAAATCTTGGTTGGAGGAAAAAAAAATTCTCAGAGAAACTGTTCATTTGCTCAGGGTCGGAAGGAGGGGGGAAGGGTAGAGGGGTCACTTATTCAAAGCGTACGCGCGCGCACCCCGCAAATGCCGCCATGCGTAGTTGGTGTGGTCCAGTGTGGCTAAAGGTGAATCCGAAGCGGTGTTCCAGCGCACGGTCGAACACTTTGTGTGCCTCGTATTTTGAAGGGCTCGGAATAGCTACAGCTCTCTTTGCTCCAGATACGACTTCCACGAGATTTCGTTTACGGAACATTCCGTTTCGCGAGCACGGAGGAGCTTTCCTCCTCGTCGTCGCATCATTCCTGTGCCCTCTTCCACGGTTATCAAGGCGGTGGGAAAGATGAAAAGATCCAGCTTCGGATTTCCTCCACAATAAATGAAAACAACTCGTGCTAGATTCGAAAAATAGTCGGCGTATGTTTTTTTTTCTCTCCCCTCCCTCCCTCCCTCCCCCTCACTCTCTTCCTCTTTCCGTTCCGTTCCTGCTGTTTCCTGCTTTGCCTTAATTATCTCTGGCTCAAAAATCGCCTGATATTCTTTTACGTTGGTAGGAGCACTCGCTCCCGGTATTTTCATTTCATTCGACGCTTTCCATGTATTTTTTTCCTCTTCCCTCTCATTCTTATGGACACCGTCTTTGCTTTCATCGCCGGTTCTCCCCGTTTTTTTTCTTTTTTTCTTTTTTTTTTCTCCAGGCAGCAGCAGCAGCAGGAGTTCGGTTCCCATCGCTCCGTTTCCTTGAACATGGGAAATATGTATTTCTCTCAAGGGAACATCATTTCGATTAGCTGTTCTGCCAAATAACCTTCTGTGCCGCTGCTTCCTCGGGCGTAACAGACTTATTGTTATCATGGCCGGGCTTAGCTGACCAGCAGCAGTTAGTTTGCGTTTAGTGACCAAGTAGAATGAGGCGATTGTTGGTAAGTCCTGACCGTCATGCGGTGGCACGAATGTGGTGGACGCAGTGCACGGCGCGGTGGCAAGGGATTGCCGACTCTCGGAAGTTTCGTTAACCGCGCGCGCGCTGTGTTTCCGTACGTCCGTTTGTTTTCGGCATCTTTTATTTATTTGTTTACTTAATTTTTGATCCTCGTCGGAATCGAACACGTGGCGATCTCCCGTTCCTTCTCCCAAAATGTTCCTTTCCCCCCCCCCCCCCCCCCCCTTTTTTTTTGTTGCTGTTGTCTGCTTGCGTTTTAACGGAAGGCTGCAGCATAGGCCACCTCCACATCTCGCATGTGAAAGAAAATGGGAAAGCTCTCACCGTTCCTCGATTACGAGACCCGGAATTCCGTAACAGATGCTTGAAATCCAATTTCACCCGTGCGCTTGTTGTTCTTCGGGGGAAGGGGTCTGAGGAGGAAAGAGGAAGAGGGGAAGGAAAAAAAAAAAGATTTCGAATTAGCTTCACTGTTCCGATGTGGAACGAAATTGCTGCTATGCGTTTCGCACACGGTCTTTCGAAGCGATTTCTCGCAACGTATACTGCCCTTATTCCGTACCATACGCAGATGGCCTTTTGGAATAATCACGCAATACACGCTGCGATTATCGGATCGGCAGCATCAGTGTATTTTCTTTCTCCTTAGGTTGTGAACCTCAGTGTATTTATCTACTGTGTTTACGGACAATTTCAACAGTCGAGCGATGATTCGAACAGCAAAAGTCAGCAGAAGCCGAAGAAAGTTGTTGGGATTCTGAAGCAGGTCAACGACATCTTTCCTGACGGATCTTACAAGATTGGTTACGAGAACGAAGATGGCACATTCCGCATAGAAACGAGGGACACGTTGGGAAACGTCAACGGGATCTACGGATACCTGGACGAAAAGGGGGAGCTGAAAACGGTTAAATACGGAGCAGGAAATGGAACGGGATTTACTGCGGAATCGGATTTGATACCAAAAGCCCCCACACCTGTTCAACCGGCGGCCACGCAGCAAAATTCATTCCCGGATCGGAAACATTCCTCCTTCCCGGGAGTATCGCCGCCCAGACTCTCCAACCAGTTCGACAGCTCAACAGGTAGACTGTTTCATCTGTCTTTAAGCACGGGTACTCAGTAGAATAACGCAGTTGAGATTCTAGCGACAGTCTTACTATTCCAATCACCGCTTCTTTACGAGAGTATGAGGTCACTGTGTGTAACGACCTCGCAGTTGAGCTCGTAATATCTTCCCAGTTCGCCAGAAACGGAAACAGGTTCCCTTTTGTTTACTTGATCACTACGCACTGAAGGGTCCAAGAGTCTCAACGGTGCCCACAGTGCTTCTTTTCGAAAACACAGGTTGCATCTGCTTCCTCTCATTAATAGGCTGCTAGAATTGTGATGCCGTGATCACAAGCGGACACCCATAAACAACACTCCCCAAAGATCCCGTGTGGGAATCCAAGGGAAACTGACGTGCTGATTACAACCTTTTTGCGTTTCTCCGTCAACTCGTAGAGCAACACCGAATAACCTAAATCGGAGCATTAAGAACCACACGCGGCTGCTCACCTTTAGAGGTATTATAGAATAAAAGAGGCACCGAGCTTTCAGAAACGTGGGGTGATTAAACGCAATCGGTCAAATAAACTCAATGCATACACTTGGGAAATTGCGTGCAGCACCAAATTTTGCAAATCAATTTACAAGGAATTTACAAAAACTTCCACGTTTGTAAATCAAGCCACACGGAATATAATTGAATTTTTCGGCCCGCAAAATTTAATTACCAAGTAATCACACGCATCAGTGTACGTCCGAATGATAACCTGAAAAGTGTGTATCGATTACATAACTGTGGAATCAGAATCAAGGAATTTATTTTATAGAACGAGTTCAAGCCATTTGTCGGACGTCTCGGTTTATCAGAAGATAGGGGATTCTCCGCACCTTTCTTCTCAAGTCAAAAAGGGTGTGCTCCTTTAAGGGATGGGGCGTATTTTTGCTGCCAACGCCCAGGAACCTACAGGCAATGCCCACCCAAATTTTCATCATGCGTTTGATTAACACACCATTTCAGATGACTACATTGACGCGAAACCAATTCAGAAAAAAAAAAAAAAAAAACTTCTCTTAATCTCGAATATGCTAAACTTCCACGACAAGCGAGCCTCTAGACTTCCCTCCATTCAAGCCAGGCTCCGATCTGAAAAATAACTCGCAAAGTAGAATAAAGGAAAACGCGATGGTCAAAAAAAAAAAAAAGCAAAACTGCTGTAAAGAATTGCATATGCGTTGCTGGCATTCTGAAATCCACTTCTGATAACCTGAATTTCCCCTGCTCTTCGAGGAGCAAATGAACTTGAGAGAATGCGCCCTTAGAATGAGTTTTTCTTTTTGTTTTTCTTTTTTTTGAAAAAAAAAGAAAGAAAGAAAGAAAGAAAACAGTCGTATTTTCACGAGCAAAAAATGATGCAACACCGACTGGACCTTCAAAGCGAAACTGAATATCCCTACCATGCCCTTGATGCAGTGCAGTTGCACCTGAAACGCTGTGCGACAGATAACTGTGCGGTCCACATTCAGGATGCGGTTCTCTCGGAAACTGGAGCACACCCCGACAGCTCGGAGGTGTTCCCGCGAACTACTCGACACAGCGGAATCACCGCGTTGTTTGCTTTCTCACAGCGTCCAATCCAACCTGTTGACTTGTGTCCGCCGCACACGGAGATTTGTCCGGTCAGCTGTCTTCGCCTGAACTCGGTCGGGCAGACGGAAAGATTTATGAGACTGGAGATGAGCAAGGATTCACGTCTTCAGCTCTTACACGCACCCTGCATGAACTCGCAGGTAAGAATCCCATGAGAACATACGCGTCCGAAACACAGCCCATCTCGATTCGCGCACACCATTGAATTTCGACTGACTGAAACGGAACACCTGCTTCCGGAAATCACAATCCAAAGTAGGTTTCAGCTAGGGAGTTTCTCTTCTTTTTTTTTTCTCTCTCTCTCTCTCTCTCACCTATTTAATACATAGATAATTGTCATTTTTTTTTTTTTTTTTTTGGTTTTCATTTGTCATCTTTTTTTGAAGGAGCGTTCGGGCATACTGCGTTGAAACCAATATCTCCAGAAGAAGATGACATATCATTAACAGGTTTCTCGGAAGATAAAGATGAAGATGGATTTGTCGATCCGTTGCCACAATCATTTCAAGGTAGGAAATGAAATTTAACTGCACATCAAAAATCCTACATGCCTCTTTGCAAAAAAAAGAAAAAAAGAAAAGAAAACGCTGGTGTACCGTTTCATTTTTCTTTTGCGTTCTATGAGAAAAAAGGAAGAAATTGACGACTGAGGGTGTAAAATTCAATAACTGATATCTGAATCTTTAAATTAATATGCGAAAGCAAATTCAGAAACGCTCGAAACGTCATGGTAGGTCTTGAGTTCCAAAAACAGTGTGCACGCTGAGACGCTGCGGGAGGTCGATGCCTCGGAGGACGCTGAAAATGAGAGCCAGAAAAGGTGGAGGCACCACCGAAAAGGAAGCAAAGAATGTTCGCTGCTCTGTGGCGATCTCTAGAGAGGGACTTTTCCGTCACGAGCTCCGATGCAAGCTTTGCAGCCGCAAGGGGAACGATTCCATCCGGGGCTGCTGCAACTTTTGAGCTGTTGACCGCGTTGCGGTGCGTTCGAAGCTCTTGCAGGTGGAACGGACCATAGCGCACCAGACTGACCCCAGGTGCCACAGGCAGCATCCGTTCAGATATACTACACGGCCGCGGAAACTCATAGAAAGCGCTAAAATCATCTTCGACGCTCTCTGTCGTTCGGGAAAATCACTTCGAACAACATCGACCCACAGTTCCCACTAAGAATTCACCTGCTCACCACATTTGTCCATTTTTTGTCTAAAATCCTTACATTTCAAATTTCATATTCACTTACGTGCGGATCCGCAAATAAAGATGCCCGCTTACACTTAGATTGCTCTATCTCCTGCGTGTACAGCATTATGATTTTAAAATTCCATGCTGTTCGAACCTGATGCTCGAGAACTTTTAAATTAAATTTTAAACAAATTGCATGCTCATTTAAGGAATTTTCGTCTGAAATTAGCTGCTAAATCACATGCGTTGATTAATGAATGAGATTCTTTGCGAGAACCAAGCGGACAGCGCATATAAATTAAACGATCTTTCTGAACGAAGTTAAATCATTATTTATCGGGGACAACCGAGAACTTCATCTGTTAAACAGCTTTAATTCATAGTAGGATAAAGCTGTTTGCATGCAAAACATTCTTTTAGTTGATCGTCTCATATATTATCATTCTTTTTTTTTTTTTTTTTTGCTTTTTTTTAGGGAAAAATAACGCTTTCTCGTTCCAAGAACCAGCAAGACCGCCACCCAAAATTTTGGGAAATGAAGCATCGCAATCGCCATTTGCATTCTTCGGTGCTTTACAAAATTCCCAAGACGCATCTTCGAGATCGATCAATGGTGAAAATAATCAAAGATTCCGTCCCTTGGTTCCTGATGGACCATCGCCATTTCGCAACAACGCTTTCAGGAGATTCAATCCTAATCAGTTTCCCAATGATTTTTCTCCGATTCATCCGAAACCAGAAGAGCGCAGTTTTGCTAATAGTTTCGACAGAAGTGTGCACAATGGTGGTCCTAGTGATCCTCCTAATAATCCGACACAGAATGCACCAATCCACAACTTCAACAGTTTCCCCAATCCTTTCAACAAGCAAGAAAACTCCCTGGTGAGACCGTTTGATTTCAGCCCACCTCGTACTTTTCAAGGAATATTCGATTCTACAGAGCAGGAAAGATCATTTCCTGATTCTTTCAATAATCACAAAACAATAGCGCAAGGATTTCCAACCAATGCAAGAAGTTCGGAAACTTTCGACCCAAGTTTCCCGTTTCAGTCAAGGAATCGGAACACTGAGAACAATCCTAGCCGAAATAATTTCTTCAGCGAAAGACCGAATGGCTTTCCAAGAAGTTCCCAATCTTTCATCCCCATTTCTGATGTGAATGGAGCCTCTTTCACGAATTTCGATGATGGGCTACGGAATTTGAGAGCGAGGAACATAAATGAAGTACTTGAAGGAAGGCAGAATTTACCTTTTGATGGGGAAACCACGCACTCGGTTCCACTGCATTTCGTGTATGAAGATGCTATCATCGTTTGATAATGACACCCAGAATCAAATAGAATACAATTTATTTTTGCATGTATAGTATTCACGTTGATTTTCTCATTACTAATTTTGGTTTTCCCATGAAACCTTCAAGTACACTAGGCATTCACTACGGTGTTTCCTTTCATGTAGGCCAGACATGAACGAAAGAAATGATGTGAATAATATAATTGGTAATTAGTATGGAACCGTCTTGAAAAATTCAAGTTACTTACTCATAAAAATCATAAACATCTTCACTCGATATCAACCAAATTCGTTAATCTCCAATGGGGAATGTTCCCGATGCAACTTTCATTTCACAGTACTCTTTACCTGGTTCAATCGCCTGGTTTTAAAATCATTATAAGATTGCAAACAATTGCAGTCACAAAGTACAAGCTATATTTTACCTTTGATATTTCTACAAACAAAGAATCTAGGAAGTGTGATGAACATCCTTACTGGTATCACTGATCGATTCGGAAATGCCATCATGCTTGCCTGGCAAGTAAACGCTTATTTCAATGCAGAATTATTCCGGATTGTGTTAAACTTGAGGTGATATTGACTTTCCCGGTAATAGAATTTTCGGCAAGCACATATGCGAGCAGAACAAAGAATCTAAAACCCAACATCTATATTACGAAAATGATTAACACATGTGAGCACGCGACTTTCATAATGACACATTTATTATTGTGGCCAGACCGGGTGAATGATGAACTTAAATACAATCCATTACAAGGAAAACACACAAGCTGTGACGTGGAAAAATGCTTTACATTATGCATTAATCCTTATCAGAATCTTTCTGAGATTATCTGTAACAGCAGTCAGATCGGAAATTTCGGCAAGCACAGAAAATGGCAAAGTGTGCAGATTATTATTTTTTTCATGAAACCATAATTTAACAAACGAGTAAAGTTAAAGGCAAAAGCGCGACTGCTTCATGTATTCACGAAACAGAGCACACACGATTATAAAAATCGGCTTTAGTGCCGGGCATGCAGTACGAAAACAGGAATCGCTGATGAGGATGCATGTAAGCGTTTCTTGATACGAGATGTGCCAGAAAACGAAAACAATCGATGAATGCCAGAACTCAGGGCTCTGCAAACAAAATTACTCGCAAGTGCTTTTTATTTGCCTCGACGGCAATAAGAGATGATTAACGGTTCGAACCAGAATGTTTTTTTTTTTTTTTAAAAAAGTAACATATACATGGATACATTCGTGGCATACGTTAGGATCGAGGTGTATAATGCCCCTGAAATCATTGCAACTGCATTCGATGTTTAAAGCTCCGCGAAATTCGTAGTCCATGATGCTGACGGAATTATTAAAAAAATAAAAACATTAAAAATGTTCTTTTTCTGATCACATGATTTAACATGAGTGATACAAACTGAAAACTGGCAACACTGCATGAAACATTTGAAACATGCAAGCAAATTAATACGTAATGAAAAAAACAAAAAATAAAACAAATAAAATATTAACATAACATATACGAATAAATGCAATAGTTTTGTAACCGAAAGCATGAACCAGAATTAAATCTAAAATGTACACTAAAATGAAAGCGCTTATTAGACAAGGCCCCTACAAAATCTAGGAACTCCATATGTTTAGTTAAAACTTAAACTTTCATCAAGAGTGCTACTAAATTTCCATATGTATCTTATGTTTCCGCCCTGGAAGTGTAAATTACAAAAAAATACACAGTTCATGATAAAAGCATTTGCTTAATTTCTTTTAGGTTAAAACAATTTCATTACTCGAAATTTATACTCATCTTTCTTTCGCAGCTGGTGATTACAAAAAAATTTAATCAGCAGAAAATAAATGGCAAAGCACACAACTTCGTAATGAAGAATCCTATTGTCCTTAGAGATTTAGTATATATTCAAAATAACAACTGCTTGCTTTCTTGATTACGGAATGCTACAATATTTTCATCTAAATAAAAATCTGAGCTCAAAAAACTGGCAAATGTGTGTATGTAATAGCAGGAAATGCCTGTACCAAGAAATTATTCAAATGGAAATTTCACTAGTACCTCAAATCTTAAAAAACCTTGTGTAAAATCATTGAACTCCCCCGAGTCGTTACAATCTTTTCCTCAAATGCTGCACAAATGATGCACAAATGCAAAGTTGTAGGTACGATAATGGATAATGTACTACAATTTTTAAATTAGGCTCATACGGGGGCTTTGAAGATCGACATTTATCAGGATGTACATGTTGATTATGACTCTTCACCACCTTACAGACAATTTTCTAAAAGTTGATGAAAATCGCCTTTCATCTGTGAGTAGGTCATCATCTCTATAAAGCTGCAGGTATATTTTTTAACCTTTTTGATTTTTTCTTCCAACTTCACTTCAAATGCATTAACGATATTTGCATGGCAAACTTTTACACATTCTGCATTCTGAAACAGTGCTTGTAACAGTTTGCATAAATAAACTCCGATGATTCGGAAAGCAACAAAAAGTTGAAAAATTATGGTTGTTAAAATTTATGTTTTGGGTAAAATAAATTGCACATACGCGCAGTTGCCTTCTTTTACCATTGTCCTGATGAATTTAATTGTGTTTCCTTAATGTACAAGTTCTATATAGGTTAAATATTTCTGGAAATACTCAAGAAAAACAATTAAGCAAACATGCAGTGCCAAATAATTGGCATACCACAATACATTAATGCAAACTGAAAGCAAAGATTACATTCCATGCAACATCTAGTTTCTTTGTACAAGTACACACAGTTTCCTACTTGTTTTTCACTTTTATATATTTTTGAATGAAGCTTGATAAGTTTTTGAAAACAGCTTTCTGAAAACAGAACAAACATGCCCTAGAAAATATGCTATTTACAATTCACAGTCCTGAATGTATTAAACAGGATCTTCTTGGAACCAATTAAATACTTTGAAAAAAGTTTTCCCAAATTCATTAAAGTTATGAACGAATTATTCAGAATACCCAACTTTTAACTAAAGGCAAACTTGTGTATATACTTCATGCTAATTTCATTTTTAATAAAACAGACAATGAATCACATATTGCTTTATTACAATAAACACTACTTACAAAATTAATGTGAAAAAAGATACCTATTGCTCTAACATAACATCAGTCACATTACAAATTTTTTCATTCATTAAGGAATTCACTTGCAAAGAATTAATTAACTGAGACCATAAAGCAAAATTCACTTTTATTCATTAGAATACCTGACATTTGGTAATAAAGTCACAAACTCTTGGTTGATAGAAACTTTGAGACTCTTTAATCTTCAACTGTTGTTATTGATGTTGGAGAATAACATGAACAAAGAAATTAACTTACAACATTCCCTAAACAAACTCCAATTCCAGTGCAGCATGCATTCAAATCCTCGTTAGAAATGTTATCACTTTATCCTCTGATTCAAATACATCTTGAATCGAATTTTGATTATCAAAAATTACTGAGGTAAAAATGCAAACTTTGTCAAGTCAAACAAGCACTGTTACTGATGAAACTTTTTGTAAAAAAGAAAATCTTAATCTAAACTGAATATAATGAAGAATCTTATTATTCTATCATTCTGTCCAACGATGGGTGCAGTGAGGATTTGTACATACATAATAAAGCCTCATTTCTTCCTAATTAAGAGAACTAAGATAAAATTGATGGTTTGTTTCAGTACCTCAGCACGGCGGCTTTGAGCCTGAAAGAACACAGCTTCACGATGACCACATTTGGGACAATTGTGATCTTCTGTTCTGGGTAAAGTAGGATCTGATATAACATCAGACACAATTTGCGTTAATTCACTATAACAAAATACAAAACATTTAAAAGTTTTTTTTTTTAAAAAAAAAAAAAACTTACTCAACCTCATGCATCAACTTGTTCACATAGATACAATTATTATCAGCTATTTGCTTATAATCACAATTTCTGCACTGAAAAAAAAAAACACACATATATGATGGAGAACATCAAAAATGTGCTCCAGATGGTCAACTACATATGTATATTTGCACCCACATATAGACAATCGTTGATAGAGGGAACAAGAAAAATGTATGAAACAATGATAATAAATCAAATTGGAGAAATAAAAGAACTGGAGAAAATTTCTAAACTTACGGCATATAACAGTACTTTATTTTCTTTATCTTCTTTAGGATACAGCATATTATTGCTAAAACAAGAAATTCAATATTGAAGTACAATTCAAATTTAGAAGCAAGTATACTCACCATTCCTGACAAAACCTAATTCCCACGAATCCAGGGCCATCATCACTGCACATTTTTTGCTTGAAACCTGCCTCACACGGTCACTTTTTTCCTACCTCCTCCGTTTAAACGTTCACCTCAGCTCTCGCTTTCATAATTCCATTCCCAACTCATGCACGTTTAATATGCCACTTTAGATATGCTTATATAATAACACACACGACTTCGAAATAATTTGCTTGTAAGTTTTCATTTTATATTCTCAAACAATCAGGAAAAATATTTAGCTTAATATTCTTTTTAAAATGGATGGAATTTTAAGAAAAACTTGATGCTGGAACGGGTTTCCTTTCGAGCAGGTAGTCGACTGAGTTTTTTACATAGTAAATTTCGAAAACTTGGACATATTCCAATGTGTTTAATTCCACAGTTATGAATTTCCCACTTATTATGTGATGTAGAAAAATAAATGAACTATTTCATCAAAAAAAAAAGTACAGAAATCCTCCGAAACCGTAAATTATTTTGTCTATATGAGCATATAACTGTAAAGTACCGTAAACTAGGAAACAACACATAATACTTTATTTCAGTACGTGTGGAATAAGTAAACTCCTGAGTTCTTAGAAAAGCACGGAAAAAAGAAAACTATTAGTAGAGTCAGAAAAAACAAATTATTCTGCAGCTTGGAAATTTTCCAATCTACCCAGATGTTCGCAGATAAAAAATATTCGGAACAATCGTGCTTGCATTCATAAGCCCAAGATCAGTAAATAGAAATAATTTGCTTCGAAGAAATAGACTGTTTTTAAGGCTTTTCTCAAACAACAAATAGAGACTCGAATAAAAAGACTACCAAGAGTCGAATTTAAATTGCATTTGTACACATGTTTTACCTTATTAATTTCTGGAAAAGGTTCAGATTTCCGAATAGGATTGCTGTAGTACAATTTGTCATTCATAAAAATGAAGTCTAAATGACAGTGGAATATTTTGAAAATCTTCAAAACATTCGACAGTATTTTTATTCTCTCTCCCCAACTGGCATCCTTTTGTTAATGTCTAGAGAAGTGTTGTTGGTTCCAATACAATGTGTTTTCTATTTCATAGGGTTTTTTTTATTCAGACTTGTGTATGTTTTGAATCCTAGAAAGTATGGATGCAAAATGAGATTCATTGTCATCGGAACAATTACAAACCATATCCTTTAATCGTCAGTTTCTCATAAAACACAAATTTGGCTGCACTTCATAGAATGGAAAAAAAAGAAAATTATGCAGTATTAGTTCCATTATTGGCAAAAAATTCTAAAATTGTATGACTTTAATTTCAGACGGGCAATATTATAGCCGAGGGCGCTTGCGGAGGCGTAATTATTGCTAGTTGAAAACTTAGAGCAGTTCACACATAACCGATTCTTGCATTTTGATTCTGCATTTATGACCTGATTGTTATATTTATTCTTGGAACACTGAAATCAATGCATAGTCAAGAATTTATCTTTTTCATCTACCTGACTTTTATGCTTTGTCAGAAATTTTCAAAACAAGTTCTCATTTTTGAGTATTCTTAGTATGCACATTCAACTATAGATCATCATTTTCTTGTATAATTCACATTTATTGTTGTTTTCCATCATTCCTGCTTTTATATGAGTCGCCATAATCTGATTTGTGGATTAAATATCTCAATTTCAAGGTCTAAAAACTTTCAAGTTCCATGAATTTGAGAATTCCTGTTTTCCTCGAAAAGATTTTTCCAAACTTACTTTATATGTAATTTTGAATCTCAGTAGCTTACTCTTTTCGAATAATAATCTAAGATCATGTGATAAAATCTAAGGATTTTCGGTCAGCAAAACCAGTGTTCGTACTTTTGTTGCTGCTTGGGAACTTGGTATTTCTGAATTTCATTTTTCAGTAAAACTCCTACGGGAACAGCAAACGAATTTACATTCGCTCCTTGTTAGAAATAGAGAAACAACAACATGGCATTTTCTTTGCTACATTGTTATGGGAGATCACGAAGATTTTGCTATGTGTCATTTATGTTTTTTTGCAAAAAATTTAAAAATAGTGTGTTCTTGAAAACTATACAGAGCTGAATGTGTTTTATATTAGTGCCACATTAACAGTTTTTCATGTCATTTTAATAATTTACTACCTAATGGATTTCTTATTCTTCGTATGAGTCATAATTCCCGTATATTCCTTTTGATTTAATTTTACTGTTTTGTACATAGGAACGTATATGTAAGAAAAATGTTTATACTTTCAGACATTCTTTCCGAACAGCGACAGTGGTTCATACCTTAGTGAAATGCTGCCAATGAGTTTAAAATTATGAATTTGCATTTTTGGCAAGAACATAGAACACCGCTTCTGTATTCAGTTACTATTGTAAGTGCAGGTGTTGTTTCATATTCATTCTACAAATTATACAATATCTGGAAGAATCAAGTCCTAAATGTCTATGAAGATGACATTGTTGTCAAAAAACATTTGCTTTCTCATTATATTAATTTGAAAGCCGAATTTGTGCATTTGAAAGATTTACCTTCATCATTTTTTAATTATCATAAAAGTCTTGCAGATCTATGCTGGAAACATTGTGAAAATAATGTAAGTTCAGTGAACTTAAGATTTGAGTACATAGTTTGAGAGCTTTGTTATTTTGAATTACTTGTGCAGATGTTGATTGTTATTGACTCTAAATAGCACTGTGCATTTTTCTTGATTGCGGCTTATAAGCAGTATTTTATATAATTGGATAAACATTAATAATCTTGTTTGTTTGTTTGTTTTTTCACTGTGATCATCAACTTTAAAAAATAAATTGTCACTACTACAACGTTGGTTAGTGTTCATGTGAGTCTCGTGAATTCCAATTGAAACAGTTTTTCGTGTCTTCAGTTTCAACACCTGTTTCTTGATTGAGTGATTATTTTTGGTTGAAAGTATGTGCATGGGGGTCATCAGGGAAACAGAAACTTTATTTCCAATGTATGAAAGCTTTTAGAAAATTGGAATAAAAAATTTTAAGTTGAGAACAAAGCACACTTGAATGATTAAATTTCATTAACATTGAGTGTGATGTTTGTACTGATTTATTTCACATATTGGTGAAGATGTTATCTTTAAGAAGCATGAACATTGGATAGTCTTTGTAGAAATTTGAATGGTACACTTTTTGCATCAAAATAATGAATTTTTTATGTGATAAATTGGAAAAATCCAAACTAAATTGGAATTTTTATATGCTGGTACAAATAATACTTTGATATAGAGGATCACATGATCTTATTTCCACTCATTCTGCAGATATTTCAGAAAGACTCCTTGGAAATTTTGTTCAGATCTTTCACAATGAGGAATGGGATGGGTTCCAATTTGGACACTTTTAATACTCTTTGTGTTAATATTCAGCACAGTTCATGTGTGGGATTTTTTCTTAACTTCTGAGCTGAATATTGAATGAGTCGTCGTAATTCATTATAGTTTGATTTGATTATGTTGATCATATCTGATGAACAGTTATGGTAAGTTCATCATAACCATTCATTATAATTTGCCTCAATATTTGAAAGTGAGAACTCTTACACTCATAATTTTCAGTGTTTGATATTCAATTATGATGATTACTAGCTAGTTTTGCATTAGTCTTTTTCTGTGTATTCCTGCAAGTGTTTTCATATCAATCTGTTGATTATACTGTATTATGTCCTTGAATGTATACTCCAGGATTATCACATAAAATTCTTTAGTTCCTCCAAGTACAATGAAATGCATTTTTCAATCACATTACATAATCCTTAAATATGTTTTGAAGCATATGCAATGTAAAGTTAATGTGCATGTCACCTTTATATAGCCTTTCCTTGTATAGAAATTATCTTGGAAAAGAATTGCATGGAAACTAATTTATCAATATGGATTTATTAATCCATTAGAAGGTACCTAATTTATTCTTATACACAGAAGCTTTGCTTTTACCACTATATTAAGATTTGTGCTTTTAAATTTTTCAGGATTAACTTCCATGAATTTTAGTGGTATGTTTTGGTATGTTTATCATGGGAAGCTTTTCTTTTTTCTTTCTTTTGGTTTTTTGTTTTTCAAGTTCTATTCAGGTCTTTGGTGATTACATGTACACACTTTGTTCCCACATTCCTCATTTGCAGTTTACTGCTATGTACACATTAAATGTAGCTCACAGTGGTATTTTTTGTTCTGTTGCATTTCTGAAATCCAAACATTGGTTTGTACTCATACCTTTGGCGAACATCATATGCAGGCTATGTGTTCTGTGTGTTGTAGGACAGTAAGGAAACTTTTGAACTAATCAACTAAGATTTGATGTTTATTGTATGTAAGCAATGTATAAAGTTATTCAGTGTCATGGTTTTCACATCTCTAAGCTTCCAAAGTAGCTGAATTCAGAATGTTTGTTTAAAAGCCATTTTTGTGTATTGCTTTTGTTGAATATAGAATAGTCATTTTCTGACACAAAAACACAGAAATTGAAAGCATAGAAGGCTCATTTTTTTTTTTTTGCGTTGATTTATTTTTAGACATTGTGAGTACACAGAAGAAAGAAAATGCTAAATTAAAGGAGAAAAAATAAGTTTGCATGATTTATTTTAATAATAATGAATACAACCACTCTCGCAATAAGTACTGTCTTTGTTTTTGCTTTCTTTTGATATTGGAAAACTAGGGATGCAAATCTGAATGCTTAGAAGGATAATATTCATAATGGGTCGCATCTATAGAAATCCCTCTTTGGTATATATATTACTCTGTATTGTTGATGAGAGCAATATGATTGGGAATTTCAAATTCAGGAAGTCATGAATGAAGTGTTTTTATACCACAGATATTCAATGTTTATATGCAACAGTACTAGCAGCTTTGACATCCAGTTGAGCCAGAGCATTTATTTTTTCCTTACAGTGGGGGGGGGGGGGGATGATGTTATGTAGGGTGCTTGTTCCTGCAAGAGTTCAAGTGATTCTGGACCCCAGTGGCAAGAAAGCAGCTTACTTGCCACTGGGGCCCCATTGGGGAAAGGGAGAGAGGTCACATTAGTGTAAATTCATTTGATCATTTTGGAATAATAATGTATAAAAATAATGAAACATCAATTTTGCATCATGTTTCTTTCAGTTATAGGGCTCCCTTGTTTTATGCAAATGCAATTCAAACTGAACTTTATTATGTTTAAGTAATGCTTTTTGATCAGTGTTACAAAATTTCCATTTGGTAGATCAGATTAGAAAAAACAGGAGTATCATTGAAATTCAACTCAAACTTGACCAAAATTAAGAAAATGGCGATTCCCCTTTTATTTTTAAAAATTGTTGCACCATATTCAAAATTTTGAAATGAAACAATTCTTTGAGATTTTAGCTTGTGCCAGGTGATTGGTTTCTGTTGTGATCTTTCATTTCCTGTAATATTCCAAGATTTGTTTGTATCCTGAAATGCCTCCAGTTCATGGACTAGACAGTTAATTTTGCTTTATTTTTGTCTCTTAAGATGTTTTTTGATTGTTCACTATGAAAATTGAAATTTGAGGAAACAACACAAATGATTGTGTATAAAGTGCGTATCATGGTCAGCACTGATCTGAGTTTTGTTTCCTTTTGTTTGCACTTACAAGCCCCTTATCTGATCTTTAATTCATGAACTTCAAAAATTTTATCACATAGACTGATTTCATTTGGATGATTTGCATTTTTTCTAATTAAAAGCACTACACATAGTGCATTATTGCTGTATCATAATTATGTTGTTGATGAAATGAATAATGACTCACCATTTTGTACACTAGAAGTATGTTATAAATATGATGAGTTCAGGTTGAAGCGGTTCTCAGTATTATTTTATTTTGCATGCATGTTGTTCATTGTATTGTATCTTCAGAACTAGGAACATAGATTCTATGCTTGTAGCCAGATTTACTTGGAAAAGTATTGGATGCAGGATGTGGAACAGGAAGAACCAGCTTTGAGTTATCATCATATTTCAAAGAAGTTGTTGGAGTTGATCAAAGTTATTGGATGCTTGCAGCTTGCAATCAATTAAAACAGTATGGTTATTTAGCTTTTACATTGGGAAATAAGAATGAAGGCTTTTCTAAATCCTTTCTTGCTAAACTTGAGCTTCATATGGTAAGGACTACGTTGCCATGCCATTTGTTTTTATACATAGGTATCCATAGGATGCCAAAAAAGTAACTTTTCATCAGGGAGATTTGCAAAATTTGCCACGACAATTTCGTAATTTTGGCTGCATATTGCTAGCAGATGTGTTGACATCCTTACAGAAACCAGAAGCATTTCTACAGAAAATTCCACAGTATCTGTGTTCCGGAGGTATCCTTGTGATCGCATCAGATTATTATTGGAATGAAACACTAATACCAAAGGTAAATTTATGGAAACTAATATTTGTAATGTTTCCTGTTTTGCAGTCACATCGTTTGGAAACTTATAAAGACGATCGCAGTGAGGACACACAGGCATTTTCCATACTTAAAAAAATTCTTTCAAACAAGTTTCAGCTAATTCAAGAAGTAGAACTTAGTTGGATTCAACCTGACACTGAACGTATTCATAAGTTAGTATTTGATCATGTGAGTGTTTGGCGCCTCCAGGATAATGGCACCTAAAAACAAAAAGCCAAGATATGACCCCCTCCACAGTCACTGTTATAAGTTTCTTAAAAAATTGTATAGTGAGGCAATAACACAGTGTCTTTGCAATGTGGATCTAGAAAAAATCCTGGATGAGTTTCAGCAATGTTGTAATTTGCTTAAAAAGACTGTTATCAGCTGTGAACACCAAGCACTTTTCTGTAGTGTGATTAATATTTTGTGTCGTTCTCTACAGTTACAAATGGAACATGGCATTATTTGCTCTCAATTGAAAAATTTATGCGAGATATTATATAGCTCTTATTCTGGTATCAAGGATGTGCTGCTTTTGCTGCTTTCATCTGAAGTGCAATTAGTATCATACTGTGCCCACAATGCCTTGATTCACTTGTTGATATTAGATAAGAGTCAGATGGCAGCAGATGTCGTTAGCATGCTTTTGTCACAAATACCTGTATCCCAGAATGTTGGAGAATGGGAGCATTCAGTCAAAGTGCTTACTAAATTGATGGAATGGCAGCATAATGATTCACATCCCACTGAAAATCATCAGCATCCCGAAAACTGCTGCATTTCATCTGCAGATCCTGAACAGATATCAACAAGCATCAACAATCTGAAGTGTATTATCTTAAAAGCATTAGAGATACGTTGGACAGGAATTCTCCATTGGTTTTTGAATCAAATAGCTACAGCTAATCCGTCATTAGAAAGTGGGTTGCTGTCTTTTATACATTTATGGCAGCAACTTGTGGCCATTCGCACAAATTTATCTGTGGTTGACACCCGCCAGTTTCAGCTTTGTATTGATACATTGATTGAATCATTGGATCAGCAATCATCTGATGCTCTGTGGAATGCAGTTCTCACATTGGCAAATGAACTGCTCTGTTATGGTAGCACACTTGCTCTTCAGGATTCTGTAGAAGACGAGCCATTACATTTTGCACAGACATTGTTGCGTTCAGCATCTGCAGGCAATATTTTGCAGAAAATCCCCATTAACCAATCAGATGATTTATGTACTAAAATGAGTGCAAGCACCCTCATACAAAAACTTGTGTTATTAGTTATTAAAGCCATAGCTGTCCTAAGCAAAGACACACGTGGAGAGAGTGAAGACAGTTCTGAAGGCAGTGAAATAGGATCTGAACCTGAGCTCGATGTATCATGTTTAGAGCGTATTGCAAGTGAATGCCTTAAACGTCTTGACCTTTATGTCAAATCTCATGCTCCCTATCACCCACAACTTCCTTTAGCTGAATGGATTGTAAAATTACTAGGTGACCAAGATGATGCCCTTGTTGAAGCATTGGTGTGTGTTTTGGACATCCATGTTACTTTGCAAATGCAAAATAATTCAAGCTGGTTGCTAGAAGCCACTAACCCCACAGCTGCCCTATGTGAATTCTTAACAATGATAGATTATGATGCAAATGTGCTGTTGGATTTGTTGGTATCCAATGAAACTTGTTTCTTACTGTTCGTGCTAAAATTGCTTAAATTTATCAAAAGGAACTGGAGAGTGTTTTGTTCGAGCTGTTCCTTTCAGTTAGATTCTGTTATGAGTTTGTTTATTCGCCTACGAATGCTGCTTTCTCGTTTGGTTGAAAAACATTTATTTCCTTACAATATTGATCCAATCTTGCGGCTGCTTGCTCACTGCGAGCATTTATATGAGTAGGGGGAATGGGTAGTGTTTGCAATAAAGATATAATGCATGCAAATCATTTTTCCGAATGTATTGCAGGTAAAGATGCAACATATATTAATAACTGGAGACCCTGGTAATTTTTTTTTATCCTTTAAATTGCATCAATGTGTTTCAATTTAGGAGTAGGCAAGACCACATTAATCAAAAAAATTGTCAGTAGTCTATCCAAAACCCCACTATATAAAATACAGGGGTTTTATACAGAAGAAGTTCGTGATAGAACCAAACGTGTTGGTTTTGACATAGTCACTTTAAATGGAGACCATGGAGTTCTTGCTCGAATCAGGTTGATTCAGCTGTGTAACTTAATATTAGCTTTCCTTTATAGAGAAAAGAATACCCAGTTGCCATGTATTGGTCAGTATATGGTAGATGTCTCGTCCTTTGAGAAGTTAGTCATGCCATTGCTTGAAAATTACAGTGAAGAAATGCTGACACTATTTGTATTAGATGAAATAGGCAGCATGGAGTTATTGAGCAAGACCTTCCAACAGAAGATACAACAGATTTTCAATTCCAACAGAGTTCCTTTAGTAGCAACAATATCTAACAGAATAACACCTTTTTTAAGGACATTGCGTGACCGAAATGACTGCTATGTATTTACAGTAAGCATGCTAATTGGTGTATGGATTCTGGATTGATTTCAGGTGACAAGAGGCAATCGCAATGAACTACTCCCTGATGTTATGGAAAAGATAAATACAATGATCGGGAAATAAAACATATATTAATAACCTGTATCGTCAGGAAAACACACGTAACAAGGGATTAACATACATCATTGGCTGAACATTGGGATGTGGCTTAAAAAAAAAAAATGGCAGAATGCATATCTTAACTAGTCATTTAATACATACCACTGCTTCATATGTAACAAAATTTGGCTTCCAGTCCCCTTCTCGTAATGTTAAAAAGGCACCTTTGTTGCCCATGTTATCACAGTAGTTAGGGGCAGAGAATACAGTCACACATTTCCCCTTGTGTGCTACTTCATAGCCTTCTGCTTTAACTTCATGACTGCGAATTATGTAGTCAAGATTATTTCTAGCCAGGAATTTCTCAGTAACATCTGGTCCAAATTGGATCCCTACACCTCGTTTACTTGGGGAAATTCCTTCTTGTACTTGTGGATCCGACCATAATAGTTCACACATTATACCTAGAAAATTGATTTATGCTGATACCCGCACAAAAATTTTTACCTTCTTCAGGTGGTTGCTGAAAACGATTAACTTGGCGTATGCTATCTAGAGTTACATTGTCATCTGAGAATAACCCTCCATGCATTACAAGAATGCGATTGCTAATTAGATGAGCAAGAGGCAAGCAGTTGTAGACTTCAGTGAATAACTCTGCCATTCTAGCAGTGTATTTAGCTCGTACTTCACCTTCAAATCCATACATTTGATTCATGGTTTGACTTTCATGGTTTCCTATAGACATTATCATTTTGCATTATCCTTTGACTGTCCTTACCACGTGCCATAAAAAAATGATCTGGATAAAGCAATTTGTAACCAAATAAAGTAAAGATGCATTCCACGGAAAATGAGCCTCTATCTACAAAGTCTCCATTAAACAGCTATGAAAGAACTAAGGTGCAATAAATTAAATATCCTATTCCAAAAGGATACATAAGGATTTTTTTCAGAGGGCACTCCATTCAGTTTGAAAATATTGAGTAGATCAAAAAACTGCCCATGTATATCCCCACACACTGTGAATTTGCTGTCTTTTTCCATATTTATTTCTAACAGGGTTGGTTGTTTTTCAAAATAAGCTTTCACATCCAATAAAATCTGTAACATTGTTATGGTATAATCACTTTATATATGTAAGATTTTCACCTGATAAGCATATTTGTGATGCAACTTTTTCTGATTTCGATAATGTTCCTGCAGCTGTTCCATAAACTCCACAGTAACCTTACCTTCGGAATTCAGTTGTGGTCCTTCATAATCTTCCTCAATAACTTAATACGAGGTATAACGTTTTTCGACCATAATTCAAATGCATACCCATGCTAGCCAAATCAATTGTATCAGCAACTGACATTTTCCTATCATCAATAGCAATAGCTTTTTCGAATGCTAGTCTTCTTACAATCTTTTCACATTCAGCATGTTTCTGACGAGCATCCAGATCAGAAGGACGTGCTTTAGAAACCTATACGAACAAGGTCGAGGAAAAAAAATCTTTTATATTACCGCTTCATAATCTTTCAAAGCTTGTTTAACCCGCCCAAGGGACATTAGGGCAGCAGCTCTTCTGTAGTATCCTTTGATGTATTTCTTATCCAACATTATAGATTTTGTTGCATCTTCTAAAGCAGAGCCAAATGATTCCATTCGCAAATGTGCAAAACTTCGGTTTCCATAATAGACTGGATCACAAGGATCCAGCTGGATCGCTTCAGTATAGAGGTTAATGGCTTCTACATAATTATTTTCTAAAATGCAAATATTAGTTACATCAAACCTGGATTAATAATGCATAATGGTGATTGAAAGTAATCTTGAATCTTATAAAAAATGACATGAAACAAAGCACTCTCCAAAAGCTTCAACAAATAAAAAGAGAGTATCAGTCAATCAAATGTATTCATGATACTATATGCATAAATAGTGAAAACTTTCAAAGTAAAACTGGAACAGATGTTTTCGTACTTAACACAAGTCTTGTTTTTATAATGAGCCACACACAAGCTTTAAAAATCTATTAGCTTATCTATTAGCATTCATGTTACATGAAACATTACAGTGATGCTCACATTTGCAATACAAGCAGCATCTTATCAAAATATAGTTCATGTTGTAGTCCCATGTCTGGTTGCACTATTGGGACAAAACCTTACTTTAAACTTTATTTTTTTTAAAAAATACACAACTCGAACTATTCATATCCTGTTGCTGTAATAAAGGATTCCAGGATACATACACCAAACATTTCACTAATGAGACACTAAGTATTTAATTACTTCATTTTTAAAATAGTCACAACACTTTGAAAACGTGTGCAGAACAATAATTATCCTAATCAATAGGAACACGGTAAAAGAATTTACAACAGAAATCACATCAAACATCAAATAGATCCAGAATTAAAGAATTCATCGCAATAAATCCAAAACAACGTGAGATTTTTGTGGAGAGGCCAGGCCTGCATACAAACTTCAACCATTACACGATGATCGACAATACTTGAGTATCAAACTCCCTGCATGCATATATTCAATAATATTTAGAAATAATCCTTGCACATAGCATAAGCAAACCAATTTATGATAAGCATTGCTGTTTTGTGAGTACATAGATTGTGCAAACATTTGTTAGACTTTTAATTACAAGCCAACAAACAAAATTCATTCAATGACAGGCAATCGAATGCACTTGGACACATATGAAAAAGATGAAATCCCGGACAATAACAAAAATTAAAAACAAATAGAAGTATGAAAATACAAACTTTTCCTACTTTTAAAATATTCATTTGCTTGGGCTTTCAAAATTTCTGCTTTGCGCTTCACTTCATCTTCAACAGTCATAATTACAAAATTTTCAACTGGATTCAGTTAACAATAGAGTATTGACATACTTGCAAACCTTTCGTTATCACGTGCGGAAATTTAAATTTTGCCAGATGCATTATACAAAAATATTAGTACAAATTTTTTGAATTTACTTAATTATCAATGTAACAGTCAAAACAATCAGGAAACATCGAATTCAAACAAAATTAAAAAAATATTCCCGCATAAATGGAGCAATTTGAGAAGCACAGGAGGAAGATAAAAAGTTCTTATATATTACTTTTGAAGTATAAATCTCAAAGGATAAAGAACTTGAAAATTTTCAAGAAACCAACTTCACAAATATACACTTGAAATATTGTAAGAATGGAATTGGCCCTCCGTAAACAGATTCTTCATAATCAAGTAATTATATCATTCATGGGCATGGACTCAAATCATCAATATATTGGGATTATTTCTTATTTTTTAGAACATAGAAGATGCAATTTTACTATGGAGGCAAAAACGAAAATGATAAGAAAAAAAAATTTTGAGAATATGGAAACCTGTGAATGTTCTAAGCAAGTATGAGAATTTTTTGCTGCTTTAAAAAAACTCCTTTTCATGCACTCATAAAATGCAAAGAATAATTGAGTGTTAGGTGCACTGAGATTATTGAACATTTTCCAAAGCAGGAGTTAAATTTTGATTTCATACTGTAATTGCAAAAGTTAAGTTCTATTAAATCTTTATTTTATTAAAGTATGTAAATTATGATGTAAAAAGGCAACATGATAAGAGATATTTTGAACTTTTTTTTTAAATCGAACCAAGAATTTCTAAGAAATTGCGTTTCATTTTTGAGACGCACATTAAAATAAGGAAGGATGCCTTCATTATTAAGATTCCCAGAGTTCTGGCATTCTAAACGAGAAACTCTAGAAATAAAAATGTAATTTGACTTGGAAATTCAAAGGGAAACTGATATTGTTGAATGTTTTGAAGCTTTCAAAGCAAATTCAGTACTTTAAGCAAATCGGTACACAGCACAAAAAAAAATTTCTCGATTCTGCACTGGCTTGATCAAAGCGCAAGAAAAAAACATTCCATACCTACGTTGTTAATACTTATTTGTAATGCAGTTTCAATTCAAAAATGCTCCATTTTACAATAACGGTTTTTAATTCCAATCATTCATGAAGAAATATACCCAAAACTGTACTCATTAGGAAAAGTCTTGGAAAGAAATAACAAACAATTTTGGACGTGTGTGAATCTGAATACTTCTTTCGAAACTAAAACTGTGCTTGAAGAATGGCGTGGAAAATTGGATTCACAGTATTAATGAGTTTTGACAAATGAAAACTGAAGAAAATTAGTGCTCTTTAGCTTCTAAATTTTAGCTCTGTTGTGAAACGAGCTCAAGAGATTTGATACTCGTCAAAATTCAGTCGTGGTTGCTTGGAAGTTCTGGTAACCATATTCGTTCCAAGAATTTCACCATCTCCGACAGGTTCCTGATAGTGTTCTCGTAAAACACATAAAATGACAATGCCAATAGTGATCACGGTAGGTTGATCAAACATGATGCTTTTAAACATTGTGCTCGTGAATTTGCCCAGTTGTTTCATGCAGATGTTGCAAACTTTGAGTTGCATTTCTGTTATCCATGTAGGTTTCCCATGTACTCCTGTACATGCGCGGCAATTTGAAAACGGATGACAGGTATGGGTAATGTGTCACGATTTGTAGTCTTACCATCAAGCATCATTTACTGGCTTTGTGAATTTAAAAAAAGTCTCCCACTTCGTGTGGCGAACGTAGTTTCTTTATTGTTTAACAAAGTTTCGAATGACATGATCAACCGGACATTCCTTTCAAACATGGACACTGTTTAATGAAACTATATTTCTGTATTTGTTGCGATCACAAGCCTGTATTGTGTTCTCTTGTATATGGGTGTGAATCCAGTTAAACAAACATTGACAGGCGCTGTATATCGAAAATTCCTATTATGGTGATGTGTTTTGATAAGTAGGCTGCTGAACTTTGCCCAACAAATCAACCAAGGCATGAAATTGATGTTTTGAATTCCATATCACCCACCAGATGTACTAAGTGAATATTCTTAAAAACATCAAGCTTCACTTTAAGGTAAGTGATCTGCTTAGGGCTTCCAAAAGCATGAACTTAAGTTCATATTTTCTAGTTGCTGATTTGCAAGACTAGCTTTGCAAGTTAATTTGATTTGATTTCTAGGCTTTGGAGAAAGAATGTGTCAGCTAGTAAACAATCTCCTTGGTATATCTTGCTATAGACAGGATGCAGATATAGCCAAGTGGCTAATTGAGATAGGAGAAAGTGTGCTGAAAGGTGTTAATGACTGTGACTTACTGCAGTAGAAAGCTACCAAAACAAAGCAAGGTTTTAGTGAAAAGCATATTTTAAAATGAATTCTCAAACACAAGAAAATTTATGAAACAATTTGCAAGGATTGTGTTGAGATCAGGATCCATCAGAGGAGCGCAGGCAGGAAGAAACCATTATATGTAATGACAGAAAGTTTATGACAGGACATTGAATTTCTCATCTTCCTGTTTGAAGAAAGAGGACAAAAAAGACAAATACAGAACTACAGGTGCAGAGCTTAAAATTATTAGCAGGATAACTGCCAAAGAAATACACCATTAAAATCACAGGCAACCTGCCAAATGCCTCATGAGTTCAGACATCAATCCCTCAAATAGTTACATGCTTCCCTGCAAAGATGTGTGAATATTACGTTCTAGGATAAGAGTGTAGCTACAAAGAGTAACTTGCACCTCATCAGTCCTAGGAAAATAAGCTGGACAATTTTATGCCCAGTTTCCACAGCACTAATATCAAAAACCATCACAAAGATCAAGCCAAAGTGCATTATATCAGTTTCTTGGTTCACGTGATTGCTAATGACACTGTACACCAGAAAGGTCAAAACTATGCTGATACTTGCATGTCACCCTGCTAAATTCTGGTGTGAAGCAACACCAGAAGGAGAATTGCATTCTGCCAAAAATTTGGACTACTTGTAACAAGTGAAACTGAGTTAATCTCAGACACAATGACATACTGGCACATGTAAGTATGAAATTAGGAATAGAATGCCCCCAAGAATTTAGTGCTGAAATCAGTCTTGGACAACCTGGAAGACTGACTGAGGTTCCTTGTACAGGTTTTAAATAAGAGAAAAAGACCAAGATGGTTTACAACTTTAAGTACGAAATGAAGTAGATCTGCTTAAAAGAATAAGTCTGTGAATCTTTACATAATATTTTGCATGTTCTGAGAGTTCTGTCAGTTTTCCATAACTTGGAAAATATTTATTAGGCTATCATAAAGTAATTCGGAGAGTAATTTCCATCCTTTCAAACCAGCAAAATAGTGTCTCATATGTATTATTGAAAAAAACTGTTTACATTTATACTACTGAAATCAATTTACACAAGTAGCATGAAATTACTTTGCAAGATATTCCACTTTGGTAGCATAAAGTATTTGCTAAGCGAAGTTGCTATTTATTTAAAGCAATTTAAATGCATTTGGCATTTACCAAAATAAGTAATAGTTAATATGAGAACTGATTGATGAGCCATAGTTGCAAGTCTTATAGATCTGACAAAACTTATGAAAAAAATGGTCTTAGATCGAGTTGCTCAAAAATCTGAAGTAATTATTAGAGAAACTTGAAGCAAGATTTGAGAATAAAGCATTTACCAGAATTGTAGTTTGTTGCTATAATAACTTTAAAAATGACTGTTATTTAACTATGGACTTGCAAAAGCACTGATTATAAGCAACTTTTCATCTTTAACTTTAGTTTAAAGTTAAGTTTGAGATAAACTTTCTGAGGGAATGAAGCATATTGCTTAGGTGGATAACAGCTACATGAGTGAGTAAAAATGAATTTGCAGAAAACAACGATCCAACCAGTAAAAGAAAACAAATAACTAGATAAGGTGGCCGTTCACTGCATGGAAGAAAAAAAGGTCAATAAACACATAAGATTTAGAGAGCATCATGCATGATAAAGTTGCATCCATTTTTGTTAGTCCAGTGAGAAAATAGTAGCATATCTTTATGGCTGAATGTAGCATTCAAAAACCAATACATTACACATGCTTCTCTGGAATAAAAATTTAGGAGATGTCCACCTAAGATTATATTGGAAAGGCAGGAAAAAATATATACTGTTTTTATTAATAAAAGTAAGTAATATGAATACATGCTCAGCTTGAATCTGCAAAGCTGTGATAAATTTCCCACAAGTTATTGGATTTCTTTTCAAGATGCACTTCATGTGGTAGCATAAATGCAGTAATGCTCCATTGTGTGATGCCATCAAACCAACTCTGCATGCTTTACATACACTCATAAGCTACACTTGTGATGACATTTGTACTTGTGACAATTGCATAAAATGCTTTAATTTGAGTATAACTGATTGAGCATAATTCGTGGATGTTTTATGGAATGCATAACACCATGTGTACTTCTGTCAACCTCCTCAAAGATCCAGGATGTAAGGATCCTTACTGAGTACATGAACATTACTGAAACATGTTTTCGGTAAAACAGAATTCCAGCAATCAACATTTCATGAATAAAAAAAAACTCCCTGTCCTAAAGTATATATATATATATGTATATATATATATTTTTTTGGGGGGGAGACTAATGACATGATTACTAATGCATGCTTACACAAGTATTTTACAATTACAAATACACAGCTGCTACATCAAATAGACAAGCTAATTTCAATATCACACAGAATTCTGTTCTGGTTTCACCAAAGATTCAAAACACAAAACGTCAACATATTGACTGCCTAGACATGCAGGACACACATCTGAATTACTTTTTACAACATTCAGATAGTCAGATAGCTGAAAAGAAATCCAAATCATCCAATTTTCAAGAATTTTATGGTCAACTTAATATTTGAAAAAAAGATGAAAAACAAAACTCCATGGCAACACCATCAATCAATTAGAGCACCGAGAAACATTAATACATTGTACAATTACTCAGGAAGTATTCATTTACAATAAATTATGATATGTCATCTTATCCCTTAATACTGATTACATTTATCTTGGTTAATATTTAACTGCTACTACTTGATCATGATGATAAAAAAAAAACAATCCATACTAATAAAAAGATTTCTCAACTCAATTTGGATCCAGTCACATTGAATAATACTCACTTTAACCAAATGGTAGAATACAAAACAGTCGAAAAAAATATGATGTACTCTTTAGTGCTCATTAAAATAATGGAAAGCAGCTCCCAATGCCCAACTTGTTTCATGACCATCAATTTTCTTGTAAAGCTAAAAAATCATGTTCCATGTACACCTTTCATGTTTGTATTTACCATTAACTTCTTGTCTGAAGACAATCCAAATCCTTCAGTAAGCAGGGCTACAATGTAGCTAAGATCAAGACAAGCAAATGGCTGGTCAACGTTTGGAATCATACATGCTGTAAAAACAATGCACTAATTCTAATACCTACATTCCATACCTTGCTGCGCAGCCTTATGGAAGTCTGCTACAGTGACATCACCTCCTATAATAGGGTCTATCTGCACCATTGACATTACAAGGAAGCCCCGACACTCACCAATGAGACCATTCTCAGCTGCTCTATCATAGTAGTAAGAAAATGCTGCCACCTTGTGTTGAGGCAATTCTTGGGGAACATGAATACGATCCTTCAAAATGTGTTTTGCAGCTTCCAAACAGGATGGGAACGATGCTGTTGGATTTTTTTTTATTTTAAGTGCACTTGAATTGTCAATGACAGGGAAGCCCCTACACATAAAGACAAACTAAGATTCAGAAATAAATATGGTAGATAACTTGCCTTACACGATACGTCTGTCTGTGGTAATCCCATGTATGATCAACAATTGGATTTATACAAGCACTTTGCAAGTCTGTGGTCTCTGCAGTATAATTTATTTTCAGAATTGCCAGCCGTGCAGCCATCAATCCCAAATTCATGTAGCTAAACTATGAACTTTCTCTTTTTGTAAACCAATTACATGAGACATACCTTTTTATATACATCTGATTTTCATGACCAAAAATGGTTGCATTAACCAGACCATCAGGGGAAGTGCGCAACATAGCATCAGTATCCTTCACAGCAAATGTGATCTGAGTAGAACCTCCTCCAAGATCAAGAGCCACCACTGTATCATGTTCAGATGTGTCCAAGCAATCTACTAAATATATAACACTTCCACTTCTAGTATCCTTACCAAGTAAAAAGTTCACAGTAAACCAAGAAAAAAGGCCTTCTTCTAATCCACTCATAATGGCTACTGAATCATCAGTTATCTTAAAAGGGGATTCCTTCAACGTTTCTTTCACCTGGAAATACAGAACTTGTTGTAATACAAAATGCATCTACTAAATTGAAGAAGATGCATTACACTTACAACACTGAGCAAAAATACAGCTTCTTGCTCAGGTAGCATACGCAGCCCTGCTGTTGCTTTATACTGTACAGGTGTCCGATACCAAAAGTCTGGATCAATAAATTTTTTAGCAGCATCTAATAACTGATGTAATTGTTCTCTGATCTGAAGACTCAACTGTTCAGTTGTCTGTCATATACATTGCATACAGACCATGTCAGAATTATGAATCAATGATGATAGACCTGGTTTTGTTTCCTTAAAGACTTCACTACGTAGCTTTAGAGTTCCATCTAAAATGCTACATATTGAACACATTCGAAAATTAAATTATTAATTTACAAAGAAATTGATGCAATTTATTTAATTATTTTGGGTGACTATGATTTAAACCTTTAACAGTTCAAATAAATCAAGCCAGTTGCAATACTAAATTAAAAGTTCCTCATAAATGAATTTCCAAAATTTTCAGCAATGATCTACATGTGTATTCAGTCTGGTACACATGAAATGCTGCTATATTGAATGCAAAAAAAAATCTAAACTAAAAGCAATATTTCGTTTTTGAAGAATGCACAATTCATACCAAAGAGGAACCTTTGAAAACTGAATGCCAGCAGTCTTGTTCCTGTACTTCCAGCATCAATAACGATAGAATACATTGGATCCTGAAGACCCAGCTTTAAGGATAATACATCAACATATGCAACCTGATGACTGGAGAATCTAATTGATGTAAAATTGTGTATGGTAACTGAAATTCATAAATTTGAATTTATATGACGGAAATTACAGTTTGAAGCAGCTTTTAAAAACATTTAAGCAATTACCGTGGAATATAAAATTATTTTGAATATGAATTTTATTTCTAATCGTGTTACTCTAATTCGGGCACTTATGGTTTCACATATTACATAATAATGAAAAAACAGTAAAACAAAAGATATGCTTTATTTAAGGAAATACTTGCCAATAGCAAGAAGCAGATTACAAATGGCAATCAATAATAAGAAGGCATATCTTCCTAATATCCATGAACTGTGAACTATATTTATACCAAAAGCAAAACACTGTGGATTTCCATTGGAGTGCTTATTCCAAGCGTTTTCTTTTTTTACTGACATCTCAAAAATTCACGAGAACAATTCAACACATCATTAAAAGAACTAATAGCATATGCTCACAATGCAAATTATAGTGATGTGCAATTCTAATTTATAAATTTTCACAAACATGATATTTACTCTGGATTGTTCTACAAACTTTATCATTTGTTGGGTTACGAAACTAATGATGCAATATTTCTTAGGAAAATCGATGACCCTATTTTTTTCTTTTCAACAAAACTCTGGTTTTTCTTACAGGTACATAATTACGTCTTCAAATATACTACGATGAAAATTAACCTATTTGTTTTTCCCTTTCTACTCTTGAGACCTACGAACTCGAAAATATCACAGGTAACCAATCAAAACGGAACGGTTGACAATGAAAACACATTGCAAATACCAGTGAATCAGAAATAAAGCCACGATACATTTTAAACACTTTTTAAACGTTTTCAAACTCCTGTGATATGATTCTTATCAAATTCTGAATCTCTGAAGCAACCTTTCATAAAGACAAACAAGGAAAACTGAGTTATATAGAAGGCGAGATAAGACAAAAATGTGATCAAAAATGCAAACGTTGAAAGTCATGTAGCAAACAAATAAAAAGATTATAACAAATAAAATGAAGATTTTATGTCTTCAATAAAAAATAATTATACCGCGAGCTTTTTTCTATTTTTACTTCGAAAACATTCGTTCGAAGGAGCATTTTGATTAGGGCTATCTTGTCTGATTCCACTGTTATGGTTGCGTACCGAGATGCATCAGCATTTTCCCCCAAAATGATTTCTTTTGTCACCTTCATATGATATTTCAGCGAAGATAAAGATTTTCAAAAGCTATTTGTAATGTTAGTCCAAGTGCCAAGACTTTTTCAGTACTCTATTTCTGGAATTAATGTGTAGCACAGGATTTTTCTCGTATCTTATCTTATCACTGAAAATTGAGCAAGATCATCCATTTTATTTGTGTATTTTCACCATTCTTTACTGATACATTCACTTGTGTCTAAAGGATGTTTATCAACTTTATTGAGATCGCGGAGCGGAAAACAAAGAGCTCAGACATTGAAACTTACTTTAAAGATACAAAAACAAATCCTTAAAAGAATTTCGGTGGTAGATAAGATTCATATAAATCACATTCTAACTCCAGGAAACTCTAACTTCTTATTGTTGCCTGATGTTCCTTGAGGAATGATGATTCACTGCAATGATGTGCTCGAAAACGTGCTGATTTCACTAGCCTAGTGACAGGCGCATAGAAGACTTCACTGTTTTTGCAAATTGTATCCAAGAACCTGATCTCTTGGATATTCTAACTTTCGGAAGAAGAAAAATAAAGCCAAACATTCCCTTGAAATTGCAATGAATGGTTCGTTGTTCCTTACCTATACTTCGTTTAATAAAAATCTTCCAGAAATGTTTGAACACGGTACTATAGCCATGGACAACATGCAAAACCTAGATTCAAATGTCCAAGACATTTTTATCAGTAAGTCCAACACTGACATTTCGGCGACAAGGAAAGGAGGGCGCACCGCCAACGTAAAAACCAGCTGGAGCCGGTAATGAACCAGGTAGGAATCAGACGAGCATGGTGGCGGCACTGCGGTCAGTAGACAGGAAGCTATAGCCGGCAGATGCGCGAAGAGCATCCGTGAGATGCCTGACCTCAGCATAGCGCCATCTCAGGAATTCGAACAGAGGAATCCAAATCGAAAGGACCCCTGCTCTCTCGCAGAGGTTCCGCGTCATCCTCCTCGTCGTCGTCGTCACCTTTCGACGGCTGCGACGATCAGGCTGCTGGAACGGCTGCCGCCGACGCCGCCGAGGTGGCAGCAAAAACATTTTTATCAGTGAGTCCAACACTGTAAGGAACTTTTCATCAAAAATAAATAGATAGTGATTGCTCATGATCAATCCTTCAATGGAAAAAATTCATAAGTCCACACTGAAAAAGTTCTCATCGAGGTCATTAGTAAGGAAGTAATCGATAACTCTGATCCCCGTCGCCAGTTAGATTCTTGTTCGAACTTATAACTAAGAAAGTCCAGACCTAACTTTGACTCTTTCCTATAAACGACTTTATTTTAAGCTGCATTTTTTCTAAAAATTCGTGGTATGTTCAGTCGCAATACATTCCACTTCAGAAGATCTCATCACATTCTTTGCTACACTGCAAACAGGTGTAATCAAATATAGTATTTTTCAAAATTATCACTTTTACACAATATGTAGGTTTTCACATGCTACAGTGCTTGTTAACCAACCTAATTAACTATTAATTATATGAGTTTTACGCATGTCAGCTATTTTTCGTGTCATCAGAAAAGGAAAATAAAATTCCCTTTACAACTAGGAGACTTGCATAAGAATTACACCAAACAAGGGTCGTTGCAGTTCATCACTTCATTAGCAATATTAGAAAATTTACGTTTTAATGATATATTGTTGAAGTCTTTGTGTTTATACGGTAATCGTATTTGCAGTGCATTTTTAGCCTATAGAAATTTTAATAGCATTAAATACGGAATTATTGCATATATGAATCCGCTAGGTTGGAAGCACATAATTTTAGAAATCGAATAATTAATATTCAGAAGTATTTGGAGACTGCCGACCCTAGTTCTAATAATTCTTTTGTGGCTGTAGTTAGTACGCTAGCATGTTATGTCGTCCTGTGGTAGTCCTCCAAAGTTATTCGTCTTTCATTAAGTGACAATGCCTATGAACTTCATTAAACATAAATTGAATTGCCATTATACCAAAAGATTTCAACTCTTTCGAAAATATCTCGATTCAAGTGTTCAGACAGAAGATTTCATATCTGGTAAGCACATAGCGCTGTGCTCATCCCACACACAACACAGAAATTCAAGTATTAAGTTTCATTTTATGTTACACAGTGATCGGTATGCTTTACAATAGATTCAGGAAGTGTTTTGTGTAAAATCGAATTATTTTTATGGATAGCCAAATCGTGATTGTAAATTGTTGATGCTTGCAATTTATTGTAGTTCCGAAAGTTTCATCGACATCAAGTCAAAATGAAATCAGTTTGAAAAATTTCGTATCAGCCTTCCGTGAATATGGTTATCAACAAGCACGATTAGATCCTCTAAAATTGCGAAATTATAAGTAATGACATGTTAGTTGAACGTGTTCATATTATTTCATTGTTAGCAAGCAGGTGGAATCGCTCCAACCTGAAAAATATGGACTGCAGTTGGATGATAAGTGCATTGCAGAGCATGTGGTAGCCTTTCCAGCAGAATCTGTGACAAATGTTCGTGAATTAGTTCAGAGGCTTTCGGATGTGTGGAGTGGGCCTGCAAGCCTACAATTTTCCCATATTGAGGTTACTTTCCATTTATTAACAACATGCAAATCATGGTGCTTTTTAGTCAATAACTGAAAAAGAATGGTTAATTGAACATTGGGAGAAAACTGTGCCTCAGGAATTACATGTTAATGAACGAAAACAAATACTCATTCAAATGTTGCAGTCTCAAGTTTTTGACAATTTCTTAGCCAATAAATTCTCCACTGTTAAACGATATGGTGGTGAGGGAGCAGAAAGCATGATGGCTTTTTTTCTTTCTGCATTTCATCATGCAGCAAAGTGTAAAATTTTGATCTATCACATCAGTAACTAAATTTTTTGTAACATAGCTGATATAAAGCAAGTAGTTATGTGTATGGCTCATAGAGGACGTCTGAACTTGCTAACAGGGTTGTTAGGTCTTCCACCTTGTGCTGTGTTTCATAAGATGAAAGGGTTGTCTGAACTACCATCAACATTCAAGGGATCTGGTGATGTCTTATCCCATTTGAGTAAGTTAGTTTTTAAAGTGAATTACTCTGTTTCTAATCTTGAAGTGCTCATGGGTTATTTTTGTACTAATTCTAATTCTATCTGCAGCAAATTCTATAGATTTTCAATTGGAAGAAGGTCTGTTACATGTAACTATGCTGCCCAATCCTTCTCATTTGGAAGTAAGGCTTGATTGATTGGGCTTGTAAACGTCTTTAGGCTGTGAATCCTGTTTGTATGGGGAAAGTTCGTGGTCGACAACAGTCACTCCAGGAAGGCATGTATTCTAAGAAACCACATTTGCAACCAACATCCTCAGTTCTTTGCTTGCAAGTAAGTTTTGTTGCACAAGAACCTGAAATTCAAATAGAAGTAGGTGCATGGAGATGCAGCAATGGCTGCGCAAGGGATTATGCAGGAGATGTTGACTCTTAGTAATTTGTCACATTTTTCTGTTGGAGGTGTACTCCATCTTGTGATCAATAACCAGCTTGGTTTCACTACTCCAGCTGACTTTGGACGTTCCACTCCCCATTGTACTGATTTGGCCCTAGCATATGATTTCCCTGTTGTTCATGTCAATGGGGATCACCCAGAGGTATTAATTTATCACAGTGATTTTAATATACATCAATAGTGATTCAATAGTTGGTGTACAAAGTAGCTAACTTTGCTGTAGCATATCAGCGGAAATTCCAAAAAGACATCTTTGTAGATTTGATTTGTTATCGGCGTTGGGGTCATAATGAGTTGGATGATCCTACCTTTACTAATCCTGTGATGTATCAAGTCATTCATAATCGACAGTCAGTGCCAGATGTATACTGTGCTCAACTTCAAGAACAAGGAGTGATGTCTTCTACAGATGCCCAGTTAATTGTGGACAGTCATATGACGTTCCTCAATGATGGCTTGAAAAGAGTAGATTCATATGTACCTTCTGTGAGTTGTGATTTTATTACTGGTTGATAAACAGTGTTCTATAAAAAAGCGTGTCTGTAGAGGACCATGGAAAGACATGAATTTTTCCTCAGGAATGATTACTGTTTGGGATACTGGAGTAAATTCTAATCTGTTGAAACATATTGGAGTAAAATCAGTGGAAGCTCCTTGTAAATTCGTAAGTTGGTATTGCACTTTGAATACATCCATTTCTTGAAGAAACTCCATCCTCATCTTGAGAAAGTTCATGTAGCAGCTAGAAAAAAACGTCTTGAGTTGGGTACTAATTTGGACTGGGCAACAGCTGAGGCTCTTGCAATAGGTTCTCTGCTTTATGAAGGTGGTGTCACTAGCAATAAGGAAAGATGGAGTGTTGATTTAAGGTGTTCATGTACGCCTGTGTGGTCAAGATGCTTGTAGAGGAACTTTTTCTCATCGTCACATGACTTTAGTAGATCAAGAAAATGATGAATGCATTGTTCCATTGAACAATTTACACTCTGAGCTGAAAGGCTTCTTGGAATTAGTCAACAGTCCATTGTCTGAGGAAGCTGTATTGGCATTTGAATATGGAATGAGCATTGAGCACCCTAATAGACTAGTGATATGGGAAGCTCAATTTGGTGATTTTTTCAATGGAGCACAGATCATAATTGATACTTTTTTGACATCAGGAGAGTGTGAGTAGAGAAGTTTCAGGGCATTTAGGAGGGTTGTTTAGCCAAGTGGTTATTACAGAGCAGCTTGGTTCTCTTACTTCCTCATGGTTATGATGGTGCTGGTCCAGAGCACTCCTCTTGCAGGATTGAAAGATTCTTGCAGCAGTGTGACTCCTCTGAGACACACCCAGATGGAGACAACGTCAATCTACAAGTTGTGCATCCTACTACTCCTGCTCAGTATTTTCATTTATTAAGGCGTCAAATTGTGCGCAACTATCGTAAACCACTGATGGTTGCTGCACCAAAAATTCTTCTGCGACATCCACTGGCAGTTTCTTCTTTACATGAAATGGCTCCTGGATCATTTTTCAAAACTGTGCTGGGTAAACTATATATCTGATACTTGTATCTTTATTTTCAAGACAGGAGACACTTCTGTTCATCATGCAGCTGTTGAGAAAGTAGTGTTTTGTTCAGGAAAGCACTACTATCTTTTGCTCAAAGAAAGGGATTCTAGAAAATTGAAAAACATTGCTTTAGTACGCCTGGAACAATTATGTCCTTTCCCAATGAGAGATATCATACTTGAATTAGCAAAATACAAAAATACAAAGAGTAAGCTATGCTCTCATGACAGGATGCTTAATGATTCCTAGAATTTATCTGGAGTCAGGAAGAACATAGAAATATGGGAGCATGGTCCTTTGTAAGACCTCGTTTTCAAAATCTAGTTGGCATATCTGTAAGCTCAATGTGTTTTCATGATGCCCAATATTCCTCTTTAGCTTGAGTATGCAGGACGAAAACCTCTTGCTGCACCTGCTGTAGGCATTGGTTCCATTCATCAAGAGGAGATAAAAGAAGTCTTAGAAGAAACATTTGGGCCCAACTAGCTGCATTCAGTGATTTGACGTTGTGAATGTGATTGCCAATTTATTTTTGTGGTAAATAATTCAATAGAAATATTTGGAAAATCTATGGACAAATCATGCCATGAAGCATAATTAATTTTATGTTTTTTATTGTTTCATTCAAATTATTTTTGGAGGGAAATAATGGCTTCAGATTTTTATCACTTATGAATTGTCATAGATAAATAGAACTTGGATCTTCCCGAGCTATGACTGACTTGCAGTGGTAGTGGTAGGTTTTGTCAATGGTTTCATAATTAATAGGCGTCTTAATAACATGATTTTGTGCAGATTTCATTTTAAAGATTTGAAAATTACAAAATTTGTGAAAAACCTTTATTTGATAAGTGTGTGTGCATAAGACTTATTTTTATAATCATTATTTGATGGTATGTATATATTCCATTTCCATGACATTGTTTTGTGGCCACATGTCGCATATCTATTAGAATTCTTTTATAATTTATATTGATGTACAGCACATTGTGTAGTCAGTTATTAATGATGAATTGTTATCTTTTATTATATAACAGAAATATAATTTAAATTATCAAACAAAGTTGTGAAGCTTGCAAGCTTCAGAAGGTTACAATTAGAAAAACTGACAAGTGCGAAATTCAAAAATACTAGAGGGCCGTAATGCTGGCCAACGTTGCTTAGAAAACATAAGTTGATTTTCAGCCATCATCACGAATGACTTTAATTCGTCTTAAAAAGATTACCGAACGTTAAGGGGTTTCGGTGACATACTTCTATGTACTCACTATACTGCACACCATTTTTTGGCTAGTAATAGTAACATTCAACATTAACAATATCCCAATCGGTAAAGTTTAAAATCTCTTTTTCTGTTTGTTTCCCACCTTTTTTTGATTTTCCCTGTAATGCAGAAAAATATTGATCTTCTTTCTGATAATTTTTATCTGTTAGGACACTATAATCTGTGTTTTTCGTGTTCTAGTTTAAAGTTTTTATATTTTCCATCATGATCACGTGCAACTGGGTGTCGAATAAAACTACTTTCGCAGGTTTTTCTTATCATGGGTTGACTTGGAAGTCCTCGGAAAAATTTTCGCAAAGATTGCATATGGTAACTCGAATATTTTCAAAATTCTGGTTTTGAGTCCATTTTTTTATTCTGGTCATTCCTCAAGCATCTGCACCTTGGGTTTTTTTTGTCAGGAGTTTGTGAATCATTATGAATAAACAGCCAATAATTAAAATCATTCATCATCCTATTTTCATGAAGTTTCACTTTGCGGACTTGGCATTTTCAGTGAATCAGATTTGCACCCAAGTGCCATCAAGAAAACGTATTTCTCGTCATTTCTGTCTAAACGAAACGAAAATTCCTTTTTCTTTAGAGCGATACTATTGCTGATGATTTTCAGCACCCTTCTAGTAATCAGGGACGCATCCATGTATGACTGTGTGTCCGAGAAAACAGTGCATTTCGACTGAGTGAACGAAGTACTTGCCGACTTACCGCAGCAACTCCAGAAATGTACGAATTGTGTATTTCTCTTTCCTGATTCCTCATTTGTGTCCATTAAGCACCAATATTAAGTAAACTGTCGCCGTTTACAAGGCCAATTACTTGTCTGAAGTCTGTAGTATCATCACTTTATCTTTGGATGACCATCTGTTTGAACTTCCTCACATCTTTTACATCTTGGAATGGTAAATGCAGAGAAGATCCCTCTAGTCATTACAGATCTACTTCTAATTAATGTTTTCTCATGCTTCGCTTCTGTTTCGTATGATTGCTTCTTGTTTGTTTTGATTGCTTCTTGTCTGATCTCCAACACAAATGTTACGGACCGCATGATTTGCTTCTTTGCTTCATGCTTTTTACTTATGCTGAATAGCGGAAAGATACCTGCACTTATTTTGCACGGCACAGTGTGTTGAAAGTGGGCCCTTCAGTCACTTGTTCTAAGTACACTTTTATGATCCATGATGCCATAAGCTGAGGTCTAATTGAACGATGGCAGCAAAGTGGAAAAAAATCTAGATATGTGGCGAGAGGTTGCGACATCTTCAAAAGATAGTTAACCTCCAATGATTTCTGTATCACAGCATTCATCGTTCTGATAAGGAAATCATTGGAGAAGATGAGCCCATGTTTTCTCTCCATCCATGCCCAATAATTCTAGATTACTGCCCCCATCACTTCTAACGTATGAACTGCGACGAGGCGATATGTGAGTTCAGGTCTGTGATGCAGCCGCACCCCCCGCATTCCATCGTATTTCTCAGTGAACCCTAAGCAAAATATGTTATGGGTCTGATTGATTTCTTGTATGAGCAACTTAGCATGGAATATTCGGGAGCATGCAGCTGGCCGAGGAGTGATGTCTTCCCAAAAGGATTCTTAACGAGAAACGCTTTGGGATAAACCCAAAGGCATCTCGCTTTTGTTTGTTTTTCACTGGTTTTCTGTCCTGTGAGAATTTCAGGGAAATTTTTATCAGCTGTCCATTCACTTGCGCGTTCTTGGTTAGGGGTTGTCGATTCCGAGAAGTCCTTCTCACAAGAAGGCGCTTGCTTAAGCCGTGAAGACTGAAAACAAAGAATGCGGAAGTACCTGCAAAGGTGATAAAACCATTCTTTGGTATTTGAATTACGGGATCATGCTTATTATGAATCCCCTTATTAAGTGCATGCATGTGGATAGGAGGGAACATATGCAGGTCAGGTCACTGTAATTCACTGTAAACCCCAAACCTGATTGAATGAAAATGCAAAATTCTGGTTTTTAAGAACGAAATTATTGAACACAGGAGGCGCGTCACTGCAAAGTGAATTTATCATAGGTGATTACATTAAGATTAATTGTTCTCTCCTATGACTTTCGTCTGATTTTCGTGCAAATATCGGGTGCAAAAAGAAAAACGAAATTCGGAAATGGAGTGAACGTTCGAAGACTGCTCTCAGAAAACGGTCGAAGGAGAGACCACGAGTTTCTCCAAAAAAATCAGGGACTCTTCTTGCTAGCTAGATTTGTTTGCTTATGTCTGAAAAATGAATTTCTGGCCTCGTTATTGAACTTTCGTGGATCTTCTCTGTTACGAGAAATCGAGTGTCACTGGTAAATGCGGAAAGGTCGTCCGTGTCCGTGTGATACGGCTTCTTAGTGAGCAAACTATTAGTGACTCCGATTCCTCAACCGGTGATTTCCGATAAATATGCCGTGTATGCAGTTTTTTTTTTTTTACATAGGCAAGCAAACAGACCCCATGGACTTATTGATTCCAGCTGTACAAAGTACACGGAGGCGCCTCTATGCAGCATCTTGTCGTTTACCCATTTATCTCTGTTGTGTTAGATATTTTTTTTTTTAGGTTAGTCGTTTTGCTTGCTGCCCGTGTGAAAGCATGTAGCTTCCATGTGGCTTCACTTTGTTAAATCGAAAATGGTACAGTACTACCGTACTGCCTTTTTCAGTAATTGCCTATCTCCCACCATAGCAGCTGCAGAGAAAATCTCTCTCCCAAGCTGCATTGTACTTTGTTTCCACTGTCTCACAGTGATGTATATAGCATCTACAGTAGGAGTGGTTTCTGTCAACCATAGATTCATGTTCTTTGTAGGTAGGCGACGAAGGTATCCATGACTGTCAGAAATGACTTCCTGTATCTTCTCTGCTTGTCTTTTCTTTCCAACTTTCCTTCATGACGAAACTGTGCTTTTTGAGGGTTCTTTCAATACCGGCCACGACCGACCCGTCCGATGCTTCCAGTGCTCATCCTGGAAGTATGCAGTGTTCGAGACACAGTATTTCCTTTCTGATGCGCCCCTGCATGTTTCTTGACACTTTTAATTCCCTGAATACTTGGTCGTCCTCTGGATTCCAAGATCCCAAAGGTCTGCGACGACTGTTCGCACGGTCTCGGGCACGCCTTTGCAAAAGTGGAGAGCCGACCAATCCTCTCTATACTTTCCCTTCTTTTCCTATGCCTCTTCTGCAGTCGTTGCGGAGTGCTCGTAGCGACAGGTGACGTCCAAAACCAGTACTTTTTCTTCCACCCAGGAGCACCAGATCAGACTTCAGGCTTATGCCCATTCTCGGAATACGTCGATTGGAGGCCACCAGTTACCAATGTTTTCGGTGTACCCCGCTTGAGCCGTGCTACCAGGCCTCGCCGGGATCATGGCTTGGACCATTAACGACATTAGCTGTCAAGATCCTTGCCATGTTGTGGGAAGCATAAGAACTTTCTTGCTCTCACTTTCATTGTAGTCTCATGGTTACAGAATGATGTTCCGAATAAGTCGGCTCTCACTAGATTACCTGGGAAAGTCGTTAGAGGAAAGAAAAAGTCGAAAAAAAGAGTGAAGCCTTGAAACGTGTAACTTTATTTTCAGTGATAGGTGCAGAAAACTGAGGGTGCCTACCATAATCGTCATGGCAATTTACGCCTCATCAATTTTGCAGGCGGTAGCGGAGCAGCAGCGAAGCATAAAATGCCTGGACTTTCGAAACGAGTGCATCTCATCCAACAATGCTGAGGCTGTTTTGCAACAAAGCTGCTTGATTCGCTTTTCGTTCGGCGGCAAAAGATCAAATGCCAACGATCCGCAGTTTGCTTGGTCAGCATAAATGAAGGCTTTCAGGTTCTTTTTTTCAGTGGTGCCAGATCAGACAGCACGTTTGTCTGGCATTCCCCACCAAGGGAAAAGGAAACAGTGCACTTTGCACTGCAGCTGCTGAAGAAGAAGGCAGTTTTTCGTTGCCTTGGCTTGCAACGGTGTTCCGTGCACCATTCGATTTTTCCGGAGCGCACATGAGATGCGTTGCGGCACCAGCAACGTCCTTCCGCGATCGAAGCGCTGACTTAGACGCGCGCACACAAAAGAAAAGGAAAAGGGAGGGACAAAAAGCCGTCTGGACGCGCAAATGGTCACGTGACCAAAGCTGTTAGAGCAGCAGCGTGCATCAGTCACTTCGTCGAGCAAATGATAGGCGGGCTATGCAATACACTCGAAAACGTGAAGGACCCAAATCATAGCGCGCAGGTCAAGTGGAAGGTCTCCTGCAGTACGGTCCTTCGGCAGCAAACCGAGGACCGAATTCCCCACCGTTAGCGGTCATTGAGATCCCTTTTGAAGCTCAAGTCAAAGTGAGCGCCAGTGAGGTCTCCATGCGGTAGCGCCAAGACACGTGACTTCGGCGCGAGCCACCAATAAGACGTTATGGGGCGCTGCCGGGACGGACGCTCCACTCGTCATCTCAGCTAGAGGAGGCTACGAGCTTGACCCGCTTCCCATGAGAACTTTCCGTGTGATGTCCTGCAGGGAGAAGGCAGCAGCTGCTGGTGGTGGCGGTGTGAGAGGGGGAGGGGATGGGCAGAGGGTTGGGTCATCCCGCGAAGGGGGTGACCATCCCTTTTTGCCGCCTCTTTCCTTCCCCCGTCGTTCCCGTGGCGCACAGAGCGGCAGCTTCCGGGAAGGCGGTCGAGGGACGAGGCGAGCGGATCTCCGCCTCCGGGAACGTTTCACGCTTCACGTGCTCCTTCTTGCGCCACGTCCCCGGGAAGGAGAGACCGCAGGCCCGCGAGGCGACCTTCCACGACGGCGCTTAAAAGGAGCGCGGTAGCCGTCCGAGGGCTTCGTTTCCGTGAGTCGACCGAGAGCGGCTCAGCGCGCTTCCTCCTCCCCGTCCGCAGCCATGCCCGTAAGTAAGCGGCGCGCGGGTGGGTGGGTGGACGCCCCCTCAGGCTCTGTGAGGAGGAGCAGGGAAGGGCGGCGGGGGAAGGGGGTCTCGGGGGGAACGCGGTCCCTCCTTTCCGATGGGGCTGCTCTGCCGTCGCCCGTCGTGTCTTTGCTTCGACAAGGGGGCTGCTCTGGAAGTTGGAAAGACTGCTCTTCTTGTCTGCGAGGACGGCTCCTCTTCACGCCTGCACCTGGGAGGAAGGCGACGATGGTCTGTTCCTGCGCTCACAAGAATTCCTTCTTCCTCTGAGGACGAGATGGTGCAGGAGAGCACCACGGCCGGCCGAGACCGAACCGAAGAGAGGAGGGAGAAGGGGGGGGGCACCTGCGGGGCGCAGCAGCGTTTTCGGCTTCCCTCTCCCCCTTTCCCTCGGTCCCTCCCTTCTAGGTCACGGACTCGCAGTTATTCTCCTTCGGCGGACTTCGAGGGATCGCCTCTGTCCTTGCCCTCGCCATGATGGTGGGCCCCGCCCTTTCCCAGTTCGCCTTTCCTCCGGCTCACGGCGGCTTCCACGGTTACGGTCCTCCGCATCATGGCCCTCCGCATCACGGGCCGCCGCATCACGGATCGCGGCGCCACATCTACCATAGCCAGGACCACAATGTGAGCACAGCGGAGGAGGCGGGGCGCCAAGGAATTTTCCTCCGTCACCACTTCCTTCCTCTCCCAAATGCAGAGATACGGCAGCTACAACTTCGGCTATGACGTCGCCGACCCTTACAGCGGAGAGAGGCAGACGCGCCGCGAGACGAGCCATGGCCCGGGCCACGTGGACGGCGAATATACCGTGGTGGAGTCCGACGGGTCGCTGAGGGTGGTCAAGTACTCGGCCGACGGCGGCGGGTTCCGGGCCAACGTCAACGGTCAGGTACGCGGGCGGAAGGGAGGAGGATGGGGAAGGGACCGCGGTCCCTGATCGACCCCACCCCTGTGTCCTGTTGCAGCCCCACGGATACCACTGAGGCAGGGAGCACGCCCATGCACCGCCCAATCCCACAGCGAAAAGAGGGCGCCTCCTCCCGCTGCGTGCAGTGTCGAGTGCGGTCAACGGGAGCGAAGTCACTCTCGCCGCCTACGAAAAATAAAGAGAGAGAGAAAGAAAGGAACAAAGATGCATGTGATCCTGGGAGGATGGAGGGGGTGGGGAGGGAGGAGATAAGGACGGGAAGAAGGCGAAGGCGGGATGACCAGGAAGCGTGGGGTCGGGGGAAGAAGGGGGGGGGGGAGAAACGACGGTGACGTCACCATAGTGCTGCCTCCGGGTCCATCACCCCACCTCACGTGGGGATACGTTGGCGTACTTCCTGGGAGCGGAGGCATCCCTGTAGGTTGGGACCGACGCGCTTCCCCCGGACGGCCCGGGGCTTCGCGGACGCTGCTCCGGAAAAGGGAGGAGGAGGAGGGGTAGGAAGAGACAGGAAGGAAAGGGGAGCGGAAATGCCAGCAGCAGCCAACGCTGACGGGGGAGAGAAAGGGCCAAGTGAGATCGGGGGGCACTGGGATACGTACATTCAGTCTCGTTTACTCAGCAAGAGGAACAAGGACAGAGAGGGATCCCATATCCCCACGAGACGCCTCGCTGGGCTGGGCTGCCGACTCCTCCTCCTCTATCCCGTGGCTGAGACACGCGCCCTCACGTTTAGGTGGCGATGGATGGTCCAGGTGAGGATAGACTCCGTCCTCAGCGGAAGGATAGACCCGTAGCCAAGGGGTCACATCCGTGTCTCCCTGGCTGGAAAGCGGGCCGGAAGTGCAGCGTCTCTCCCGCTTTCCAGCCTGGCGGGTTTGCGAGAGGGTCAAGGCCCAGCACCTGCCTTCTTCCCGACGTGGGAGTGGCGTCACGATCGTCCATCTCCCTTGCCGGCGATCCGGATGTCGTGCGCTTCCGCCTCTGCACAGGCGCCAAAGCTCTTCCTCCTCTCCACGCGCCGGACATGTCGCACAGCTTCCCCCGGACGACCCCTCCTTCACAAGCAGCCCTCTCGGAACGTCCGCCGTCGCAAGCCATCGCCGGGAGCACCGGACACGCGAGGGGATCCAAACGAACCCCCGAGTCCCCCCTCGGAGGCCGTCACTTGAGCAGGGGTCCTTGGGGGCAGCGGGGCACACCGACCCCACGCCCTACGCCTCGTCCACATACCTATCGCTTCGTGAGGAGGAAGTGGGAGCAAAGGAAGGGGAAGGAAGTGGGGAGGGTGTGGGGAAGGGGAAGGGAGAGAGGAAGAGAGAGGAGGGAGTACCACGCCCCATTCGTCGTCGTCCTGCACACCCATGCATCTTCCACGGGCCTTTGCGGAGGGGACGAGCTGCGATGCCCCACTGCGGGGTTTCCGTCCCAGCACCCCCGGGCCGGGACCAGGCTTGCCCACCCGCCCCATCGCCTGGAGGTGGTGCTCTTCCATGGCCATCCGCCCTGCAGACCATGGCGCCCCAAGCGAAGTGCTTGGCAGTCCTGCGGTCCCTCAGGCCAGTTCCCGGCCGGCCGGTAGGATGCGCGGAGGAGGCGGCGAAAAGGGGAGAGAGGAGGGAGTATTGCAGGCCATTTCCTTTGAGGCAGCGATCTGCCCGGCACCGCCGGCGCTTGCTGCATCCCCACGCAGACTCGCGTCGTCGGCGAACGCGGAATTTCCGACTCGTCACGTGACGAACCCAGAGCGCAGGTGAACGGGCGGCTGGCTGGCAACCATGGGAGTAGTCGCAACCGAAACTCAAAGATGATTTCGACTTCACGTCTCGGCCTCTTCTCACGTGCTGTTGCGATGCGCCATTTTTTTCGCTCGATGCCTCGCCAGTTCCGACACCGGGCGATCACCGGCTTCATATTCACGGTCGGCATCTTGGCATTGGCGTTCAGCGTTCTCAAATTAAGCCGCATGGATCAGAATTTAATGGATATAAGAAGCAGGGTGCTGTCTAAGCGTCCGCCGGTGGTCTGGATTCATGGCAAGAAAGTGAGTCAATTTTGGATGCTTTTGACGTGCTGCAGGTCCATTGCGGGGCAGAGGGCGAGCACTCCCTCAGCCGTCCTCTTGGTCCGCGAGAAAGCACGTCCTTTGGCATACTTTTTGCAAACCTGCGTGTCTTCTGCCCGCAAGCCATGTGCATGTCAAGAGGCGACAGGGCGTTCGGCTGCCTTTGAAGGGAACGTCGGGAACATTTGTCGGAACACGGCCTGTCGCTATTCACAGGAAGGGAGAGGGGGGGGGGGGTCGGCAATTCGTTTGGTTGCCAGGGTCCTGATGCCGTTTTCCTTTCCCGTAAATTTGGCTCGGAGGGCGCGAAAGTTTCCGAAGCGACGCTACCGTCTTCGGTCAGACAAGCGGTAGGAATGCGCACATCAGCGAGCCAAGTCTTGCTAAAGGGAGCAAGTGGAGGGCTCTGGTCACACCGGAGCGATGCGTCGACCCAACGACCCGAGTCCCCACTAATCGGGGCGAGTCCTCTTTAGTCGGTCATCTCTGGTTCAAGGACGCCACCGCTTGCGTGCCCTCGAGCTCCTCGAGCGCGCCCACGCAACTCGAGCGATGGCGTTGCGTTGGTTACGTAAATGTATCTCGGCGCGTGTGCCCTTCCTGTCCCAGGCTAGCGTGCATTATCCCAACGGTTGTCTCCCGAGGCCGTTTGTATCTCCCTCGTCTAGTAAGCAAGCGCAGCTGACTCGGGATCGGTGGTGCAGCATACGATTCGGTGTAGCACCAATCTTTGCCGTAAATGGGAAATGATCGAAATGTGCACGCATGTGGAGCTAGACGGACATTTCTGCTTCGGGGAGAAAGGAAGTGAACGAAAATCCAACGTTGCAGCGTAAAGGGAAATGCTGGCTATAATAAGTGGCACGTTGACTCCTGTTGAGTATACTTCGTGTATGCGTGCACATCTTACACACATGCCTAGGCTCCTGCATAAATGTGTTCAGTTCGTTTTAGTAATGTCATGGAAATGTCCGTGTTTTCTAAAAGTGCATGCAACGTATCAAAGCACAAAAACCACTGATGATTACGCTCGCATGCTGAATTGTTTTCACGGATCCAACTGCTTATCCAATGTTCGCTTATCCAAAGGCAGTTTCCCCAGTTCCTTTACCTTTTTCAAAACTTTCGTAATTTTGGGCAAATTGCTCCACACAAATATCGCAATCTGTGATTGACATAACGTACTGTGTTGCCACCATTCAAAAGTAACACGTTCCATCCAGTAGCACCGTGCTATTTCTGAAATTTCTCGAAATGTCCTTACATAATTCGAAGCTTTAAGTAAGTTTTGCCACAGATGCCTTGTTTTCATGAACCGATTGATCGTGGGCAGCAAGACCTTTGTTTCTTAAGGAAGAGCTTGAGTTTCTAGAAAACGAAATCCATTTGCAGCATTTCTCTACAGTAGATTCCGGTTACGGTCATCAAATTCGAGATTCCTAGATTATCAAACCCATTTGTATGGATTCAAAACTTCAGATAAACCCTCACCTGAGATTAGAGGGTATGGAATACCAGAAATTTATGCGACATTGGCTTTGAAAGAAGTCACTCTCGTATTTCGTAAATACCAGTATGAGGATTTGATTTCTTCAACGGACACTTTCACACTTAAGAGTTTTGGTATGCCTTACCGAAAGTTTAGGCCTTCAGTGAAATCATTCCGCCGTCATTATCGTAAATAGTGGATTTTTGCCTATACATGTGTGCTGCAAGACATCCAAAGAAGAAAACAATGCACTTGAGATTACATCCAGGAACACAGGAATCATAAGATCAAAGAAAGGATATATTGCTTAAAATCGAAAGGAAAAATAATCATATCATTTCTCTTGTTTTATTCGGTGGTCAAGTTAGGAAAATGTTCTAAGAACATATTTGTAATTCGGTGAAACACTTTCAGCAGCTGTGTTTCGATCTTTTCTGTTGTTGTTGTTGGTGGTGGTGCTAGCAATAGCGTTTTTTTTGTTTGTTTTAAAAAAAGTCTTTTGTTTTCCTTTGCTTCGAAAGTTTAGCATTTTTTCTTTCCGTTTCCTTTTTGGAATTTTTGAGTTGCCAATGACTGTGACAGTTGCATAATAGTATTTCAAAGTAGCAGCAAAATAGTGCTTATGCATACCTTTTAATCCTAGATAAACAGCGGCTACCTAGATCACGTTATTGGTGTATTCGAGCGCTTGGGTTTTATTGTGGGTGATGAGAATTCCAACTGGAATGTTCTTTGGTCACATGAGTACCCCTTCTTTAGTTTGATGAAGCATTTGAAAAATCTTTCTCCACAGCAAAAAGTGAGTATACATGGTTTTATGTATTTCTGATGATGAGTAGCATCTTTTTTTACAATAGTCTCATTGATATTCTATTTGTAGGTGAATCATTTCCCTGGTTCAGGGTACATAACAAACAAACTCAATCTTATTACTGAATCCAATTTTAGTTTTATTCCAAGAGCTTTCAGCATTCCCAAAGATAAACTACAGTTTCAACAGTACGTAAGTATTTTAATGACCAATGGACGTTATGTAATGCGAAAATTATTTATATTATTTCTACGGTGATAAAGCAGTGTTCCCAGATTTCACAATGGATTATGAAAAATTATCCTGACGCTTTCATTGTCTATCATACTTTGAGACCCCGTATTGCTTATATAGCTAAAGCATACTTTTAATGATGTATTAGAAACACTGATGCATTCCGTCATGCATGATTGCTTGCAAGCGCTCTCTAAATGTTTGCATACTTTTTTTTTTTTTTGTTCTCTCCCCCTAAGTTGCCTTCGTTCTATTACTAGGCTATTCGACAAGCAAGAACACAAAATAGAAAGTAGTCTTTTAGCTCGAAAGTGTTTTAAAATGGGCATTTAAGTAGTTCGAATGCATGGCCGTGAAATCAGTGGAAGGATAGAAAATTGGAATAACACTTAGTGTTTGAGTAATTCGTCCGCCAATACCTTGGAATATTGAAGAAATGATTCAAACTTTTGGATGGTAGTCTCTCATTCCGTCTAGCGTGGTTTGCTCGGTCCACTAGCAATGCGTCAAACGAACACTAAATTAATTTTATTGATACTACAATATTTTGTTAGGCATGCTTAGCAAAGCTTTAAAGTGGAAAAGGTAACGCTGCGTGAATCTGTAGCTAACTATGGCTGATCTGTTCCCAGTTAGAGTGCTCTCTACGATTCTGTTTACAGAGCAAAAATACATCCGTTGCAGGAATCTATCATCAGCCTGGAATTTATGATGAGAATGCTTTCCTTATCAGAGTGTTATGGAGGATAAAGATAAACATAAGGATAAAAAACAGAGATCTGTTGAGGCTGGTTGAGGAAGCTGTTCAATAATCACGGATCTTGCCTTTGACTCCAATGGCGTCGGAAGTTTCTCTAACTTCGCGAAAAACATTTGAGACTGTTGGGAGTTCCTTCTTAATTAGCAATAAGTTTCTACTTAGTACTTATGATGATTGTCTTCGGTAACATCAATCCCTTTAAGATCTGTTTTCTTAACAGGAGATGTATTTGCCTGTTTAGTGTGATCATGGGGAAGAAAAAAAATAGACCTGTTTGTTATACATGAATTCACAGGATACATTAAATGTCATTATGATGCAGAAAGTGGTAAATTGTCCCATTCTCTAGGATTCTTTTCATAGAAATAACAAGTGGATGGGCCAATTAATCCAAAGTAAAAGCGCTATTACCCGTCGAGAGCTGTTTCAGTAATCTACCTTGATTGTGTTTTTTGTAGATCGATGTTTATGAGGTGAAATTGCTTACAATTAGTTATTCCGAAAGGAAATTATGAACTTTCATGAGTGCTACCACTTGAAAGTTTTAGACTGGAGAAGCTCATTGCAAACTTTTGCATTTAAGAACTTTCACTGCATGAGAATCAATTGATCAGTTGGTTGGGAACGGAATCCCAATGTACATGCAGCTATGCTTCATTAGTACACTTTAGTGTTTTTTAGTAAATAACTTAACATGCCGATGAAGTTGGAAACATACAAGATAGGGCGGAGCTTTGAAAATGTTTAGGAAGCCAGTGGACATTTGCAAAACGTGATGGAAATTTAAGTGAAAGACTTGAAGCTGGGAAAATGGGGACCATTTATCGTTAGCAACAAAATCTTATCGATTGATATTGGACTAAGGATAAACTTTACTTTTTCCGATGAGGATAGAGATCATTATTGCTTTCATAACTAATTGTGCAGTGGCTTTTGAAAAAAATCTATTTCTGCAAAATATTTGTAGTGGCGATTCTTTATTATCATGCTTTGTTCCGTGTTAAGAAGGCAGCAAAATTGATTAGGCAATTGAAATTTTGATCTTTCCATTGTACACGCTTTTCACAAAAATTTGATCGCATTTCTGTACCTAACTAATCGTATTTTGGCTCATGTGGGTTGGTTCGGCCACGAGTCGAAGAACGAAAGCCTTTCGGTAGAGAAGAAGCCAAAAAAATCCCAGAAGCCTTTCGGTAAACATTTCAGTTTTCGGTAAACATCGTAAAGATGATTTGCATCCACTGAAGCAAAAATTCCTTCTTTTCAAAGAAATCTCAAATTGAATTTTCATTCCCAAAGCTGTGTTTATCAAAAAAAAAAAAACAAAGGGTGAATTTAAATGACCCTTGCAGCTTTTGTCACATGCGACATTTGGTTAAGACTGTGTGAGATGTAACCTTCAATGTCAGACATTCTGCCAAGAAAGGGTTCCAACAGTAATAGAGGCTGTTTAACGAATTTCCGGTTGATATCTGTGCTTTACTCGAAATGTATTCACTTTTTTAATCGACAGTAGCTAATCGAATAGTGAAGCTTCTGAAAAGCAGCTTTCTTCTAATAGAAAGCTCCGTGCACTCCCTGGATGAAAGTGAAAAAATTGGCCAGTTCAAAATTTGCAATCAGCAGCATCGTACTGGTCTTCATTTGTTTTGATTTTCTGCAGAGATAAGAGCACTGAGATGCGTATCAAGGGAACGCGTCACGAAGCTGCTGGCCGTTTTATTTTACGATTTTCAAATCTATTTTATTTACCACTTTGAGAATCAATTGCTTGCATTAGCAAATCTGCAACCATTGCAGCTGTACCTGCCGCAATGCCTGAGAACGGTTTCAGTTCGTGAAGTCTATGGAAAAGGCAATGAAACCCACCTTGTGGTGCATCGAATTATTTTATGCGAGGCAAATGGATTGCAAATTGTAAGTCCCGGCTGATGTCCCGGGAATTTTGTCGCACATAACGAAGTATTGCATTTGTGTTATTTCTTTGATGATTCGTTTGGGAACAGCTCAAACTGCAGTTCGGCGCCCAGTTCACAGATTTTCCTCTCGAGCAGAGAGTATTCGAGTGAGCGCGCTCTATGGCATGCAATGACTCAACACATGTTGTGAAGAGCTCACACATGTCCACAGTCAATAAGTGTACCTTACGGAAAGGGCGAGCGAGGAACTCCTTCTGTTGTTGAATCGAGATGGTACTGTAACAGTGGTCCTGGAAGATAGAGGAACAGCATCAAATAGACTGGAAGTAAATACCTTGATTCGTGGCAACAAAGCATAGAAGCTACCTCCCAAAGATGAAGCTACCATCAGGCAATTTGGGAGTTTGAACTCAACTAACTAGCAAATACCTTGGATGTAGATAAATGTATTTGGTCATGCTAATGATTTGCGTTCTACTGGATGATTTCTGCGTTCTACTGGATGATTTCTGATTTCTGAGATGATTTCTGATTTCTGCCACACCCAAAGGGGAAAAGCGAAAATTTCTGTATTCGATGTTTCGTAAATTTTGAGTTTTTCTGTCTGGTGCTCTTCATTGCTTTCCTATTTTCGGTGCTGATTTCACGAAAAAATACATAAACGGTGCTGCTGCAGCCTGATTGATGTGGCACAAATTCATAAATGTCAAGAAGACGAAATTTATGCAAATGACCTATAAGGATTCTCAACTATATTGTGGCCGTTCTCCAAAGTATGGGAGAAAAGCTCCGAATTCATGTAAAGGAAGGTACTGATAAAGGTGTGGCAAGAATGCGTGTCTATAGGGCACACCACACGGCATCCATTCTCCAGATGGAAGAAGGCTTTGCTGGGATAAGTCATCTCCGTAAATCAGCATCTGAATTCAAGATAAAGGTTTCGTTTTTTGTAACAGATGAACATGGTTCCTGCTTCTTTGACCATGGGGACTTTATGCGAAGGAGTAGATGTTGACGTGTCATTATCAAACAAGTAGATAGACCATATTTCAACCATATAGCTTCGATTCAGACTTTGCTTGAGTATCACCAGAAGTCTAGAGGTTTAACTACCAACTGACAGATTTCCTTCGAAAATACCCATGCCCATTTTGGAAGAGCATTCGTGAAAGGAAATTCATTAAGGCTACAAGTGCAAAGGATTCCGAAGCAGCTGCTTGTACATTGCAGAACATCAAAATGCCTTGTATGTTCAAATGAATGTATTATAAGCAGAAAATGCCTTATATGTTCAAATGAATGTATTATAGTTTGGGGGCGTTTATTGGTACAGAAATGGGCCGTTTCGGTTAGCTTTAGGATGAGTGTGACCTTTTCCTAAGGATTTTATGATATTTATGCTTCGCATTTTGGAATACAATTCACATGACATTCATCGATAAACTAATGAGTTCTAAGCATCTCCGTCATGGATTGGAAGTAAACTTATCTTCTCGCAAGTTTTTCTTATTGCTTCTCCTTCGGCATTGTCTATCTTGTTGTGATTGGTGGAAAATTCCATGGGCAATCGCTGTACGTTACTTGATTTTGACATCTGTTTCAGATTTCTGTCATGAATTCTAGTTTGCTACATGCAATTGTGTCTCATATTTGCTTTACAAGTGTTTTCAGAATAAAGTCAACTGAAAGATAATGTATGTTTCTTTTATTTTTACTGTGTTTCTGATGTTTGTTTTTTTTTTTTTTTTGGTCTTTATGCAGCTATTTTTGAAAATCATTCCAGGCACTCCAAAATCCCAAGAAACTTTTTGTGAGAAAAGGAACTAATCATCGAGGAATACAAATACAAAAGACAGATGAGATTGATTCGCTTCCCAACGTTACATTCATACAAGAATTTGTACACAATCCTTTCCTTATTGAAGGTTATAAATTTGACATCGGCATTTACGTTATCATCACGTCTGTGAATCCTTTGAGAGTGTACGCATTCATGGGAGATGTGTTATTCAGGTAGAGCAAACACCATGTGGAATCATAAATTAGGAAACTCAATCTGAGAACAGCATCAGCTCTCTGGAAATTCTGCAAAGGATTTTTCGCATTTTCCATTGCTCTTTAGCACTGCTGCTGCAAATCGGTCATGATTTTTCTTTCCAGTTTAATGTGTTTCAATGCCTTGATTAGCTGAGAATACGATGCAATCTAAAACATGTCCGTAGCTTGCTTTAGCGAGTTCAAGTGTATGGTGGAGTTAGAAGAAAATTAGTTACATTATCGAGATTCGGTGCAGTGAACTTTTATGACATCTGAGTCACGTTGGCGTTCGAACTGCAGTCGATCTTTACTGAATGTTAACTTCGGCCTCTTGAAAAATGCAATCCAACAAATTCATCGGTTGGTTTGTCAGACTATTGCAGTTAACGCTATGTTCCATTAGAGCTAATTGTATTCGATACGATTGATAGATCCACCCATATCTTTAATGCTGTCTCTAATGCTTTGTGTGTGTGCGCGTGCTGGCGAACATTGAGAATAGTGGCGAAATGGCTATTAACTAATTTTTGAAGTTTGATTTTGGGAGGAAGCAAAGGCATTGCGTTTTTACGAATGGTGTTTCAATCCAGAAAGGCTGTACCTTATCTTTTCTACCTGCTTTAGTGCGCCTTCTGTCATTTTTAAATCAGATGCATGCGGTTTGATCCTGAAAGGAGATCTCACTTCTCCTTGTAAATTTCCTCGTAATTGTTTTTCATTTAGATGCACTATTAATGTAATTATCGAAGGTTTTGCCCTGAAAAATATCAGCATTTCAAGCAAGAAGAAACGAAAACATATGTCATTTCGGGTAATTATCGGCCCCTTTGGGAAGTTCCTGTCCTTTCCAAATATTATTCTGAACTTGGATACACGATGAAAGAATCAGTGGATGCTTACCTTCGTAGCGCAGGTTGTTGAAAATGGTAGTTCCAATAACAGATTCTTAGGAGAAGATCCCGAGTCCATTTGGAAGAGAGCATTCGAAATTATTCGCGAGGTTTTTGGAAAGAAGGAAAAAAACTTAATTCAAACCATCGAGGCGCATTCAAACCAGCAAGCTGCATCATTTTTTGAGATGGTTCGGTTTGATTTTCTGCTTGGTACAGACCTAGTACTGTACTTATTGGAGGTCGGTGAAGCTGAACGCGGGATGTCTTCATTTTTCCAATCAATTTAGGTCAACATGTCTCCAAATCTTTCGTCAGAACATTTTCCTCCAAATCGCCTACTGTACGAACAGGTGCTGTTCCATTCTCTCAGCCTGGTTGGACTTTCTCGTTTTCTGGACAATGAGCAATGGTCCACATTCAGTACGCATGCGAACCTTCTATCGGAGCGCATGTTGTTCTCATTGCAGGATCAAATATGCAGGTGTCTGACAAGGACATTTCTGTATTTCCTTCTCTGTGTTCATCCAGCAAATGCCAGAACTCCTGTCAGCAGAAACAGTGTTTGATTTGTAAAAACTGCTTAACAGAAGAAAATCGTCTCATTTTCAAAGAAGCTTATCGGGAACATCTAGATAAGCAGATGTGTGTACGCATTGTGCCACCACCCATGGTAATTTATTGATAGTTTTTTTCAAGAGGAAGACTTTGTGATTTTCAGGATCCCCTTACAACCAACGCTACTACTTGGGATGATTTGAGTCCTAAGAATCGTTTGTTGCATTCCTGGTATCTGGGAAAATGTTTGTCTAACCGACAGTTTTGCAGCTGAATCCCAATCTGTCTTCCCTTATCCCCTACCCATTTCAGCACTTACAAGGATGTACGCAGTCACGTGATCAGTATTTAATTCTTGCATTGAATTAGAGAAATTGCTGTGACCCCTCAATTTATAATTGCAAGAACGTGGTCCCTATGCCTGGCTTGCAATAAAATACAAACCTTAGTGATTACGCACATTGAAATGGTTAATCAGTTGTGACTGAAGATGGACAGGTGTTGGATACTGCAAGCGACTCGGTGCTGAGGAACTTTAGAAATGCAGAGATTCTGTTCAACCAGTGGCCAAGCGTCTTGGATTGTTTCTCAGCACACTTTGTCAGCCGCTAAATTCCCTTAACTACAGTATCCCATGGTCACACACACAAAAAAAAAAGTGTTTCAGAGTGAATCCCCATCGCTCAAACAAAATGACCGTGAACTTCGGATACATCCAACGCATTGAACAAATGGATGTCAAACGTAGAGCCACGCTCGGATTGTCAGCTCCTTTCTTTGAAGTCACATCGGAGAATGTAATGGTTGACTGCTCGATCTTTTCTGACCTGAAGAATAGAAAGCAACAGGAGAGAAAAGTGTCTGAAAGTCTTGATTGCGTTACATGACGTGTCCTTGGAGATGCGAGTCTGAGATCTGAGATGAACTGCTTCTTTAGGAATGGTCGTTCAGCACAGAGCAGAACTTGGATTTTTCCTAACAAACATTTCAACCGTCCTCAGAGTCATGCTTATTCTTGTTCCTCTGTGAAGTTTTGATGTCTATCCTTTATCTCGTTTGTGATGTGTGGTTGTTAAAAAAAAAAAATTCCTCATTTTGAACTGGAAGATAAGGGATAATATGTTTTTGAGTAATTTTTACCTAAATATTTGGAACTTCGGAATGCATTTTACGATGTGCAGTAAACATTGATGATTTACTCTGAGAAAAACCTGAAAAGGTGAAAGATTTATAAAGTAAATCATTGTTCTGATAAATGAATCCATGATGAAGTCCTTCAATGTGCCATAATTGTTAAATTCCCTGCATGAGGAAAAATTGCTTTTTCGACGAACGATGCACTTGAATTTAGGTGCAGTTCTTGCTTTATAGTATGCATTCCATCTGAAAGGAGATGAATGAGCGAGTTCCTACTGAAGAAGAAGCATTCTGACTGTGCGATCTAATGGTTTTCTATGGGGGAACAAAAGAAAAAATTCTCCGGAAGCCAGCTTTCTCTGGAAACCAGAATAGGTGCGTACATTTTCTCGTGTTTGATAAAGCAAATGTTGTATTCAAAATAGGACGAATGGACACTATTTGGAAGTAAACGTACTAATGCAACATTTTTTTCCCCCCTTTTTAGCAAACATTCTCTTCGAAAACTTAAAGCCAGCTTGAAGCAAGTCTTAAATAGTTGTCATAATGAGTACCAAACTGCTTCCTAGGAAGTGATAGCTATTTAATGGCTTAGTAGCTCAAATATTTAGTTTCTTGAGTTAACATTTATGAACAAATATAATTTTTTTCAAGCCGTGTATTTGGTAAAAAATATATTTTGAGGATCGCTGAGAAAGTTTATTACGTTTTCAGTGTTTGCTCACTATTATGCTTTAAACGAGAATGCCACTTCCGAATAGATAAAAATCCAACACTTTCGTTCTTCTCCGTGTTAGTCACTAAATTAAATACAGTGGATAATGCCAGGATTCCTCGATTAGGAAAGAAATGACGTACTGATTCGTTTATGAATATGGATGTTACGATATAAACAAATTCTACATATATCAAGAACAAATACCACGAGTAAACACTTGAATGGAAAACATGAACTCCAATTTCAATGCGAAAACATGAATTCCTCCAGATCAAGCTTTTTATAGATAAAGCTCTTGAGATTTCTTCCTTGCTCAGAAACGAAAAGAAAAGACAATAACAAGCAATCCCTAAGTTACCTTTCATAACTGTATTCATGAGTTTTTCAAGATTTAATTCGGCAAAATGCTTTCAGGTATATTGATTTTTCATCTTTATTTTTCTTGAATTTTGGATATTATTCGTTTTGTATTCCTTCATTTCCAATGATTAGAAAGTATTCCTGGTATGCAAAATGGAGAATAGTTTGAAGCATTAAAGGTCTACTCCATCTCCAAGAGAGGCATTCCTTCAGATGAAGTAGCCTTTAATACGTATTTCTTTCCTGTTATACCAGAATTTTCTCTTCATTAAGAATAAATTTATTTTCTGAAAGAATTTTTATTGGAAAAAAGTTGTGGCAGAAACAGCAGATAAGGTGCATCTCAAAGACTTTGAAGACCGAATAAATGAGCATTTATGAAAGATTTGCACTACAAAAACCTAACTTTATGTGCTTGACGGTATAAAAATGGAAGAAAGAATTAAAATCAAAGCAGATTCTGATAAGAAAAATAAAAGCACAAAAGGAATAACCTCTTATAATGAAGCCTTCAGAGGTAACACTTTTATTGCAGACATCGACAACCTGTGTGTGGACCGTGCAGTCTTTTTTTGCATCCCGAGAAACCAGGCTGACTGATATGAACCACAATATAATATGATGATCTAGCTCACACACTGAAAAGTAATTAATGAGATTTACCGTAACTTCCGGCTATAGAAGGCGATTCGCCATTGCATAGCTTATTACGTTTGGGAAGAGTTAGGTTTCAAGACATATGTTACTATGGCACCTGAATTCGTGCCCTTAGTAAGCTGTTTTCATCTCGGGTTCCTCATAGATCGTCGTAAATAGTGATTCCCAAAATGTTAAATATTGGTAAAAGGAAGAAAAACATGTGTGAAGCGCACCAGTTCTTCATCCACTCGCCATTTTTTTTTTTTAAATTGAAGCAAATGGGAGAACATTGTTTTTAATTGGTAATAAACTGTTGGACCCATGAAAAATAAATGTTATCTGGAGACGCGTTCTATCACCAACACAGAGTTCAAAAATATTATTGGTAAACAAAAAGTAGGAAGTCTATAGTTTTAACGTACTCTGAAAGTAATGGTTCTCAAGACTTCTTAAAACTGCTTTCTCTAAATTTTTTTTTTTTTTTTGAACTCTATTTAAAAATTTGATCAACTGGAATAAGGTTTCATACAGAGTTTTACACTTTTCGCTTCTTTTCTATAACTGCTTTGTTTAATGTTTTATAAATGCAATTGCCTTTATCAAAAGAAACTTATTTTTGTATTTCTATCATTCATATTCCTTTAAACTCATCCAGTACTCAGCGACTCGAGTAAGAGAGAGAATTTTACAGATGCAACAGTGAAATAAGAGCATCCATGAAGCGTAAGAAAAAGACTGACAAAAAAAAATGGCCAATTTATAGACGTTAAAGCTGAAAGTTTAGAAGCTGGAAATTGTCGCGAATTCTGTGGCTTTGTATTGGTATAATAGCCATAAGTTCCACAAAATAATAAAAAATGGAGGAAGGGGAGATTTGGCTGTAATCCAATTGCGATTTTAAAAGAGTTTAGCAGATTTATGAAATAGATTAATGTAATAGCGAATTTTACGACAAGGAAAAATCTCCCTCTTTTTTTCTTTTTTTGAATTGACCTTTAAGTTTTTTGGTAGCAATATTTGCCATTGTTATCTGTGTTTAAAAATTAACATTTTTAGGCAAAACAGAACATTATTTCAAATAGAAAATCAAAATGAATTAGATTCATTTGAAGATGGTGGATACAGTCATGACTAAATTCTATCTACAATGTAAAACTATTTATAATTAAATCGCTTCCACAGTCGCGCTCATTTAAATTATAGTTCGCGCGGTTTTCAATTCGTTCCTTTCTTTCCTGCCTATCTTTCTCACATGTTGAAAATGGAAGAAAGTCTAAACACGAAGAGAAAGACGAGTCGATGTGAACAATGGGAAACACACTCAAGGTGTTCTGTTTGCGTCTCTCTCAATAAATCCATGCATAAACAAATTTGCAAAAACAACTCATATAACCATGAATTATTATCAAAGTGTTGAACATATTGATAGACATCTTATTTCAGTTTAAACCAGCTATATACGGAAGTTAATGAGTATCACAGTGCTTTTTCTCTTCTGTTTTTCATTTTCCAACATTCAGCAGCTGACTCGAACACAGATTCTATGATTGCAAAAGATTCATTAGCCTATACAGATGATAGTGCCAGCGCCACTACTATCAATTGATTAAGAAATCAAGTTAAGACAAAGGAAATAAAAGTAGCTTAAGATATGGAAATTCGTAAATTAGGGTTTGCTTCTAAAATGATCACTTTTCTGGTTGACAAAATGTGTACGATAGTTCTTGATCACATTTAATCTTGAAAATGAAAAGTAATTAGTGCAGTTCATCTGAAAATATTTCTAAACGGATATGGATTCTTCGAATGATTAGATGGTCCTTCAAAGAATATTTGGGATGTGTATGCTCTACAATGTAATTCGATTATGTGCTCTCTGAAAATACAACATCCTAGGGATTTGCTCTGACTTTACCGATTGTGTTAATAGGAATTAGAGTACAAGTTTGCACTTATCAGTTTTACAAAGCAGAATCTCTTAAGAAGTACTTCTTTAATGAGTTTTACGAGAAAGAAAACACAGAAAAGGAGAGTATAACAATTTTTCGTGTACCAACACAAAATGGCTGTATTCTTGCTTTCCAAATAATTCTGCAAAATACATTCTGTGTTTGAAAATCAACATTCATTTTCAAGAAATTCTGAAAACTAAGAAAGAATACCAATCATTACACAGATTTTTATATCAACAGCTAACGATTTGAAACTGCAATTTCTTATCTTATATTTTGCATAATGTGTATCTTAATGAAGTATTTCGTTTTCTTCCATATAAAAGAATTATTTTAAAATTAAGATTCACAGAGCCTGGAATGCCTGAATGAAATGAATTTTCGGGCGCTCGTGGTGAATGGCAAAGTTTTCTTGTTTTCCGTGCTATTTATTTGTTCAGCATCCTGTTTATGGGAATTACCATTTTCTGGTTGGCGACGAAAGCAATTTCCATGTTTCATTTTGCTCCCTTTTTCTAGGGTTAAATTACTTTTTATGTTGTACAATAATGTGGTGTGAAGTCTTAGAAATAGGACAGCACTAGAAGCGAGTTTTCAGCGTTTCAGTGTTGTGTAGTTATTCAGATTTTGTACCAGATAGCGAAATGAGATAGAGAAACTCATGAGTTGCTTTGTATAAAAAGTTATTTTAGTGCGATAACTATCGGGAATTCTTAGAAGCCCCTGAAATCGATTCTTAAGTACTTATTCGTGCAATAAGTAAGAAAAGTGAGCATTTGTTGGCGACAGCAGTATTAAAAGCCGAATATGAGATTGACACTAACACTGTTTAAACATCATAATGATAGACTATTTAAATTTCTACGTGCATCTCAAAAGAAAAGAAAGGTAATTGACGATGGAACAAGAGCATATGTGAAAGCCCAGGGCCTTGAAATTACGAATCCTCAAGATGTCATTATTTCAACAGTTCCACCAAATGAAACGTATGTATATAAATATAAACCCATTAATAAAAGTGCTTATTGCATCTACTGTATTAAGGGAATACAATAGTATACATAAAAAGACTATACAAATAGAGTGGAGCACGTACTACACATATGTAGCATTCTGTAAACTAAACAAGGAGAAAAAATATACTTTTGCCGGAAGTCTTGAACTACTTTACCAATTTTCGTTAACAGAATAAAAATTTGCTGTAGCAGAAACCAGTTTAAAAAAAGAAAGGTTTTAAAAATTATCTTAAACCATACTGTCAGCTTTGTCAACAGTATGATTTGAAGTAATTTATTTGATAAATCCGTATTTTTATACAAAGAATCAACTCATTAAGAATCAGTTTTCAATTTTAATTTTAGAAAGAAAGACTTGGTGATGGTTTTTAGATTTTTTATTGCATATGATTAGCATGGAAGCATTTTCAGATGTTTCTTTAAAATACAGTGCATTATAGAATTTGTTTTTGCAACTAATCACAAATGCCTAAGAGATTTTTCTTGTCCAAAAATAGTGTAGTTTTATATGCCATGCCTAAAGAATTTCCTGTATCGTTGGATACATTTAAAGATTACTCTCTTTGAATTGCTTTTATGTATGGGATGCTGACTTACATTCTCCTCAGTTGGGCAGTTATCTCAATTTCCATTCATTATGTAGATTATCTGCAGATATTGAAGATTGTTATGGATTTGAGTGATGATACAAATTAAAGTTTCAAAATATTAGTATTGCTGCAAAAATGTGCAAAATTTTCAGAGCATAATATTTTAATATTGAATTGATCTTCATGATGTGTAAATTGTTTTATTACTATTTGAGAAGTTTCCTTTATTTCTCAGAAAAACTAGTATCTAATCTGTAAGTTGTTATGCAAATGGAAAAAGGTAATTGATCATTATCTTTAATTGAAAGGTTGAGAATCTCGACAGTGGCCAGTGATCATATTAATAAATATGAGAAACATGAAAAGTACTAGAATCTCTTGAACATGAGTTTGGTAATAATTTTTTTTTCTCTCCTTGAAACAGCTGTGAGCATGTAATTACGAAGGCAAAAAGCAGAATGTAGCATTTGTTTTTATTTCTGTTTCTTTATAGCAATTTGCTCGCATTGACAGTTAAGTATTTTATCAAACTTGATAAATAAAAGTGCTTATGAAACTAAGCACAATTTCTTCATTCAAGTTGTTGATCCACTTTTAACATGTGCACTCCACATGAACAGTAGCATTCTGGAAAAGCATTTACTTGACTAGAAAACTAATCATCATGATAACGAAAAATAGTTCTTATGCAGTTTTGTTATTTTTGAATCTGAAAACACATCTTTGGGCCTTAACTGCAAGAGAATTCACTGACAAAAGTGTCGCATGAACCATATTGCTATGTATGAGTGGCATTCTGTCATTAAAACTGGAGATCGTAGAGATTTTAAGTAAGAGTTGAGTAGAAATTCGAGCATGAGAACTGATTAGATAATTTTGTTGCACCAAAGAGTTGAGAAGGATTCTCACATATACTTTTATCATACAGCTCATATACCCTCAAAGCTTCTCAAAGAATTTTCCATTAATTTGTATCATGCTCGAATTTGTATTTGTATGCATTCAGGTTTGTATATTATTGTATTGTTAATTAATTACGTTTATATGTCCGAACATTTGTATCTTTGGAAAGTCAGGCACTTAAATGAACCACACATCAAACTGTGCTATGGAATTCATTTGTTGATTTGAATTTGTGATGTAATTTCGATCATTAATTTTCTGTTTAGTAAAGTACTTTGATTGAAACTAATCATCATGTATGGAAGTATTTGTTTTGGGTTTCTCAGTTCACAAAATACCCAGTTGATCCTGTTCAGCCATTAGGTATTCAAAAATGTTCTTTAATAGCTCTTAGGATCCTTTAAGGATTTTCATACATGCAATTCTGTGTTCTGTCCTGTCTGTGGTGTCTTTTACTAATTTATTGCTTGTATTATTTCATTTGTGTTTGAGAAGGATTTTGTGTGCAAATAATAGGGCTCGTGGTTTCCTTTAAGTTGTACTTTTACCAACGTAAATTTAATGTAGCTTTATGTAGCTCATCCATGTAACCATTTTCACATTTTTGTTGAAACTTTGTATTGAGTGTGCCCTTCTGATTTAAGCTTCATCTGCAGTATCCTCCAATAAGCAATTGAATACGATTATAAGAACTGATAATCATCATCATTCAGCTCAGATCAATCAAGAATCAACTAATTTTTTGTGTAATGATTTTTCTGGAGGTCAGATGAAAATGTACACATCTTACTGTTAATCAAAGAATATTAAATTTGAAACTCTTTGCACTCATGAAAGCATTTTTACTATATAGAAAAATAAATCATTTTCTGTATAAACAATGTTTGTATTGTTAAGACCGCAATTCATTCAAAAAAAGTCATGTATGCATTCTTTTGGAAGTAGATTAAGTGTTAGGAAATGATGCAATCGTAGCTATTTTGATATTTGATTTATTTATGTAATTGTGGATTTACTGAAAGTGACCCATTTGAAGTTCTTAGGTTATTGATGCATAAAAGCTATGGTGCTCTTTATATGTATAGTTTTCAGTAATTCTGGTTTTGATGACATCTGTTTTGATGACATCTGTTTTAATAACTCATTAAAGAAGCATGAGGTCTTTTTTTTCATATGTGATTGCTCTAAATTTCATTGAAAAGTTATCTTCATTAACAAAATTCATTAAAAGTTAGAAGTTCATTAGAAATCAAGTCAGAAGCAATGATATACGCAATTCATGAATATTAAACTAGACAATGTGGACATTTTTTAACTTAATAAGTACATGCTTATTGTGAAAAGATGTTAAATGAGGGTACAAAAAGGAATCTTTCCATTGGCGTCTAAAAGAACTTAAGACAGACAGACTTGACAGACTCTTTAAAGCTTAAATCAACTTTAACTAGCCATGGACACATGCATGTATGGCATTAAGATTTTTAATGCATAATTAAAGCATTATTCGAATGTGGAATCAAAGAAAAACTGTGAAATGCCATGAACCTCGAACTTTTCGCTATTAACAGGTTTTCAGCAAATTTTCCCAACATGCAAATCATTTTGAAAGTATAGAACGGAGACACATCATATAAGCATTATCACCTCGTTCTTGCTTTATATATGAAAGCAGTAGAAAAGAACAAAAAATATTGTCTCAGAACTCTTTTATTGAGCTGTACTTTATTAACTTTTCTCTTGTGTTAAGTTTTCTTAAGGCCATTAGCTTCTCACAAAAGATGCATACATTCTACAAGCTTGGATGAGAAAATACAGAAATCTTTTCGTGAAAATTTCTTTATTGTCGCCTTGGAAAAATGCGTAACAGACTGATCTGTAAAATATATTAAACTGTAGAGATTCACTGAATTCTGTCTAAAAATCTTCATGCTTATCGATTAAAATAATAAGACTTCTTGACTGATGAGTGGGAGATTTTTTTCAAGTCCAGCTTCTTGTTCATTCTCACTAAATCTCATATTTTATTTCATGGTGTATGTGTTTTTAATTTCTTCTCTAATGCTGAAATATCTCTAAGGACTGATGTAGCAAATCTTGGAGAACCAGCTGGAGCTAATGTGAATTCCCAGCTTGCCAAGCATCAGGAGACTTCTGCTTACATTGTAAACATGAATTCTGTATTAGCAGAAGGAATGAAGCAAGCCCAGGTTTTAACAAATTCTGTTGTGTATCCAAATAAACTTCCTCAGAAGTCAGAATATTTTGTAGATATAGATACATTATCAAAGCACAAAGAACTAATCAAAAGGTAGGTGCATCCTTATTTTCACTTTTGCAGCTTGTGTTTTTTTGGTATTTTGTAAAACAAATTGCATTATTTAAACATTATTCTAAAATTAAATCCTTTTTAAAATTGTAAATAAATTAATTGTTCATTTCTGTTCTATTGGTCCGTATTTGAAACCTGTATTTGAGAAATTATCATTAAAAATTGAGCATACAGATGTCTATCCATGTTGTGTATTAGATTTTCACATGTACATGCCTCCATTCATATGTTTACATGTATTAGAATGTTGATGGAGAGCAAATGTGTCTGCATTCAGATAGAATGCAGACACATTTGAGATGTCTGAAAGATGTGAGATGTGAGATGTCTGAAATCTAAATGAGGTGATGATTCTGCCCATTCATGCAGCTTATTTATAATTTCCTTGGAGTAAATTGTGGTGACTCCACTTAAAACTGTCAAACAAACATGAAAAAAAATCAGTTAAAACAAGACTTAATTCAGCACTATATGTATATATTTTCTCATTTTTTATTTTTCCTCTACCTAAAGTTATCCAATCAGCATTCAGAATGCTTGAAGTTATGATTTATTTTTAAAATCAATAAGAATTTTCCTTAAATGCACTTAGGCATTCTGAATTTTTATTTAAACACCTTATTTAAAAGCTTACATTTAAAAATTACATTTGAAGACTTTTGCATTCAAAATATAATTTCGTATAAAATATGTCTTAAATTTATTGTAAATGTTCTGTATTATTGGGCCACTTACTTTTCAATATTGCAATAGGAGCATCTTAATTTATGTGTCCATTATGTTCCAATATTATACACGAATGTTTATTTGAAAAAAGTCCCAATGAAGACTTCACAGGCACAACCTCATCTTTTCAACAAAAGAATGGTAATTTAGATATGAAGTGACAAACCATAGTAAAGCAATTCATAATGTATTCCGGGAATATATGTTGTTGATTTATGTAAAATTACGTTAATTGTTTGAGGTCTGCATGAGGAATCCATTATTATAAAACGTTTTCTATTTGACGTAAAAAACTTGCTTTTTTAGTTAGTAGATAGAAGACAAATGATCAAAGATGGTACTTTATTCATGTTTAGTCAGCCATATTGAGCATATAAATGAAATGACCATTGTGCCTTTTTGCTTTTATGTCATACATATTCCTGCCCACTTTGTATGTGGATTGAGATTTCTTAAAATTTTTCCATAGTTTTATTCATTCTCTTATTACAACAATAATCAATTTAATTTTCAGCTCATATTTGATTCATATGCAGTCATCCAAAAGGAATAGTTCAATTGTGAAATATTGACCTATGCCTATTTTTATTGCATTGTTCTGTATGTGGTGTTTGCATTTCCAAAATGAGTTCATGAAAGATAACTTTGCTTGGGTTGCTTTTTTGTTTCAAAGTTATGTGTGTTTTCTAAGATGTTAAACAAGGAAGCACAAAAATGACCTCATCATATAAGCAATTTCATTCTAAGATAATTATAACAAATGGATGGAATCTTGTCTTTATCCTTTTGTTAATCCCATTTGTTTACAGTACACTTTTGCATTAAAAAGGTACACGGTAAACAGATTGGTGATGCTTTTAAGATAAATGCAGAGAATATGGTAAAAATTATCCATCAGTCTTTAGTCACAGTACTAGAGAAAATAGGATCCTCACACACCAAAAATGGAAGTTTACACATTTTATTGGGAACTGAATCCTAGGTTTAGAAACTATCTTTGTAGTATGAGGAGTTGTAAAGGGAGAACTGGAAGATTCTAACTACCTTTTGTATTTGCAAATGGAACTGTTTAGAACATCTTAAGTTTTGATGATGAAGCTTCGTCAAGTATTGCATAAGCATATATTGTTTGTGATCTCATGCTGATTAATTTTTTGTCAATTTTCTGCCCATTCATATTTTCAAAGGCTCAACAAGAATGCTCGTTTGTGAACATAAACATTTGGTCGATAAACTTGAATTTTTTTATGTGGGATTTTAGCAGTCTATTTGTACATCAACATTTTTGCCTTTAGTTTTTCATTTCTATCTATCAATTGTGGTATATCACTTGCGATGTATTGTTTTTCTTTTTTTTTCTTTCGGTACGGAATCTCCAAGTTTTTCCTTCTTCAAATGTGTTTTATTCTTTGATCAATCATTTTTATTTGTGCATTTGTTAATTTCTTTTTATGTTAATTTTCTTCTGTCTACGTGTGTACACTGGAAACTGTAATGATACAATAAATTTATGATGAAAAAATTATTTAATCCTTGTGTTCGAAAGTGATGAATAGACGTTATTGTTTGGTAGCGCACAAATTTAATAAGTGCAGCCGACTTAATAGGTTCTAATAAATCCTTGGAAGTAATTTTAGTCAAAACACAGCAGGAATAAAGAGATTTTTAGCATTTGTATTGTTTGATTTCAGCATTGTGGAGTATGATTTTCAGATTTTTCATAAGAAACTCAACAGAGTTGGCATCTGCACATCATTTTAGGATTAGCACTGAAGAATTGTTGGAAAAAATGGCTGTTATGATTCAGAGTGTTGTAAAAAAAAGATACTGATTCAGGGTTTTTTTTCCAATAGGTTTTTGAAAAGTTCTGTTTGAACAAAAAAAACTTGCACCTGCAAAACATTGTCTGACGTTATTATGCTTTAATACGTTATGAGCCCAGTTAAAAGACTAACAGTTTGTATGTATGTAGTTTTGGTCAATTGTTCTATGTGTAGATATTTAAATATGTACTATGGGCATGTGCGTAATATAAAACATTTTATGAATAAGAAAAGTGAAATTTTGTAAGAAATTATGTATGGAAAGAAGCCCAAAATATTCACAAGCGTAATACAGAAATAATTTCCTTGTTTGATGATCTTTCACTTGTTTGATCACTTTCTTACATTTCAGAGCTTTTTTATCTTCACATGTATATGATGCTGTCCAAGAAAAGCTTCCTTATGAATATGTCATGCACTATGATGATCATTTTAAACCAAGAAGAAAGTATGGTTTATCAAATTATAGAAAAAAGTAAGGAGATATTCCTTTAGCAGCTTATTGTATTTCTGTAATTAATCTGTCAAGTACTGTGATATAATTTCTGAAACTTCCATCATTGTTTTTGCATGGACTTGTTAGCATAAGCTTTCATTGCTGAAATGTGCATGATGTGGACAATATCGAAAAAGTCATTTTTGTTATGCATTCTCCTATTCCGATTTCGAGTCATCAGTCTTTGGTATTGTTTGCTTGAATTTTCGTAAGAATTAGGATCCTGGCATCCGAAATTCGTTTCATCTTAGATTCAAGATTTTGTATTTTACAATGTAAACAATATGTAACTGTTATAGCATTATGTGTGTATGTATATATGATTACATATAACCCTATATAGCCATATTTTTAATCGTCTTTGTAACTAAGAGTTTCCATTAGAATTGTGTCAACATATTAGTCTGGAGAGATTCGTAGTTGAAGGTGGATTCATAGAATTTGTGTTGTTTCAGTGTAAATTCAATCAGGAAATTACTGCATTTGTGTGAAAGTCTTGTTGCAAGCAGTGTGGCATCAAGACTTTTAGCCGAAGATTTAGAGGTTGTTTTCCCCTTTTTCAAAGATGGACAGCGCCTGTTGTTTCAAACAGTTGATTATTCCGGAATATTTGCTTTGCTTAGCCAGAAATCCTTAGATCAGTTTTCCACAAAAGATGAAGTTTTGGCCACTAACAATGAACTTCTCCCAGATATATACCCAGTTGCTCAGACAGTGATGCTAGAGCAGAGCAATGATTATCAGTGGGAAAATGTGTTTCGTAAGTAATCACCTTTATATTCATATTTCAACAGGAGTTTTCATGTACGCATGCTTCCTTTGTCTAATAATTTAGCCGTCTAAGTATTTTTTTTCTGTTTTTCTAGCTGTTTGCAACCATCAGATCCATACTATTTATTTAACTTTTAATCCACCGAAAGTCACAATTCATGATGATATGTTTTATGCCAAATCATTATTGTTTAGTTTTGCATTTGCTGGTGCACAAGCTCGGCAAAGATTTGGAGTAAGAAAAAGATAAATGCTGAACAACTTTATCTGTTGTTTGTAGGATAATACTGAATTTCTGCCAGAACCTATCTGCATGCAATCAGTTTTGACAGATGGTAAAAGATTTCATTTTGGCTGCTTTCAGCTCAATACCTTGAACCCCTTAAACAGTGGTATTAAGAATATGTTCTGGATGAAACCTATAATGGCAGCTTTTGAAACTTGTGATTTTGTTGAAAGTCAGCCTGTGATTATGGGGCTTAATTTAGAAGTCATGCAACATATGTTTGCATTTTACATGAATGGGTTGTCTAAATAAACTGTTATCTTTAATATGTAGTATCATTCTGAGTAAGGTTCTATGTACGATGTCGAATTGCATAAAATCAAATTGTTTATTAACTGAACAAGTGCATGCTCCTGATGATCCATTTTTTGAAGAAGGAAACTTAGCATGTTCTTCATTTCTTGATCAATTTCTCACATTTACAGATGATGAAGAGTTATTAGGGTGGAAGTAAGTGTAAAGCAAATATTATTTAACCTTTTTCAAATGGTTTAACTTATAGATCACATGCAATTAAATGCAGTGCAAATGGATGTTCAGAACAATTCGGTTCTGTACATGCATATGAACTTCATGCTACTATGAAGCATTCACATAAATGTTTGCAGTGCTGTAAACATTTCCCAACTGCTCATCTTTTGGATTTGCACATACAAGAACATCATGATAATTTTTGGAGACTTAAAGCGCAGCAAACACCTATGGTAAATATGATTCCCTGAAAAACATGTAAGTTTATTAAGAGTAGTTTCAATGTTATGTAGAAGGCTGTTGCTACAAATCTGACACCCCTGATGCAAGAATCAGTCATTGTGTTGATGACCATAATTATCCTGTTCACTTTCGTTATAGTACAAAGAACTCTTCATCTACACAGAGCAAGAAGGCAGAAAATACGAAGTCGCATTCCACAACTCAGTTCAGAAAAATGAAAAATCTGAAGTTAAATCTGAAAAGCTAGAAAACGCATCCAATCAATGAAAGGATGCCTACATCCTTCACATTGAAAACGCACAACTTGCTAAACAAGAACATGAAGAAAAAGTGCTTGTGCATAGGAGCTCAAATATAATTAATAGATGTACGTTGGAAACTTTTGACAAGTTATGTTAAGAGTCCAGTGACAGGAAACTTGCTGCAAGTAAATGGTGATGCGAATTTATAAAATAATTTTTGCAAGTAAACATATTTCTTGAGCATTGTTTCTATTTGCTACAGTGTTCTTTTAGAAGGTGGGATTAAATGATCTGGTAGTTCACTTGGAATATCATATCCATCGAGTTTAACATTAATTAGATGCATGGCCAGAGCAAACTCATCAGCATCCAACATTCCATCTTGATCTATATCAGAAAGCTTCCAAATCTTACCCAATACAGAATTTGGAAGTTTTGATTTGACCATTTCTGATTTTGCAGCTATATAAGGAGATTGTAAACTCTGGAAACATTTCACATTAAATTACCTGCTCCTGTAATTTTCCCATCAATAGGATTGAGTGTATCAAACAGAGAATCATATTTGAAACGTTCTTTTGATACTATCCATTCAGGTTCTCCAAATCCTGCATCCACACCTTCACCTTTCTTGAACCCAAATGGTGAGATTTTGTCATCCAGGATTCCATCAAAGGCACCTCCAGCCACTTTTTTTTTTTTATTTTAGCTAATTATCGGGATGATTCTTGCTTACCTTTATTGGCCCCTGAATCATCAGATATTGGATGATCATCCATTGGTATCATATTCATGATTTTTGAAATATCTTCTGCTAACATATGATCAACAGCCTCAAGAAGCTTGGGTTTCAAAGGATGGAATTTGGCAAAATCATAATGTAGCAAATTTTCCTTCATAAAAATTAATACTATAAATAATTTACAAAAAAATAATTTGCAAATAACAATTATTAATTCCCATAAATTTAAAGACAGTTTTTTCATACCCTCATTTTGTTTATATCGGGAAAATCTCCAGGTGATATTTGATACTCTCTGTGAATTTGTTCATAAATTTTATCTAAATTTTTAATTAATTCTTTCTTTTTTGAATCCTTTTTAAACATTGATGGCATATCTTTACGCAGACTACTGATTATATATGCATGTACCTAAAAACTGCAAATTATTAAAACACTTAAATGTAGAAAGGCAACCTTTGCTAATCTGGCTCTTTTGATTAAATCATTCAGCTTCCGTAATGCAGCATTTCTTGGGAGTGCTTGCAAATCTTGAAAAAGATCCTGTTCTTCAGCTTCAAAAAGTCTACAAAAGAGAAAGTTGGCAAAAACAGTTCAAAGCAAAAATTCCACATAATGCTTTTCACACTTTTCGCCAACATTTTCCTAATTATTTTCACAGAAATACGGCTGTTTAAACAAATAAAAGGCATTTTCAACAGTTACAAAAACATTGTTCCTTTGTATTTCTTGACTTAAATGATGACGATCTTTTGTGTGCTGAAAACATCACTCCATGTACATTCCTGTTACAGATTTATTTAGAGTACATATTTACAAATCAAAGATATACATGTGGCAATTACACTAACTTGTATGCAGTGAAGTTTTCATTCATTCACATGCGCCTTCTTTATAAAAGATTCATTTATAAAATTCTTTCATCTGCATATGCAAATATAAGCTTTGATTAAATCTCTCCTTAAACACAAGGTAGCAAATATGCATATTAAGCACAATACACCGACAAAAATCTAACAAAAAAGTTATTTAAACATGATTAATGATTGACATTTCATTCAGTTGGGAGAAATGCAAGAAAATCGAAGTTTTTTACTTCACTTTCTGTGATTTTAAGTTTGAAACAATAGTCATACAAAATTCATGTTATAAGTAATAAATATTTCAATGGCTTAACTATTGTACATACTTTCTATTAATATCGTATCTCAAGGGTTGATCCCAGAATGATCCTATATACACCCGGGCAACTTCTGGTGTGTTCAAAACTTTTCCAAGAGACCACATCAAAGCACCATAAACTCTCATCAATTGTTGATGATCAACCATGTCAGCTTTATTCAAAACAATTCTGATTTTATCGTCATGACCTCGTAAGGCTTCAATGCTTCTACGAAATTCATCTGATATATCAAGTTTATGTGCATCAAAAAGGAGGATAATTCTATCAACTCTTTCTGCAAACCACTCAAGAATGCCTGTAAAATCATATCCTCTGTCAACACGCTGTTTTTCACCAGATAAAATGCCAGGAGTATCTACAACTGATAATCCTTTCAAAACGGGGGATTCTACAAGAGAACACTGAAATCGATTCAAAAAAGCATTTCCAAATTTCGAGAGTGGTCGAAATTGTTTTTTTGGATCAACTACTAATGCGTTTCCGGGTATAATTCCTTCTTGTTCCCCATGCATAACACAAATAAAACGATCTGTTGTTGGTTCTGGTCCGATTCTGATTCCAGGAAAGTCTTTTTCCAGTAAATACCTTATAAAAGTTGTTTTTCCCGTTGAGTACTGTCCTACAAGTAAAATCATTGGCTTTGCGTCAAAATCAGGATCATCTAAGGGTGGAGAATGAAAATCATGAAAGAAATAATGATCTTCAAGTTGTTTTATTTTATTTTTGTAATTTTTCTTAAGTCCTTCCAAAACACTTTCGTACACCTCAGGTTGATTTTTTCTACTTTCATCTTTACTCAGCCAAGTAAACATCTTAGTGATTTCAAATGATTCTGTAACATACAACTAATAAGGTCGATTTGGATTAGAACTGAACATGAAACAAGGAATCAAGAATGAGTTTTCCACTGATTACGAAAGCTTATCCACAAAACTGTTCACAGGCAATCCATCTGCTGACAAGACAACACTTCATGATTTTCACTCAAAATCCATGTGATCCTTTAGTTTCTATCGAATGTTATTTTTTACTCACTTACATAGAAGTCCGAGATTCATTACGGATATTCTAAAATCAACGAAAAAATTCTTGATCGCACATTCCCGTTATAAAACTTTTACGCCCATGATTTGGTCAGAGATGGTCAGAGATGCCAAGAGGATTTTATCAAGAATCAAACTTATTTTTCAATAGTTTACTTCTAAACTTTCCTTTGACATTTAGAATTGAAGTTAATATCAAATTATAAATACATGACTCTAGTCTTCCAAGCATATGTAATCAAGGTTATTTACATTGATATATAAACGTTGCATCAACAGTAAAAACTTTTATTCATGATGATAAGTAAGAATAAGGAATTTCATTGATGGAATAAGTTATTTCATTTATGCTTGATTCATTAAGGGACTCATTAAGAGCATCTGGAATCTAATTGGATCAAATGACAGTGCAGATTATTTATTCGAAATTATAATGCAGTACATCGGGCTGTCCTTTATTTTCTTCACTTTTTGCTTTCTGCATCATTTCTGACCTATTTTGAAGACACTTCATTGAGAAAAAAAGTTTATGAATGCAATATTGCCGTATCATGCTTACTTTTGTAATTTTCTTCAAATGTTAACTGTTAGCTATAATTCCTTTGCATTCAAACTGTATGCCTTTATGTGTTAGTTTTTGCCAATTATTTGTATTTTTAATTACCCGCTGCCTTGCTTATGCCTTGACTTACACTTTTGCTACTCACCTCGGTGTAATTATTCCTTTTTCTTGTTAGATATTTTATAGAGTATCCTCATCAAATTCTTTTATAAAATGAAATTTCAATTTCCATCCATTCCAAAATGGCTTAAAACGCATTAGGTCATCATAATTTCGAATAGGCCATAGAAACTTCAAAATCAAAAATGATTTTAAAATTAAGTTCTGCTAATTTTTTGTTTTCCATTTTATTCAAAAATTCCCTATATCACCCAATATTTTATGCACCATATTTTTCCTGATTCATGTGCCACAGTTCTTTCCTGAAATCTCTTTCACGCACGGAATCTTCACAAACTGAGATTAACGTTTTACAAAGGAGTTTCTGGGTTTTTTTATTCTTTCTAAATACTTATACAGATAAAATAGTCTGTCTTTAATCTGGAGTGTAAAATATGTAAACCCCGGATAATTGTATGACACTTGTTACCCGTTTATAAGACCTAATGTGTAAGTCCTATTGTTTTCAGGCTAGTTTTTTCGTTTAATTACTTATCGCTAATATGGAAAAATAGTTTCATTTATTGTGGCATAATGAATTTCTTTTGGAATACGGGAAATATGAATGAATTTTTCATAGTAATTTTTCCGGTGATAGAGGTTTCCAAGTTGCATACTGCACGTACAAATTGACAACGATGAATTTTATCCTTCTATTGCAAGCTATTATTATTTTGTATTCATCTTCGTGTTTGAAAACGTAAAAAAGGAAAGCGTGAAAGTAAAACTATATAATGAGCTCTGTAATTAAATTACTAAAATAAAATCAATGAAACGGAGTACAATACTTTCGCAGACTGCTTACATTTAACAGTTCCTGGACTGTGTTATGCTTTATTCCGACAAAAAAACCTTTATTTCGCCGCCTCTCCAGAAAAGTGCGAGCAAGCGGGAGAGATCCCCCTGCGGGAAGCTGCAGCGTCCCAGAGCAGAGAACAGGAGCGGTTCCCTTGCGGGTTCCCTCCGGAGAAGAAATTCCTACTAGCGGATCCTTTCCGGGTTCCCTTCGGAGAAGATGAAATGGAGAGGACCATCCCCTTTCCGGGGGGGTCCCTTCGGAGAGAAGGAGGAAGGAGATTCCCTCTGGATTCCCCTTCGGAGACAACCAGGGTGGGAGGTGCGATCCTCCCTCCCCAAACGTGAGAGGAACGGACTCCGAGCCTTCCTGGATTCATAGGGCGGGACTCCCTTCAGGGGTTGCCCCCCTTATCTTGAAGACTAGCACGCACCTCCACGGGTGGCGTGGAACAGTGTTAAAGAGCCACGTACGCCGTGAGACACGCGACCGGCTCTTGAGGTACATGACGAACCAAAAAGAAAAAGAAAACCTGGAAAACCTGGAAAAAAATGCTGGAAGGGAAAAAATGCGAAGACAGAAAAGAACCCAAAAGGATTTCCATCATCCCATCAATGACATTACTACGGCAAACCAATTAATTAGAATAGAAGGAAGAAAGAATGCCTTTACGAAACATAATGGGATGAATATTAACTCAAATAATTGATGAATTACTACACCACTACTTCCAATAGCATCATAGTACACCAAATAGGCTTCGTTATCAGAATACATCAGAATCGACTACCAGTGATAGCATAATTATTTAAAATTGTGGAGAATTTTAAGAAATGCAAATTTTAATTGAGAATATAAATTATATTTGAATAATCGAAGCACTGCAATGCACTCAACCAAATACGTTAACATGATTTCATTTAATCTTCAAACCAATTAGCTGAATAATCTTCAACGTGTTTACCATTTTTCATGGTTTCAGAATTGAGGATTTAAGGATTTGAAAATTGCTCTGAGAATTTGACGAAAGAAAACTAAAATCGAAGAATGATGGAATGAAAACTGATTACACGTAAGAGTACGCCATCGAAACCGATCAGTTCTCCGATGATAAGATCCTTCAGATAGAAAGTTGGTCAAAGATAAAAGTGAACCATCAAAAAGATAATGCTGCTCTTGTAAGAGACTGTTGGAAATTATACGATATTAACAGATGGAGGACACTTGAATACACAAATAGCTTTCGACATAAATCGTGAGTGTTTGACGAGCAATGTCTCTCCACGAAATCATGAAGAGTGATGCAGAAATGAAACTATCTGATGGGAAGCATTGATTGCATGTGCTTCTGCTGCACCATCGCCCACGCAACCGGTAAAGCTATGCAAATGCCACGTTTTTGATAGGGACGGTATCTTTTTCTGCATGGATTTTCGTTCGCAGCTGGCAAAGCATCTGCTAGACCTCCTTTGCCGGTGCAGCAAAGATGTTTCGGTAAATGTGAACCGGTGAGCTCAGGTATGCTGTGCTAGTGTCGATGGATAGATACGACATAGAAACAGACTTTATAGAAAGGCCTGACTGAAAGTTGTATAAGTATGGGATGTTTGTAGACATTATGAGGTTAAACGTTAGAAGCGAGGAAATTTTTAATGCCCCTCTCCAGATTATGTACGAAATCGAAATATGATGAGTGGTGGCTACACGAAACTTGTGTGCATAACATTGAGCATAACGATATTGGCCTACTTATGTCAGATACGAATTTTCGGTTCGTACAAGAGTAGACCCCAATCGATTTTAGAAGGACTGTTAAAAGCCGAACAGAATGCCTATTTGGATCCTCAGAAAAAAGTGGCAGTTGGGTATGGTAGTTGCCAAGATTTAATTGTAGCAGCAAGACAAGTGTTAATGATCCTTAAATGGGAACCTCCAAAAGAACCCAAACATCATCATGTGATTGAAACCGAAGATGATTTTACGGAAGTGTTTTTGTACTTTTTCAAACATGGTGCTGCCGCAGAGTAATGTACTTCCAACAATCTCAATTCACATTTGTGTATAAGTTAACATTTGAACCAATTATTTGAAATGCTTTATACATTGTTGATCATAAATTACTAAATTCTGTTTCTAAAAGAGTAATTTCATATTTTGATATTAGGCGTCATGTAAACAATGCAAGTTTGTTTGCAAGAGTGCTGCAGGCTGCCAAAAATACTGGAAATGCTGAATGGTCTCTGGGTGGAAATGCACCAATTATGGCTCAAAGATTTGCTCGTGAAGGACTTCAGGTTTTGCTGGCAGCACACATCTCACCCCAACTAAGAAATAAATTACCATCTCAAGTGTCATGTAACTATCCACATTACTTTTGTATTTGTACATTAAGTCCGAAAGTAAATAACTGGTTTTTTATATTAGATCTGGAAGGATATACTGAATCATATGATGTTCATGTGATCATGGAATACCTAGCATTTGAAAAATGGGGTCATTATGAAACTCCCCGGGCAAATCGATTCATAATTCATAATGATAATAATAATCCACATCTAGATACCGTGAAACCTATCAGTGAGTTACTGGAGCATTTTCAACCACACTTGTTCATTGTAAGTGGTTTACAGGTGATGGATAATTATCTATTTAAAGCAGGTAAACTTTTGAATAAGTATTTACTATAGTACACAGCTATTTTAAATCAAATATTTCAACATGATAATCCATAAAGACTGTAACTCTAAAATTAACTACAAATTAACCATTAACAAACTGTAAGACCTCAGCAATGTGGGCATCATTCCCTTCAGGAGAAAGACAGAAACAACTGGAATTGGTAAAGGAGCAGCTTTCAGGACTACCTGATTCTACCTTAATTCATTTTGAGATGGCAAGCTTTACTGAGCAAGAATTCCTACAAGATTTATTACAGTCTATTTTTCCTTTTGTGAATTCTCTGGGCATGAATGAACAAGAATTAGCCAATTTGCATTCCCTTTTACGTGATAATGAAATATCTTTTGCTGCAGAAGCTTTACCAAGAGTAGCAACAGTTCTAGATCAAATGCGCTCTGTGTTCAGGTTCGAGCATCTTAATTTACAGAAATACTAATGTGTACTCTTCAGGCTGGTACGAAAGTTACAAGAAAAATTAAGTAATGGACGTTTTCTCTCTCGTATACATGTTCACACATTAGCATTTCAAGCTATTCTAACACATCAAAGATCAGTTTGGACAAATAATGATGCAGCTATGGCAAAAGCTGCATTAACTGCATATCGCCATGTCTGTGATACACAACAGGTAGTCTTACGTCCAGGTTTCATAAAATATATTTAATTATGCAGGTCAACCTCACCAAAATGCATATCCTGTTAGATGATTCTTTTTCAACAAGCAGTGAACAGAATGCTCGTCGTGTAAACATTAACAATAATCAACCTGTGGTTTGCTGGATAGAAGACAATGTTTCATTGTGTGTAGCACCAGGACTTGTCTGCACTGAGGCACATCAAACTGTTGGAGGTGGAGATAATATTTCAGCTGCAGGATTGGCAGCTCAATTATGATGTCAAATACAAGTTATCTGACTACTGAGTACAGTCATTAAAACTACTGTCTGATTTGCTTACAGTTTTGTTGTCTATTAGATGCCAATACTTTTCGAATTGTGGTCCAATCTTCTAAAAGGTCCTCTTCATTCAACATATACACAATGTATGGGCCTATCATAACAATGATTCTCTTCACACAGTGATGAGTGATGTTATTTTACCTGTAATTGTTACAGGTTTCTTGCGTCTTTCAGGGCTAGTTACAGCAGATCTTTTTCTGTGCTGCATATGTCTCTGCTCCCATAAATCCGAAGTTATATCTACTTGTCGCCTATCCTCTTCTAATCGACGTATGTGCTCTTCTAACTCACTACAAGTAGAATCCCATAGTATATTTTTCTGACTCTGTGAACATAAGATGCAAGCTGTAAGAAATGTCAGAGAGAAATGTAAAAGAACAAGTACTTCAAAATTTTGCTGGGAAGCCAAGTATTCTGCTTCATGCATGTGTGCTATATTTACTAGACGCATATCTCTAAGTATTCCTGCCACTTCTGTGCGTAAACACAGTTGGTGTTGCAGTTCTTCTAAGGGCTCAAGATATTCTGAAGCTCTGCCAGAGCGAACCTCTTCCAATTTAGCATCAATTTGTGTGATCCGTTCTTGATACAGCCTAATGAAATGGATTATTATTTTGAATTAAGTGTTTTGTCTTACTGTTCAGTTAATAATTCAAACTGTTTTTCAAGGTCTGCCATGTCACTTATACACTCACTACGCCTGCGCTCACATTCTGGTTCATCCATATCTAAAAGTTTGAACATCAATTTCTGGGCTCATTAGCAAAAGTAAGTCTATGCTAGAATACAAAGCCACAAATATGGAAAAATTAAAATATATAAAGAGAGTGGGAATAACAGATACTCCAAATGCTTCTTGATGTAAAAGAAAATAATTACAATCAGTGCTACAACTGTCCTTGAAATTTGCAAACTCCAGTAATTTAGAGCACTTCTTTTAATAAGCATGATAAAAAGTTCATAAATGTGATTTTTTTTCCAGCATAAACTTCAGGAGTATATAGAAATAAATCAAACAAAAACATATTTGTTCCTTTAATAGTGAAACCATGAAATTTGCCTTGTAGAACAATCCTTATTTTTTCAAGAAATTAAACAAAACAAACTCATTTCTTTCATATGGCATACAAATTGCTTGAAATATAGAATGATCGTACATATCTAATCATGTCTTTGAAGGGATATAGAACCAGCTGTACTGCAAATGAATTCATATACAAAAGTGCAAATATAATTTGAGTTCACATACCCCAAACAAAATCTTATAATATTACAAATAACTTCATGAGAAAAATTTTCACTGCTAAGGTAATGACATAAGACTACACCAAGTTAAAAGTTATAGCACCTACATTGCTTTCATGTGACTCAACTCATCATACCAAAAAAAAGTTCTACAAGCACCATTTCTAGGTCATTTAATTCAAAAAAATTGAGATAATGCGGAAATTCGGCTCGTATTATGCTTGAAAAAAAAAATCCCATTTATCAAAGCAATAACTATTTCAAAAAGTTTAATTACCAGATGTATCCTCTGAATCTGATCCAACAGACTCGGTGGAAGAAGATTTATCTGTATGTTCAGAATCACCCTCCACATCGCTATCTTCATTTTCTTCTATTTCTGGCATTGCACTTGACAGTTTGTACGATTTTTAAGAAAACAGAAAATAGGTACACGAAGAAATCAAAAACCTGTACGAATACAAATGGGGACATTTTTTGGTTAAAATATTGATTACTCACCGAATTAAAAATCAATTTCACAACTCTTATAATAAAAAATTGCTTTTTCTCATAGGCACTAATCAAGTGAACTACAAAACATCAACTCAAGACCATATAGGCAAACAGCTGTTTCGCTTTCAGGTTGTCAGGAATGCCAACTCAATTTTATATACACGATTTCACGATATGTTTGTTTAGTGAAATAAGTCCTTAGTATGAATTAATATTAGTTTTATTTGAAATTCAAACTAGAGTCCCAAATCTCATACCAACATATACATTTAATCGACATTGGGCGATGAATACCTACTGCATTTATTTACAAGACTACCAACAAAAAGATTATTTAACTTTCACAAAGTATTCATAAATGTGAATATATTCAGAGCAAATAGACGAGTAATGAAAATGCAATAATACTTCATGCAGATTTATTTTACTGACGTTATCCAAGTATTTCAATGTTCCTATTTTGATGCTAATGGATTCATGCTTGCATAGTCGCCATGCTTGAAAGCGAATAATTAAAGTGATAGTAGACATCTAAATAATACCAGATTCAAGCATTCCATTTATCCAAATAAATTTAAATAGTTTTACTTTGTATAATATTAGTTCCAGGAATTAATGTTTACATTTCCAAATAAAAATAACTGATAACAGAAACTGTAACAGAAAATTAAGCTCATTGGACCATTCTTTCTTACATGTATATAGCATTTCAGATTTTTATTTTTAAATAATACGTGTCAGGACTGAATTCTGCACATGAAAAATTACTCCATGACTGATCTGGACTCCGACTACTTTATTCAGGGTGGCAGACACGACCGTTCTTATCAAACTGCACGAACCACATCCCGTAGTCCACGGCTGGTTTTACAATAAAAAATCACCCTCGCACGAGAGAGCGAAAACGCACTGCAGTACAGCTTTCTGCACGCTATCCGCTCTCCGCGGCGTCTCCTACCTAGATATTATGAATCTCTTTAAGAAGCTCCAGATCAAAGCACCCTTCAAGAGGAGACTTGCGCCAGCTTGGCAACTAGAGTCCGGTTATCGTGGTAAACGCAGATTCCAATTTGCTGACCAAGTTGTTGGCTGAACTCCTGGGACAGGTGGCCGAATCCGTGATCAGTCCAGGCAACCAGCGACGGCATCACTGGACGAAAGAACGCTTTCCGAACTGCGCCAGCTGCAGAGAAACTGAGACTTCTACGCACTTGTTGTTGGACTGTGGTAACCGGAGCGTGTAAAAACACTTCCGTCTGCTCTCCCAATTGCAAACTTGTATTGCCTCAGAAGGATCGTGGAGGCTCGGAACAATAAGAAGGCTCGTAAGCAGGAAAGAAGCTTCAATGCTGCAATAATGAGGAATCTGACAAAGTGATCCTTTACAAACACTACAGTTAAGGACCCCCCCGAGGTCAGGTTGCTCTCGACACTGTGGGCCATGAGTCTAGGGAAGGTTGCATCATCAGCCTGGAGAAGTCCTGTGCTGCTCCCGGAGGGGGCACAGAAAACAACCTGTTCTTTGCAGAGACCTGATTTCGGCTGCAAAAGACTAGATCTCAAAAAGGTGTTCGACAACCAGGGACTCCATCTGGAGCTCCTGGAGCGCTTGGGCTCCAGTGAACTCTTCTTTTCTACCTGCACTCTCTTTAGCGCGATGCGATCATGAATGTACACGCTGACACTACTGGACCAAAGGTGGCCCGAACGGCTGCAGGTGCGATGAAACAGACATTCCTATACCGGTTACTTAGGTAGTTATCCACTGGAGTGTATGAGGACATTTTGAAATAGTTGAACAACCCCCGATAAACAACTCGTGTTGAGACTTCTCTTAGTGCGTGGCACAATCTCATTTACCGTATGCTGCCTCTGCAGTGTCATGGCAACGAGAAGCCATGCCGAAAGGGGCTAGAATGGCCATCCCAGAATCATTCCGTTTTTGAGAATCAAGGCGAGGTGACCGCACCTGCAGTATTACAAGGAGAAACTTGGCTACATCCTCGAGAGGATACTGAGAATGCCAGGGTGTTTTCTATGATCGTTTCTTTTTCTCCCCATAGTTTTTGTCTGAGAAAATTTTCATGTTCCTTATTCATTTTCTCTCCCTTCTTCCTGCTTTCCTTTTGTGAACTTCTATAAGGAATTTGTTTGCAAGCAGAAACACTTCCCAAACCCACATCGACGTAGTGGGATCTCTAAGCCAATTATGAACGATTTTTTGTCTCAAACCATGCCTATTTATGTAAATGCATTTTACAAGAAATGCCCAGGCGTGACCAGATGTAAACAATAATTGAATAAAATTTCTCAACATGCATCGAAGTTCAGATATTGTTATTTATCTAAAAATAATGTATTTTAGTAGCTTGTTTTATTGGAAATCAATGAAAATCGCAAAAAGCACACGGACACTTCTGCTGGAAATACCAAGGAGCTCCATGGAAAATTTGAAAGCAGCAGTGCGCGTTACCACTGTCGAAGTGAAATCATTCTGTATGATCACTCGATTACTTAAGTGAAACTAAAAAGTACTGTGTAATATAAAAAGAAATCAATAATCGGAATTCCAAATCTCAGAGACAGAACATTTCTGCTTTTATTTCGTTTGAAACGCAATAAGCCTTAAATCTTAATCATAATTTCCACCACAAAGCTGCCAAATATTTAGCTGTATAAATCACAGTAGATATTATTTATTGATGAGATTTTTTAACATTACTCCTAGAAGTTATTGGGGAAAAAAGGCATTGAAATGTAGACCGGTATCAAATATAGTATATTCCAATGCTATTTAATGACCTACAACGGGAAATTTCAGCAACTGTGGTAGCTTAGAATTCACATGGCTCGGAGTCAGTGATATGCAACCATTGTTAAAAATTAAAAGAACAAAAGCAAAATACATAAAATGAAAAGTAACTGAACAAAACTATTAATCTAGTCAAATGATAAAGTTTCTGCACATATTTTAGATAAATTAGCTATAAAAGCACTGCTCAGTTCTTTACAGTAGAATTTCATCAAAAAAGGAACGAAACGAAAAGCATTTTCATGCTTCATTAGATTGAAGTACTTTTTCTCATAATTTTAATGTCAATTACAATATAATTCAACCACAGTACAGATCTAAGAGATGATGCGAAATGAATTTCATGTTATATTTTTTTTGTATGTAGAAATCTGGTGATAGGAAGAATGAAGTATTCACGGTATTCTGTATCAGTCAAAAATTAAACTAGCGATAATCAGTCTATTTCCCCATCTGACTCAGATTACCTGTTAGTTGGAGTTCATATAATGATTTCCAAGCAGTTAACTCAGAATGAGCTCAATAATTATACTGTCTTTGCGTAGATGACTCTCCTTGTCTTTTTTATTAAAAAAATGATTTTTAAAGAAGTCTTTCTTCTCCTATATTTTCTGAAAATATTTTCTCTCCGAAAAAGCTAGGCAATTTTTGATTACACTGTAAAGAAGCTGTTTTCTTCAAATTTATCAGAAAAAATGCTTGCATGGAAATAGTAAATAATACAAAAATGTTGAAAGATCTAAAATCTTTGACTCATTAAAGATGCACATACGCAGATTTTGTAGCCTATTCAACATCGATGATTTTCAAAACTACGAACTGCATAGTTGTGAATTATCTTCCTTTCTTCACAATTAGACAAAAAAGATTTGTATTAACTTTGTTTTCTGTACTGTTACATAGGACAATTGTCACCTAAGTTCTCGTGAAACTTGGACCTTCAAAACAAATGCTTGCATATTGGATAATATGTGAGTTAAGAATGAAAATACCTCACTTGATAATTGAAAATCCAAGAAATCTACTAAGAACAAAAACAGTTGCAAAAAACTATACTATTGTCAGCAGAAATTATTTTAATCATTACTTTAAGCACTCTACTTTTCGCATCATATGTTTCAAATGTCATATCAAAAGTAATTTTGGGAGGTTAATTCGATATTTTGTTTGAGGTTAAGTGATGCTGTAATTTTGAAGAACTACAACCATTAAACTTTTTGAGTGCAAAACAGGATCGGTATCATTTCTAAACATACAAACCATAAATGTGACAAGCCATTACAGTGTGATTTAGCTCATCTGGAAAATCAAGATTAGTCAACGACTCTGTCTTTTCTGGAATTTTTCTCCATTTGAGAAACTAATAATCGAAAAAGAACGGATATCCTCAAAGTACTAAACTGAGAAAAGCAAATAATTATGTTGAAAAACTGATATTGTCTTTGTCATAGGCAGCACCTGGCCTATAAGATACGCTGTTTAAACATGATATGCTATTTTTAGCACTTGAATCCGTGGAATCATCATCCTAGTATTTAAAAGCAAGCAATTACGAAACCATTCAAGATATCGACGCGTATCTTAAATTTAAAACTTTGGAGTGATGCTTGAAGCATCTGAATATATTTTCATAAGTACCAAGAAATAGGTGGTTTTTACATTTTATTAATAAATAACAGGATTCCTTCTTTCTTGTAGCTCATAGGATTACACCCTTGAAAATGGATGATTTCATCTTATTCTTCAAGACTACATTAACTGAACTAATTTCTATTTTCATGACTAGATCAGTTGAAAGACTTCCTGGATTACTATCGTAGGAGCAATTGTTTTAATGCTCCTCTAAGTACTGTATATCAAATGCTTTGAACTGTTCCTGAAAAAAAAAAAAAAAAAATGCCTCACACATTTTTTTTTCGCATTCATATGTAATCTTCTTTGATGTGCATTATTAATTTCATTCGTATTTAACGAGATGTTTTTCTCTCCTGAAACATCCACCAGTTTGCATACATGAATCTAGAATAAAATCTAATTTTTGCGGGGTTAATGGTACTCCTTCATTCCTTGGAATTACGGTTTCGTTCTTCCATTCTCAGAATCTCTTGAAGTCTGGTCACATTGAGTAGTATGGAGGAATTTGATTAATAAGTGTTGAAAGAGATTTCTGTAAAACAGAAGTTTGTGCCGAATTTCTATTTGAGCATTATTTCTGTGTAATTTTCATTCTGCTGTGTGAAGGATTAGAGTTTGACGTTGAGTAGCCAATACCGCTATAGTACTTGCAATACATATCATGAAAATTATTTTAAACTCTTTAACTTGTTAGCCGAAAGCAAAAAATCATTTCATAATTAGCATGGGTTATTTATCAATTCATACATACGAATTTATTGTATAGAGGTAGTTTTTTCACATGCCGCAAAGCAATGGAATGCGCAGAATGCATAGACTTTCCTGAACCTACATACCGACTTTATAATTACTTGATATCTACAAATATAATTAATTTTTCGAATGATTTTCAAATGGCAGGAAAGTTGGTATGCCTAAGATTGTGATATAAAACACCGCAATTTTTCATACTTAATTTGATTCATTTTTTTGTCGTTTGTAAAACTTGATAAAAAAGTTAGTTTTCTAATCCTACTAAGAGTAGTGAAAATTGTATATTATATTATATATTTCCGTATGTGAAAATTTTCTAAGCTTTCTGATGATTAAGATGTATTAAACTAAAGTTTGGAATGCATTATTTTGAAGTTTTGAAATTTTGGAAGCATAATGAATTAGGAAAACATACTCTAAATATGTTAGTGTTATCCAGAAACTTCTCTTCCTGTATTTAAAAATATGAAGTCTTCAATATTTTGCTGATTAACATGGTTTGCTTGTACAAGGAATTGAGCAAGCTTTAAGGAACTAGACCACTTTCGAATTTGCATACCGTTCATTTGTGATTTGAGGAATTTGCTAACTATCAGACAAAATAAGCCACAGACAATGAAATCATAAAATCCATAAGGGATTGAAAAGCATTCAACAAACGTGATACTGTGAATATCTATGCCAAATGAGCATTTTGAAAGTAATTTGTCAGCCAAAATAAGAATGCTAATGATAAAATATAAATGTAAATGCAGACATCATTTGAATGATGAAGAGTAGCATAAAAAATACGATTTATGTATGCAGAAAAGGGAACAAAACTCATCAATCTAATCAATAAACTTATTGCCTGACAAAGTATCTTGAGCCTTCACAAATGCCTTACATTTTAAATCAACATAAAAAACAAGGTTGTTTACATAAAAATGTTCAAAACGAGATTACAGTTTAGTTTACAGTTTTATAAAACGAGAAAGCAAATGATTTCCTCATTGAATGAGTTCTAGCAGTTGGTGCAACTCGTCTGCGTAGTCTTTGTATTTGCATCTGGGTGCTTTCTGCATGGAAGAAAATTTGGGCAATCAGAAATTACTCTCAAAAGTGGATATTATCTGAGGTTTATTCCCATCTGGAATACATGATGCTATTATGAATAGAATGTAAAGCAAAATCTTTGAATATTTCCATGAAACAGTCATATGTTAAAAGTTCATTGTGAAATCTTTTCTCAAGATTTTCCCTTATTTGACTTTGCAGAGATCACAAATTCACTTTTAACACAATGTAATGCAAGAAAACATCAGCTGAAGTTAACTATTATGGTTTCATATGGAAGGAGCACTGAAAATCAAGAACCATACACATGCTTTTTTAGACAACCTTAAAAAGTAATACACAGAAAATCACAGATAAAAGATGACTGCAAACATAGAAACTTACAAGGAAGATTGTAGTGCAGGTTGCTGGACCAATGAAAAGAAACAAAGCCATAATCTACTTTGGTTGTTAGAGATATGTTTAAAGAATGTGTGTTATGAAGCCTCTGGAGTCCTTTAGAGTGTAAGTTCCTTTACGGAGAAATACCGTATCCAGTGCATGTTATGTAATTTTGAGAGAAAAATTCCAATCTCCTTCCGCTTATTAGTTTCGTATACAGATGCTCCCTGACACTCGATCCAAGTTCAGTTAAAGACAAATGCCATATCGGCAGTGTATAAATAATTTCGCATTGCCACAGCTGGATTTAAGGTTTTCATGAATGAGAAAATTTGATAAGGGAAAATAAGACTCTCTGAGCGGATTCCCATTTGTCTTGATGTCAAGTTATGCTTTATTTATTCATTTTTTTAACCTAGTTTGAAGTGTTTGTAATTTTTCTCATGTAAAATTAGCATTGGTAGATGTTAAATAGCAAAATTTCCAAATTTATATCGTTTTAATTCACGTTTACGACTAAAAGTTTTAACAGACATGGAAGAAGATCCTGCAAGGACAGTGGCACATGCAAAAGATGAACGTGATGATGAAGTAAGATTTCATTAGTAATTATAATATGTAAATTCTCTGATAACTTCAAAGCACATATATTTGTTCATGGGGGTGCTAGTTTTACGTAATAACTTGGGTTATTGCCTAAGCATTTCTCAAATAGCGATGAACTTTCCGGAAGCTTTCGTGATTCGTGGTGCACAGCCTGATGTGTTTTTGCTGGTTTCATGAAAGACATTTGAATTAGATTAATGATAATGGAAAGCAGATTCATATCATTGCAGTTTCCATGTAGGTAGTAACACACTTTGTACTTATGAGCCACCAAGTTTAGCTTCATGTCTAGCTTTCACAGTGGCTAGAAAGTTTTCCTAAAATTCATGAAGGACTGTGACAGACGGGAAATTATTTGCAGGTTTCATTTTATATCTTGTAACTATCAGTTCAAAGTAGCTTTGGTGTAAATCTGATCGGGGATGGCGCTCCGGTGAACTCGTGTAAAGGTTGGGAAACTCAGGTTCGAGAACGAATCCAAGAAATCCCTGAGGAAGACCCTCGGCGAAAGTGAGCTCGTGGTTGCTCCTGACCACAGAGCTAGGCATTCACTTTCCCACGTGTGCTTTTTCTCGTGATTCATGCACTTCACCTGCTCTTTAAATGCAAACAGCCGTGTTTATTTGATATATTTTGTTCAGACCGTTGCTGACGCTTCGATCTCGACTTCTGCGATTTTGTCTTTCAAAAAATCCATCACCAAAGGGACCCTGTTGCATGGGCGTACGTTGGCGCTGGCTGATGGGACCAGCTCTGAGGGGAAAGCAGGTAGGACATCCCTTAAGTTGAACTGTCGAGAGTCAAGAGGAACCTCTCGCCCACGATCACGCTAAAAATGAACGGTGCAAGGCTTTCCATTCATTGTATTCGATGTACATTCTGAAAGCGTATGCGTGTCCCAACCGTATGTATTTCATCTTTGGCAGTCAGCTAACGGTTTCGCTTTAGATGGAAATCTTGCGGACATTCGACTCTTCCTCACACTCAACCCACTATTTATGGAAGACTTTGTGATAACGAGGGTACCAGAGAAGACAATACAGGTGATGATATACTTGCCTTATCAAATAGAAAGCTATCCGCTTTATGTGCGTACACTCGAAGCAACGTTTTCAATAGAATTAATATCTTATCGATATTTCCACACAAAAAAAATTTCTACTGAGTATCACTTGCAAACTAATTACATCAGCAACTTTTTTTTTTTTAAACTGAAAGTCATTCTTCAGGGGAAGAGAGGGGAGGGGGCGAAATGGGATCAAAACTTTGAGGAATATCAATCACGTCATAGAAAAGAGAACGTCGGTGGTATTCAGAAAAATTCATTTGTGCAGACTCAAGACATGGGAAAAAATTTTTTAGCAGACACACTTTTTTTTTTTTTTTTTTAAATCATGCGCAATGGCAGCCGATGTATATTTTTTCAGGCATTCACAGCATACAAAGTCTTCAATTTTCTCAGCGCAGGAGGAGAGAATTCTTTAAAATGCTCTGTGAATTCTATGCATTCAAGTTCAAAATTGTGAATTTTATGCATTTTTGCAGATTAAATGGCAATCCTTGAAGTTTGCGGCAAATCCCTACGTGCGCATGTATCGCGAATTCGTAGTTATGGGTGTCTTTCCATCGGTATGAACAGTTTCCTCTTCAGTCACATCCAGTTGAAGAATTACTAATTGCAAAGTAGTCTTTCATTCTGGTATACTCTTTGCTATATCTGTCGCTGAGGATAGAGATTAGTAGGCAACTATTGCACTCCAAAATATACTGCGCCCATATCAGGATGGTTAATCTGTTATAGTCAGCACTTGGAATCAAACCGCTTAAGTGGCCTTTTTTTTTTTTATAAGAAACAGATGTGTAAGTAATTCTCGAGCAATCAGTGGTTTACTGATGCCCTGCAAATAAGGAATAGAAAGACAAGTATAGGATTCATCTACATGGTTAGTCAGCAATAATGCACGGTTTTTCTTGCTATCTTGCTAGTAATGGAAGTTCTGGAAACAGTTTCGCGATCTCTTACTCTTACCTCATATACATAGTAGTAGTTTTTATGTGCTTAATACCATATTGGTGTTTCAATGCCCTCAAGATTTCATGTTTCTTGCACGTGCTACCTCGGAGTCTTGGATCTGCGCACTATCAACAAATATCTTTCCCAAGGGTAAGATGCTAGAGTTTGTAGGAAGGAAACCTTTCTCTAGGTCTATAAACGGTGAGAGTTGCATAATTAGCATCTAAATTTCAAACAAGTATTTGACGTTGTTTCAGATTGTTCATGAAAGTGCGATTGTTTTTTGTCTTAGAGGCGGTTTGGATATTTGAGAATGCAGATTATCCAATGTTTTCTTTATCATATTTTTTTTTCTTTATATTCCGTTTACTTGAATATATCCATATATGCATACAAATACATTCGAATCAATTACATACGTTAAAATAAAAACAGATTCTCCAAATGTGTATCGTATTTTCCGATGACATTTATCCCAAATATGATGATGGTTTGATAAATTATAAATAAATCCTCCTTGTGATTCATGTTGGGTCAAGAGATTATTGAGATGCACAGAATCAGATAGCGACAGCATCATGTATGGGTCATCTGTATTTCATTATCAAAGTGAAAGCACCGTTCATAAATTTGAAATTCTTATGTATACGTATATGTTTGTTTGTTTGCAGTTTTGGCTAAAGAAAAAGCAGGAATATGTTCTCGCAACCGAGCAAAGTTTGGAAATGAAATCGACGTCGATCGTCGAGAACAGGAGTTCAGATCTCTTCCCTCTTCATAGCATAAGCAATCAAAGAATCATGCAAAGCTACATGAAAGAAACGATGAGCAGCGAATCTTCTTTATCACACATATTCTGTCAGATATTCTATTTAATTGGCCAACGATTGAACGCAGACAGTGAGTTAGTACCTAAACTTCAAATGTTTGTAATGTTTATAGTAATATTCTATTTTCGATTCGTATTCTTTAAGAAAAAATATATTCGAGTCCATGTACGTTCATATTAGGAATGCCGGATATATTCTGTTAAGAAGATTAAAAGTGCATATACTTACAAAAATCCGAATTTTTTTTTTTTTACACATGCAGCTTTTTGCATGCTCTGTGGTCAGCGGTAGATTTTGCTATTGGAATAGGGAAAACGAAGCTACCTCATTCAGCTTGTCTGTGCGTGTCTGAAGAAATTCACGAAGAAATCCTGTACTTTTGAATTCTAGAGTCATTCGGGGGGAGAAAAAACATCACACAGTGATCACAGTATGAGCTCAAAGATGTGATTTTATTTCACATATTGCTTACATTAGTTTAACTGTTGGCAAAGCTGCTACTTTCTGAAGAATAGAGGTGTTGATGTACATTCGTACTGATGGAAAACTTCCCTATACTCTTGAGAAATTCAAGTTCATTCTTCTAATAAATTTGGTCTTCATTTTGCACCAAGTTTTTTTCGTCTGCTTCATTCTATCTCTTCTCTCCTCTCTCTCTCTTCTGTTTTCAATTTCGTTTCATCGAAGTCATGTGCATCGAAGTCATATATAGAAAGGTAAGCCGCTTCATTTGTCTTCTGGCAACTCTGGTTTACAACAAGCAGCAACCGGAACGCGCTCTCCTTCGACAGTTGTTAAGAATCCGAAGAAATGAAATTGGTTGGGAAAGCAATTCATTTTCTAACCTCGCGTTCAAATTATATGGAACCAGATTAACATATCCGTATTTGCTGTTTTTTTCATGATGGACGATCACAACACAGCGAGCCCAAGAAGAGGATCGTATCCGCTAAACAATCGCTGTTAACATATGTTATAGACAAAACCCTATCGGCTTTTTGTGCCAATGTTTTGATCTCAGCCGTTGAGAATATAAGTAATGAATGTAGAAGGATTATGCATACGCTTTTGATGTCTTGAAAAGAGAATGTAGTAACATTTTTCTTAAACACTTTATAGGACTTTTTGAAAGCCATCGAACGCATGCGTGAGTGCTCTATGGAGTGAGGGTTATAGCCGATAGAAGCATAGTTCAAAGTAATAGAAGAAGCTTCAGCACACTTCATTCTGATAAAAATTAATTCATAAGGCAAAAATACCATTCGTTGCAATGATTCATTTTTTTTTAATATATATATATAGTTGTGACAGGTTAAAAAAATAACGATTTCAGCAAAAATGAAAGGCGAATTCAGAAATAAAATTCGCTTAAAACTCCACCCTAAATAAAAACATCAAGGTACGCCAGTGCTTTCGAGGCTTGTGCTGTGATCTTTTGAATATTAAAACTCGTGAAGTAGGAAGCTCTGGAAAACAGTGAGAAGCATCAAGTTGCCCATCTCTTGAATCGTTCGACGTAGCCACTGGAAGTAATGAGGCGCTCATCATAGTGGTAGTTAATTTCTTGCCCCATATGCAGCAATGATGTCCTTCAATCCTGTCGCATCCGTCGCTGTCGAATGAATCTCATTTTTGATGGGCTCTAACAAGAAGACCATCGTTATAAAGTCCGAAGACCGAAGTGGCTAGCCGATTGACTCGCTAATTCCATGTTTCATCTGTCTCGAAAGTTCCTTTGACGTTAGGGTGGGAAATACTGCGTCTTTCTGGAACGCATTCCTTTTTTCTCGAATTCTTTCTGCATCATTTCTGAGATCAGAAAGCCTTTTAATACTTGAAAACATTGTAAGCTTTTGTGACATCCATTGCACGAAGACTTGGACTACTATGAACAAGCCCACGGTAACGAAGGGCCCTCCCCAATTTTCCTTTCTCATTTCCCATTCACGTGGACCATCTCATCATGCCTGTAAGCTATACATTTAAGACGAGCTTCATCCTCGAGCCAAAATAACATACATCTTCGGTTGTTATCAGGGCCAGCAAGTTATAGAACTTCAAGTGTGTTCTTCCGAAGTAGTTTCTGAGCCGGTGGTTGTGGTGCGCTATGAATGATGCTGGTGTGCTGATGTTTGAAGCAAAATGCTTCCATTTCCGTCTGTTTCTTTGCCTACAACTGGTCCAAGTGCTAACCTGGCTTTTGCGCTACTTTCAGCTCCACACGAAAAGGTTAGGCCATTTTTGTAAGTAGACTCTCCTCTGGGTTATTCCTCATGCAGTTTCTCAAGCTATGCCTGCAGGATTCCGGATTGAGACCTCCTCCAAATTAGAACATGAGCTCTTCCTATCGTTGTCCTCCTCCTCCCCCCCTCTTTTTGTGGCGCTGCAGTTCAAGCGCTGGTACCCAAGAAAGTTGGAAATCTTGAAGATAATGACTTTTCGACATCACCCTGGCATCTGAAAATCATGTTTCAGATTCCCTACAAAAGCAGAGTTGTCTCTCAAGGTCGAATTGTTGTTTCATAAGCATATCGACGGACAACTTGCGTTGAACTATGTTCGGTGGGGGGGCACCGATAGGTATGCATATCGATAGGGCAGCTTAGTTGCAATTCCTGAGGGGAAAGTTGAATCTTTATCGTTTCCACTGAATCAGTGTGCGTATTCAAAGGGTTGATGATATGTAGAAGTCTTCAGGCATCAATTTGGATTTGGATTTCATGAAGGCTGTAGCGCGAAAATGTGACAAACTGAGCAATAAAACAAAATACGTGTACGCGTGCTGTAATGAAAACGTAGCGAAAGATGCAACCGTTTTCTCTAAAAGTATTTTCAATTCCTCTAAAAGTATTTATTTATTATTGTTTTACTTTGATTCTTTCCCCTCTCTCTCTTTTTTTTTTTTTTTTTTTTTGTGCTTCCTATCTGGACATCAGAGCGACAAGAAAATTGTGATTCTAGTATACAGATTCAGCTGTATACAGTTTCGAAAAGTGTCGAATTCTGTTTTGTTTCCAGGCATGAAATTCTTCATTGCCGACAGGAGCAGTGACGAAATAGTGCAGTATTTCGATTCTGGTTCTATATCTAACTGTTTACGATGGAAATTAAGTAAGAATTGTCCCGTTTTTTCTTTTGTTTTCGTTTTTTGAGGAGGAAGAGGGGATTCCTTTTATCAAAGATCAAATCTTACGAAAAATTTGTGCGTTTTACCACCGGAAAACGCACAAAACGCAAATCTCTAGAAAGGAAGAAGTGACGGAATTCGCTTTCTCATTATTTTTGTTCAGCTTCTGGGAATGTATGGACCAACTTTTGTATAACCCGCGAAAACCTAAACTGCGCAACTGTCCCTCAGGGGGCGTTGCTTTTGGAAACAACCAGAGTAGGGGAGCAACAAATGACCCTTACTTACCTCTTTATATTTCGTCTTGCAATACAAAGAGGCCACAAGCTTTTGTCGAGGCCCACTTAGTCCAGGACCATTTCTCCCGATCCAAAGTCTACTGCACTGCTGTTTCTTGTAATAATTACGACTTTACAGTTAAATGTCCCACAGGAGGATGACTTCAGGAAACTGACGCAGACGCACTTTTCTAGTTACCAACGTTTTGTGGGCTGTCGCTAGCGATTCCCCACATGCAACTGACTAGCCATCTGGGCACATTATACAAATTCCAAGTATGCATGGCTACGTTCTCCATTTTTAAAGATTTGTTTTAATGGCATTTTTGGCTTCAGATTGTGGATTTTTGCTTTTTTTTTTTTTTTAAGTGGATGTTTAACAAGATACGATACACGGATGAATGAATGGAAGGTTGCGATATTTGCTGCTAATACTGCTAATTATGAAGATGGCATTTTACTGTAAAATCCCGACCAACACTTTTGGCACTTTTTTCCACGAGATTGCCGATAGTGTACATAAGCTCTCAGCTTTTCCTCCGAGAGCTATGGCAGGCTTCGCATAGTGATTTCAGGATTCTTTTTCGGTGAAAAACGAATATTTGAATAAGGAGGTTTTGTGTTTTCTGTATTTGCAGAATGACGAACCTATTCGAAATAAATCTACGGGTTCTTGCCGACAGATTTAAACCTTCAGAACTGACCCAGCAAAGGCAACTCGAAGAACAGTACCGTGTGCTGTTTCGTGTTATTTATCAGGCACTTCCGAAAAGTCATCATTAAGCAAAATCTCTGATACGGAAAGAAAAGTAAAGAGGAAATTTCAGAGCTCGAAGCTTTCAGATGCATAAGGTATTCTCCACTTAAGTTCGGTGTCTCCTCCAAATCCAATTAAAGGATTCTTGCATACAACCTTTAATTTTTAAATACATGAAATTGCTGATGAATGTTTACGTACAGTTTAAGTTTTTACGCACAATTAGCAGCATTAGCAGCAAATATCGCAACCTTCCATCCATTCATCCGTGTATCATATCTTGTTAAACATCACACGGTACTGTTCTTCGAGTTGCCTTTGCTATCGTAAAATATCCAAAAGAAAAGACAATGTTTGGTCCTTGTAGTCATCTGGCGGGAGAAGACTGTGAGTTTCACGTGCAAAAAGTGGAATGATCGCTCGAAGTAAACTGAGCTCAACTCGGAAGTCGAGAGATCTCCGCTGCGATGCATCTTGAAGCTGGTCATCAAGCAGTTTATTTCCAGTCAAAGTGATCCGAACCGCATAGTGTACTGAAAATCTCACTACTCGGTGTTTTTCGAAGCACCAATTTGATTTCAAGTCCTCTTCCTCGGAAAATCCGTTTCGTTTTCGACGTTTCCAGCCAATTGCGTTTCCATTGAGGTGATTCATTGACAAAAGCGAGCATTACCTTTGTGCCTACCATCGTACACCCACGCCCACATTCGTTTGACCATCAGCTCCAAGGACAAATGAAAACAAACCACACACGAAAATTCTTGAAACGGAGGCCAAAGCGATGTTCGGTCACCAGGTGTACAAATCAACTCTTTATCCTGTCGAGATCTTGTTCAGCAAGCATTTGAAATGAAACATTTCTAGCGAGATGAAGCAGATGCTTCCTTCATAAGTGTACATGAGTTGTTGTGTAGGATATTACGTGCTCCTCATTTTGATGCAGACTGTGCGCTGTATCCGTTTCTGCGAACGTATTACTTATGGATATGCTAAATAACGCGGCAAAACAGAAAAGCTATTCTTGATTATTCTATTTCGGCGCTCTATTCATTCGATTAGTGAACATAATATCAAGTCATGAGTGAATCAAATGTCAAAGTAAATATCATAGCCGTTAGTGAAAAAAATACCATGGCATCAGTCGTATTGCGTTCGCGTACACCCTTGCTGCAACCTAATTCAAGTAATTGAAACGATCAGTTCTGGAGGTTTAAGTCTGTCGGCAAGAACCCGTAGATTTATTTCGAATAGGTTCGTCATCCTGTAAATACAGAAAACGCAAAACCCCCCTATTCAAATATTCGTTTTTCACCGAAAAGGAATTCTGAAATCACTATGCGAAGCCTGCCATAGCTCTCGGAGGAAAAGCTGAGAGCTTATGTACTATCGGCAATCTCGTGGAAAAAAGTGCCAAAAGTGCTGGTCGGAATTTTACAGTAAAATGCCATCTCCTGTTACGGATGCAGTCACTCATAATCATATATAAATGACACTGTCATCTAAACAGTTTCCATAGGGAAGAGTAACTTTCATCTATGAATGAAGCTTTCATTTTCATATTCTCAAGGAAATAATGATTTAACTTGTGACCAAAAGGAATCAAGTGTGGTCAAGAGAGAGGGCGGGTAAATAGAGAGAAAACTAGCAAAATCAGCACGTTTACCTATTCGGAAACATGGAAATTTCAATGCGTTTTAGTAAGTGCTCATAACCGAAAAAATCCAATTCACATCAAAAACTGAAACCCCTATAAGCAAAATCTGTTCCCTAAAGAGTTTCTGTATTTTCTGTTTTCAATTCATATATGCATATAAAGTAAGTGATATTCAGCCGAAGCACTTGAACTCTTGCAAAATAACATACATGCATTTTACGATTACTCTTTAGAACCCATTGATTCTATTGCTGCCTACATTATTTCAAAAAAGGAAGTCATCCTGATAGAGGATTGCATATGTGATGAGAGATTCATAGAAAACGAGAAGATCCGAAGTAAATATCTTCGTATTATAGCATTGACTTAAGCTAATGGTTTTCTTGTTGTCAGAAGAGTTTCAGACTTCGGGAGTTTCATCAATTCTAGCTTCTCCCATAATCTGTGACATGGATGATGCCCTTTATGCTGTGGAATTTCGGAAATTCATAGGGAGTCTCCCATTTACTGAGGTCATTTTTTAACGAACCTGTTTTTTTTTTTTTAAAAAAGAAAGATGACTGATTGAACCATCGGGAATAACTGTCTCTCTTTTAACAGTTAGACCGTCAGCTTATATCGAGTTTGACAGCGTGGGCGGGAATAAGTGCCCATACGATGATAAGATGCAATAATTTCACAAATCAGATGACACTCAACGATTTTTTGTGTGATATTACCACATCACAGTTCGATGATATTTTTCTCATGGATTCGCTTATTGCGAAAACAATTGTAAGCATTCCGATTCATGTATTTTTTTTTTGTTGTTGTTGTTTTCACATCAGCCTTGGCACCTAGACTTTTGCTAAACAAATGGTGAATGCAGATCGATGCTCCTTTTTCTTAATAAACCACGAACGAAACGAACTCATTGCTGATTTTTTTGACGAAGGAAATGTGGATGAAAATGGAAAGCCCATTTTGATTCGACGAGACTCTATCAGGTTATTCGAAATTGATCTTTTTTTTTTTTCAAGAGCTAGCAGACTTGTGCTCCATTTAGTCATATTGCCATTGCGATATTCCCCCATAGTTTCCGTTTTATTCAGCCTCGTGCAGACTTTTTCCTTTCGGTTCGTTCCAATCAATCTGTGGCCTTCTTACGAATTCTCGAGTCGACTTCCTTTGCTCCTTCTCGTTTTGCTTTTCAACTCTTCGATCTTCACCGTCGCCGTCGTCTTCAAGAGCCAGAAGGAAGGCGACGAATCCTCCCGCTTGAGGCATCTACAGAACATCTCTCGAAAAAAGTTTTCGAGCTGGGTTACCAATCTGTAAAAAATGAAAAGATCCACCTTTTCTCCGCACGGAACAGATGCAAAACCTCTCGTAGCCGGTGAAGTGTGATCTTGGATGAATTTTTCCGGGATTGTACTTTACTCGGTCGTTTCTGATGCCTTCAATTTTCGACAAGAATTTCCTTTAGCAGTTGTATTGCGAAATCACTGAACCTTCCTATCTGACTGAGACTTTGTGTTCTGAGTTTCCATTTTATCTCCAACCAAAAATAAACATTTTAGCACTGTCCGGTAAGTGATACCGAACAGCACACGGAACTGTTCGAGTTACCGTAAAATATCGTTTATCCAAAAGGGAAAAAAAAAAAAAAAAATGCAAAACAAACATTTGTGAGTATTTATTTTGGTTAGAGATAAAACGGAAACGTAAATGACAAAGTATGGAGATTTCATAGAAACAGCGAATTGTTATCGAGGTCACATAACTGGATCAAAAGTTTTCATTAAAAATACTCATCTCCATCCCAAATAATTTCTGAATGAAGGCAATAGGATTCTTCCGGAGCCTCGTGTGCCAGCACGTCCTGCGTCCATTAAAGGAGACACGAGAACGACCAACGGTTACGGAAAAGTTGTCTCCACGCTGGCGCCTCGGAGTGTGTTGTTGGCGCGGTTGTTTTACTCATCTTCACGGATGTCTTGCACACGCTTTCATTCCAAGGTTTTCCAGCAATGTTGCAAATGAGTGTTGTACACGGTGCACGTTTCTCCGAGATAACTTCTTCGAAGACAGCGCAATCCCCCATTCAGCCTTCACGTTCCGTAGGGTTTCTCTTGATTCGCTAGGAGTCGTTAGGTGAGACGAACGCAGCAGGACTGGCAATGGTTTGTTCGCCCTCCCCCCCCCCCCCGCCAGACCGTTTACCCACGCTGTCGTATTTAGATCTTAGAATTACGTTTTCTCTCACACCAAAGCCACGTCGGCCCCTCCAGCGATTAAGCTGCGATGTTACGAGAGAGCAATTTGGACACCTTTCTGGATAATGATGATGCTAGGGACCATCGGAAAACATCCTTCCTGAAACTCAAAAGCATTACTATAAAAATGCTTTTTTTTTTTTTTCTTGGATATGCAGTCTACGTGGACGTGTCGCTGTTTATTCTTCCTATATTTATCGTGTTTAATGGCGACCTCATAAATTTTCCTTTGGACTCTTTGATCCTTTGAGGTGGACAGATTCATATTTTGACGTAATAATAATGCCCATAGCGGATAATACATTTTGAGCTTATACTTTTTGAGCAAATTTTTTACCATTTAAAATCAGACCGCAACACAATTTCAGCAATTTCAGCTTTTCACACTGCTGTTTGCATCGATCATTTGTTTTCCGAGCTGAGAAGGAAGCAGGAAAAAAAAAAAAAGTTGCGGAGGAGCATTTTCTGTCATTTTATTCACAAGGACGCTTTTTCTCAAAAATGAATGTGGAATTCCCGTTTCGCCTAATCGAAACCGATACGATTTTCGGCAAGGGGGCTCTTAGGCCGTCTTTCCATTCTTTTCCCAACATGTTTAACGAGTTTTTCCATCGGTGGTAAAAGGGAAACCACGCCGTAGCGCAGTGATAACACGCGGATGCGTTCGTCAGCTGCTGCCTTTAAACTATGGGGCACATTCTGACGGTTTGCCTGTGCCAACAGGCGAAAGGTTCGCCGCGCCAGAGTCGACCGGAAACTTTTTCGGCACATTTTAAGCAGCGCATTAGAAGTTTTGGAATTCATGTCTTCGTGACCTTATTTATACGTGTAGCAATGCTTTACATTAAGCTGCAAAAGCACGAACAATTTCAACTGTTTTCTCCCGAAATTCCCTAGATTCTCCATGGAGAAAGGCATTGCTGGTCACGTAGCAAAGACAGGAACAATCATGAATATTTCCAACGCATATACCGACTCGCATTTTAATGCAGACGTTGATAAATTGACAGGTTATACAACAACATCCCTACTGTGCATGCCTGTTAACTCAAAGGGAAAAGTTGTGGGTAGGCATGCCTCTTTTTCAGCACCTTTTGATTTCCTTTCCTCTCATATGAATGTCTTCTGATCTTTTAGGAGTTATTGAGTTGCTAAACAAACATGGAAATATTCCTTTTTCTAACTGTGATGTGATGATGCTTCAAACCTTTTCTGTATATTGCTCCTTAGCTTTATTTTATGCTAAACTGTGCAATGACTTGGTTCGCAAGGTGATGCCTTAAGTCTTTTTCCAAGACACTTTAGCATTTCATATCTAAATTTGTTATTCAAAGCAGAAATCAAAACTTTCTCATTATTCTCATCATAGGAAAAGAGATTACAAATCAGTACTGATGTTTTGTCATTCCACAATACAGCCCTGCCTGTGCGGGTACACGATCTTTATGTAAATGTAACTCTGCATCTTCTAACAAAACCAGCAGGCTTTGATGAATTCCAATGGTATTTCAAAGGATATGAAGACCAGCTGCCGGAATTAATCGTGCTGATGTTGGAACAACTGCTCCCACATTATTTCAATCCATATAAACTTTGCCAATTTTTGCTAACAGTACAATTAAATTATAGACCGGTGGCATATCATAATTTCCGCCATGCATTTGTTGTGGCACACTGCATGTACTGCATGCTTCTTAGAAGCAGGGAGTGTTTTAGTCATCTGGAGGTAAATAGGCAGCCAAATGAGATTTCATTTTTGGATTTCAGATTATGGCACTAATGATTGGATGTGTATGCCATGATTTAGATCATCGAGGAGTCAATAATTCTTTTCTTCAAGCTACATCTCACATTCTAAGTCAGTTGTATCCTGTTTCAGTTATGGAATTCCATCACTTAAGTCTTGCAATGACCTTACTACAGGTATATGATGAACAAGGAACAAAAGCTAATCAAGGAAAACAGTGCAATAGTAGAAATGCCTCTCATTGCAGTACCCCAATCATGATATTTTGTCTCGATTAAGCAAAGATGAATACCAGTTTGTGATGCAAGAAATAAGAACTTCCATCCTTGCTACTGATCTGGCAACACATTTTAAGAAGCGTCATAAACTTGTTGTTGCGATGAGGGAAGGATTCAAACTTAAAAACGATAATCACAGGTAATCTCACAAATTTCTCTTATATGATGTGGGTGGAATATCTTTAAAAGAACCTTGGTAAAAGAATGTATGATGACTGCATGTGATCTCAGTGGGAATTGCAAAGCATTTGAAATTGTACAACAACTGGTCATTGACCTGCAAATTGAGTTTTATCAACAGGCAAGTAGAAATGTAAGAGATAAGGCCACTTCTGGGTAGGGTGACATGGAGAAAGAGTTAGGAATGAAGCCATTGCCTATGATGGATCGAGTCAATGCATCTAACATAGCAAAAGAGCAAATCAGTTTTGTACAATACATATGTCTTCCAAATTACGAAATTCTCAACAGGCTCTTGCCCCAATTTGCTTCCCTTTTGGAAAACTGCAGGTGAGCATGTAAAGTCTCAACCTTGTAAACACTGTTTGTTCAGAGCCACTCTTCAGTGCTGGTACAAACAGTATCATAAAACATCTACTAACCCACTTGCATCAAGTAAATAAACATTATTTCAGAAGGACTTTAATGGCATGGCAACAGCAGGTCGAGCTTCTGCCATCTTCCAGAGAGATTCTGCTTACTTTACAGAACTACCTGTTCTGCTATGCAACTGATAGCTTTAGTAAACAGTGCATTACCAGCCGTCTTCTAAAGATGTTATCCAATAAAGATTAGCTTAGAAAAATTTCAGCAGTGACTTACAAATGAAAAGAACTAAATACATAAAAATTAAGTGTGACGGATTTTTCCAGGGACGTAACTTCTATCTATAGTTGCTTTTTGCAAAAATATATGTAGACATCGCTCATTCTGGGCTAGTGGATGGCCTGCCACTCTACAAATGATCAATGTGGAATTACATATGTTGTTCTCATACTTGTTGATGAAAAGTTCAAGACCTTTGCGCCTTGCTTCAATAAAGTCCTCTTCAAAAATTCCATCATCTCCTCTGAAAGGCAGTTGTCTTTTCAAGGCTTTCCCAGGTAATGGAGGTACCACAATCTATGGCATATTTACACTGGCTACATTAACAGTTTTCAATTTATAAGCTGACACATTCATAACCCAAAAATTCTTATACTAAACACACACAATCTCTGTATACGGATGCAAACTTCAAAACAAGTTTACAATCTTTAAAAACTAAGCACAATTAATAGTGCAAATATTACAGCAAAAAAATTGCATATTCACAAACAAAAAGTACAACTATATAAAGGTTACAATTCTGCAATAAATAAAGGATGAGGGTTCAAGGAAACTACAAACACATCCTAAAGTAAGGATATTGACAAAATTGCTCATACGCAAAATCAAAATAAGTAGCATTACTCTTATCAATTTGTTATTACCTTACTATCTCTTTCTAATTCATTTCTTAACCATTCAAAATCACTATATCGCCTGCGCACTACTGACTCCCTCAATTTAAAAACTGGTAGATTGGTCTAAAATGAAAAAAGCATTGTGGTTACCGAATGACGTTCTACCTACATACCTTCAATCTTACTTCATAATCGGTGAAACGTTTCTTGCCTATTCCTTGCGTTATGGGATTAACAACATCGATTTCCAGAAAATTTGCAGGAGCAGCATACGCATCATCCAAAGTTTGCTTTTTAATGCTTAAACGTTTGGTTGATTCAGTTTCTGTCATACTCCAACTCCTTTTCAGAAAAACTTTAAGAGATATAATAAGCAGTGGTAACACGAATTCGAACCGAGCATGACCTCACTAACTTTTGTCAAAGTTACTAAGGTTTTTTCATTCGATAATATAAATTATTTGCAAAGGAACAAAAACGGTAAATTTGCTTTTCCAATTTTTTTTGGTTACCGAAAGGATTTCAAATACGACAGTTTAAACACCCAATTATGCACTCTACATACCGTTTCCGTGCTTTCAGAAAAAAAAAAAAAAAAAAAAAAAAAAAAAGGGAGACGCGAAAACGTATCTACCTTAAAAAATGAAGCATTGAACCTTATGTGTTCTCAAATTAAATCAGCTTCCCTCATCGTTAAATGCAATAATTTTCACGTTGGGGTAACAACTTCGCATAAAACCGTGGACATGAAAGATTTTCTGAAACCGAGTTGATTTCAGCGTGGATAACATTCAAAGACCTTATGTTTACGACGGCTACGGCTGTCTCTTCCCGATTAATGCATCCGGCAACTGAAGAGTGCATTGCTTTGCAGCAAGTGTCATCATCATCAGCTTTCCTCTTTCTGCCTCGGCTTTTCAGTAAACACCTACGAATGGAAAACTCTTTTTGCTTCGTGCTTCACTACATGTTGCACGTTTACGTTGATTACTTCGAAAGTGACGTGGAGAGAATTTGTACATCTTTGGCACGCCCCAACGTTGAGATGGAAAAGAAGAAGAAGAAGAAGAAAAAAATCTACATATCATCTCGTCTAAGAACGGTCTTGTGACAAAATTCGTTTTCTTTTCTTTTCTCTTCTTCACCGTGCACGCTGGTAGTTACTGTTTCAACAAGAGTTCTCAAATTCGTCTCGTTCATCCGAAAGTGAGTCACTTATCTTCGGAAATATCGATTGCATCTGTGCTTGCCGAGAATAAAAAGCCAAGACATTGGAGAGATTAGAAAGGAATCAGTCAAGACGCTTGGGATGAATTCCAACAAGAACAATGAACAAGAACGTAGCTGCTTACCTTAGCAAATACTTAATGGAAAATCAAAAACAGCTGTAGCAGAACTTGTGTGAGTGTCATGCTCAAAGCGGTTATTTTTTTTTTTTTTTCCCATACAGAATCGTAGTAAGAGAGAGGAAGAAAAGAAAAGAAGAAAATCTACGTTCATAAGAGAACAGTAAGATATTTTTCTACATTTTTCGACAAGTTCAACACTTTACACTTTATGGACTTCCTTCTTTTGAAACAGGGAACTGACATTATTCCAAACTGTTTTTGATCTTTTTTTCCAATGGATTCTGTGCAGTGGCTTCTCGGAATTCCCTTCCGCGGAAGCTTTCCCTTTCCTGATTCCAATAACTTCTTTTCAGCATTGAAGCACATGGAGGACTATGCCTAAAGATCGAAAAGGTAATGGGAGAGATCAGTTTTGCGCACCCGATGGCAAAAATCTTTGAATCAGCCCTTGCTAGTAGTTAAATTTATGAACTTTGATCGTTCCCATTGAATGCTTTTGGAGGCACTTGAAATAAATAACGACATGTCATCGTGTTCAGGAATATTACAAAAAAGTTCTAGTGTAAGTCATTCAGTCAAGTCCCTTGCTAGCAAGTATCTCTAGGAATTGAGCTTTACTCCTTTCGATTCCATTGCAGAACTTCAGATCCATTGAACAGATTTGAGTCTACTTTGATTCCAGCTACATTTATACAAAACTGCTCCTATAATTGTCACCTTCCCATTATAATCTTATTGTGATTTATTATGAGAGAGTAGGGCCATGAGTGGCTCTAAAGAAATTTTCTTTAATCATGTATTTCTTCTTCAAACTCATTTTCAATTGTGTTTTGTGAGTTTTGACACGTATCTCAGAACTATACATCTGGACGTACCTTCAAACTTGTTTCTTTACCTTTACTTGAGAAGTAGACTATTTCTTCCATTATGAAAACGATAAGTAAAATCGCTATTTCTGTTTCCATCTTTATCTGGTTGCAATAGCTATGTGAGGGTCGCTAGGAATCAGCTAAGGAAGCTTTCTAATGTCTTCACATAGGAAAATCTATATTCCCTTGCATGTATTCCTTTTTTCTTTGGATCATGCGATTGTCAGCTGTCTATTTTTTTCGTGAATACCCATCCCAAACGATCGATCTATGAGTAGTGTTCCGGAAGAGTGAACATGATTCCTTGGTAAGAAGACTGCCAGCTCGAATTGATGAATCTGTGTAACACTTCAGGATATTAGCAAATTCGATTCCCACGTGTTTGTTGCTGAAAGTGATCGAAAGACCTAAAGAATAACTGTGCAGGAAATACTGGAAAGACAATAGCGGACCTCATAGGAAGGAAAGATCACAGAGGAAAGTCAAATCTCAATACTGCCCGCAGAATCAGAGCAAAATACAGGTGTTGTGAAACGGTACAAGCTGAAAGATTCAGCTGGAAACGCAAAACTCTTGAGAAAGAAACTGCAGTTCTATTTCTCGTACATACGACAATCCAGCATTTCTCAAGACCACGGTCAAGTGGTTTCTCCAAAAATAGAGGAAAGATGCAGAAATTAAGAGTACGGTTCATCGATCTGGATCGTAACCTGCGCAGTCTTTCTCTCTTTTTTTTTTTGTAACACGACCTTCTTTCGTCCGTCCTTCGTCCCTGGGCTGATTTCAGACTCCTCTGTTCGGAAGCACCCAGTCAAGTTGCAAACTCAACAGAACTCGTCTTGTCGATCCATGGTGATAGGAGAGTTTGCATGGGGATTCGAAAAGCTGGACTGAAAAAGAGATTTTTCTTCTTCAACAGGTACCCCTGAGTCCCTGGAATAAGATTTGCGGGGATTCAAGAGACAGAAGTGCACTGTGGCGCACAATGTGAAGGTGAGATGTGGTTGATATGGCAGGATAAACCGGTTTAAGAATTGAGGTATGCAAAACGTTCGCATCTTAAGACTCGAGCTCGGAACTTGCATTCCAAAAGATTAACATGTGGATCATTTTTGCTATGGAATAGGTGGAAGCTTCTTTATTTGATCAAGCCATGCCGACCAAGGGCACCCTTCGTTCATACGCTTCAGAGGCACCTCGCTACGCTTCTTGGATTGCTGTCCATTTTTCAGTGATGCCGACCATCTTCGCACTTTCTCTGGTTCTAGGAAAACCCAAGAAGCTCCAGAATGTGGTATCTTCTTCCAGGAATTCCTGTAAGCCTCGTTTACTCCGGGAATTTACATGCACACAGCTGCGTTTCTCTCTTCAAGGAGGTTCACTTTCTCCCCGGAGGCGCTTTTGAGGAGTAGAGGAGTCTTCCTTGTAGAACACTCATAGATGTTCTGCGTGCTGCGAGGGATTTCTGTTCCTTCCGTCCCTCTCCGAATCGGGATTTGCACAGCTCTCAGGGGGTTCGAAGCCCGCGGTGCGCCGAACTTGCCATGAACGTTTGCTCTGGATTCGAGGCACCGGACGCTGTCCCTCCATCCCTCCACGCGGCAGCGGCAAGTAGCTGCTGCTGCTTCATCTCGGAAATACGTGCTCGAAGAGCCACTCCCATTTTCGCCGCCGCCAATCTCCTTTCACTCCTCCGGCATGGTGTTGTCACCATCTTTTGAACCCGCAATCCTCATTTCATACTAGAAGATTCTTTCTGCTCTTGTCAATTCACTAGAAAGGCAGAAGGATCAGTTTGAATTTCGTATCTTCAAGGAGGACAGGAGGGAGGAAAAAAAAAAGATCTCCTGCGAGTGCTGCTGTCCTATCCTCAATCCTCCGTGCGCACTAATTTAATCGTATCTGAAAAGGTCATCAGCGAAATCATTGTGGTCAGCATTCGTTCCTGTATTGGTTCGTGATTTTCTCAGTTGCACAGTGGATCACCTGACTGAGAAAGTTGCGTGGAAAGTGAGGAGCTTTCCGAACGTCCTTTCGAAAATTTGATTTCATTCGCGTGGGACCCCAGATCGATTTTCCCCAGTCCGACATGCGATAGGGTGGATTCATTCGTTCTTTTAACTTTAACAAGGAAAAGTTAGCCAACAAAGAATGAAGTCCTTCTCCTGACAACACCTTGAGCTTTGCCCTTGATATTTCAGGTTTTTTCCAGCAGGAAAAGATGGGTTTGCAATAGGTAGAAAAGAGGGAGATCGGAGTGGGGGGTGAATAGAGGAGAATAGAGAGGGAGAGGAATTGGGGAGCCCACTGCGCACTGCTATGTCCCTGGTCTCTCTGCTTCTTCATGATCTGCCGCTCTGTTTCCTGGGTTTTCTCAGGGCGTAGCTTAGGGTCTGGGGTAGCACCCTGCCGTAGAGTTCCTTCAACATATCAAAGGGAAAAAGCTGTTCAATCCTTGGAAGCCCCTTGGTAAGGATTTTTCGGAGGATGAGGCCCTAGGTTTCTCTGTTGATAGCAGGAACTAGATGCTTTACGTCTGTTTGTAATAAGTCAAGGACTATACTAGACCACCTTTCTCTCCTTTTTTAAGTGCTCTTAAGCACCTAAAAAAGGAGAGGAAACTTGCTCGCCAAAAATCTAGTGGGTATTTGTCCCTGATGTCATTACGAGAAGTCTCTTCCTCCGACACGAAATCTCTCCTGGTTCTACAGATGCTCTCTGTATCGAAAGAAGTGGTGTCGTGTGCGTTGATGATGGTCTGTTCGACCGCAATCTCCTTTCTTTTCCTGACGGAGGTGGCCATGGATTGATCGCCTCGTAGATTTTTGTCTCGATAGTGGCCTTCAGCGATAAAGGCATTCTTGTTCGTTAATCATCGAGAAGACCCTCGGCCCCTCGGCGAAGATCATCCACGCTTAATTGCTGTTCATCTCAGGCCTGCAGAGTTTGCGTTGATTCGGAGTATCAAGACAGAGGTGCTTCCCCTGCCTCGGCTGGAGCAGATCCCTAAGATGGAAGCAGATTTGGAAAACGCTGCCATCACTCGAAAAGGCATTTTGTGTGTTCCTGTGAGACTACCTCAAACCATCGCCGCTTAGATAAAGTTAGACTCCACAATTGTCTCCAGGACAGACAAGAGGTGGATGAATTTATTTCGTCAGGTGCTATCTGTTGTAAATTGACAGTTACTCAATTTACAACAGATAGCACCGTCTTTCTCATCCAACCTTTTGTTTTCCAGTGCAAGTCAAGTCCAGGGTCATTGGGTGATGGTCAATAGGGGTTTGAAGGCTTTCTGTACTTCAGTGTTTTTTAAGATGTAGCGATACATACAGGCTGGAATTCCGCGACAGAACCTGATACCTGTAAGACTCCTTTGAAGATTTCTATGGCAAGCGTTGCTCTTCCTATTTCCCGTATCTTTGCCCCTCTTATCTCAATGCTTGTGATATAGAGGCCGATCCTGTTTGTACCATGGGATTTTATCGAAGAACGTTGCCGTCTACTTCAAACGATCTCTTCAGAATTGCCATCCCTGAGTTCGTACCTGCCACCTGCCAGCATCTTCAGCGCTGTCCAGTTCTGGCACAGCTCTTCCATAAGACGTGCAGGAAGCAAGGAATTACCAGTACTTCATTTCAAAGTTTTTTGCTGCACGAAAACACCCCACTAAAGGCAGCACACGGACACTCTGTGGGTCTCTTCCAAGGGTACTGCTAATTTCTATCGACCAATTCGTAGTCACGCTCAGATGGCCTCTAGAACGCCCCTGAAACTCGCCAACGCAACCATGGAGACACCGAGTTGGTCAGCAAGTCCATCTCCCAAACTGTTCCTTCTTGCCCACTCAGTGTTTTTCTTACCCTCTCCAACTGTGTTATCTTCAAGACTTCTACGACCATTGGTCTCACCGTTTTCCAGGCCAATGATTTCAGAGGATGCTGCAAGATTTGAAGGAAGCAGATTTTCAAAGGTCGCAAACTGGTCACAGTACAAGAGGAGATTTCTCAATCGAAGCATGAAAGGGGAAATCAGACGACTTGAGAAGGTGAACATCTCATGAGATATCTTTCGATACAAGCATGGGAGCAGAATATGCTATCAGAGCGATGTTATTATGGGAGCCTTCCAAAAGAACTACAAGAAACCCTTCAAATAGAAAGCATTGATGAAGACAGTCCAAGAAGAGATTTCGAACAATATGCGCAACGGACTATACTACCACGACAAAAGTATTTCGAAAGAACAATTCTCAGCACAAGAAATCAAAGAGACCTTCATGGAATTATCGAAAGTGCTACTGGGTTTGATCGATTCCGCTCAAGACACTACCAAAACCATCTTCTCATATGTCAAGCTCTTCGATGAGACCAGTAAGGGAAGGAAACCTGACTGACTGATTTCAGAAAAGCTAAATGAGATTGCTCCCCAAAGCTGAAGACCTAACCAAGGTGAGCCAATTGAGACTACTCCCAATTCTGAAAATGATCAAAGCTGTGGATCAATCACTTGAAAACTTCTGAACAAAGTGATCATCCCCGTCCAAATGCGCGCTACCTCAGAAAGATGTATAGCTGATGCAGTGACGGCAGAAAGAGGTATCTCTTGAATCTGATGCTTTTCTGGTTTTCATGGAGGCAGTGAGCACGCTGATAGCAAAGATAACAGGAATAAAAGATTTTTCTATCAAGAGAAAAAAGGAAGACTAACAAATCTATATATTAATCATGAAGAAGATGGAATACAGGCTAGATTTAAGAGTCAACCCTCACAAATCGATTTTAAAAATCTATGCAATCGAAGATTGGAACAAGGTTTTCGAATAGAGAGAAAAGTGAGATGTCTCGAAAATACATCTCCACTGAACCCACGAAGGATCTAATTCAATTAATTCGACTCTACGAGGCACACAAGAAATGCAATAAATAGAAAAATTACTGCAAAGTTCTATTCTCAGCACTCATTCCAACCCGGGACGGATTAATTTAAGCCTTACCTGCACACGGAAGCAAAATGTGATCATGAATTAGAAACTGAAGGGCATTCTGCGAAGTAAGGAATTATAGAAAGAAGAACTAATGAAGATACTCCCGCGTTTAGTGCCGATTCCACGATCTAAAGCAGAACGCAGGTCCAACAAACTATGCATAAAGTTTAGCGCCGCAGAAAATCCATCGGGAAGAACCATATGTGAAATGATTCTCTATACGGAAATCAAGACAGATTCGGGACAGATTCTCACAGAAGAGCTGTAGCTAAACCTTGATGTCAGTGGCCCATTAAACTCAGGAACCAGACCGGAAACATAATCAGAAATGAAACCGTAGCAATTGAGGATGGTCAACTAAGATGGTCAACTAAGATGACCATGAGATTAGAAGAGAAGTTGACTCTTTAGCAATCGGTTCTATGCTATAGAAATCGAATCTATAGCCTAATTTTAAGAATTCCCTCATCCTATTTTACCTTGGGAACTCTAATTTGGGAACTCTATATACAATAAAACTGTGTTTACATATGTCTTATTCGATGTAAGAATTAATATGTGCTTAAACGTCTCGAAATGTTGTCGTTTGCCCATCTTAGCCATCAGTTAGATAATAAAAACAACAAACATGAGAAAATTTTCAAAATTGCAAGAAATATCAACATCGAAAGCAAAAGAATTATATACCAGTTACAGCGTCTTTCTCAGTGAGTGGAACAATTTTCAAGAGTGCTTATGTAAAATTATAAGGAAACGTGAATGATGCATTCACATGTTCTGATGTTCGTAATAATTTCAATTTCAGGAATTCACAGTCATCAAACGATTCTATTGAAGATGTAAAACTGCGATTAAAAAACTTACAACAACTGGACTGGAGAATCATTGCCCAAGAACTTAAAGCGGAGGATCATCATAAATTTTTGAAAGCTTACACAAATGGTATTTGGCTTTTCATTTGATTGCACGGGTTTTAAGAATGAGTTTATATGTACTTGAATTAAACGAACCCAGAACTGTGTCGTTTTTATGCTGTTCTCGAAAAGGTTGTGATTTTCTTGCCTTAATGAAGTGTGTCTAATTTAAGAAAATCTTTTTTGCTTTCTATAGCATTTGATGTAAATACTGGAATTACATTTTGGAACTAATGGAAGTGTATGGATAGGACTTGAACTCACGTTTATGAAACCAAATCTGTCAAATTCTTTTTGGTTTCTTAAATTTGATAATGAATTAATAATTTTCTTAAATAAGAGGTTTCCCTCATTTGTATATGACCCATGTCTGAAAATAGGGGTATTGAAAGTATTGTAATATAATTTCTTGAGCTAATAATCTTTTGGAAAAGTTTTAAGGTTTGACTTCTTAATGCTTCTTTGTGCACATGGAATATGGAGTGCTTTTTGTGATGTATAGTATTAGCCAGTTCCTTAATTTCTGTGATCTCTCAGTCACAGTTTACAAAATGCATTACATGCAAATTTGATTAGTCACAGGTTCTCATATTTAATCTTTCTCTCAACTTAGGTCTGCAGGAATATATTGAAGCAGTGGCCTTTTGTTACTACTTGGAAAATACTGACCTAGTCAGCCTGGATTATATAGAAAAAACATTAGAATTTTCTTCTGATGAAGGTTCCTTTCATGTTGTCGTACCATTTGCTGACTATTTAGCTGGTATAGCAGATTTCACTGGAGAACTAATGAAGAAAAGTATTAGTTCAGCAAGCATTGGTAATCTAAAGGAATGCTATGCAATTTCCGAGTTTTTACAATGCATTTATAATGGTTACCAGTTAGTCATGCCTTATTCATCAAGAGAATTGTATAAAAAGCTCTCTATCCTAAAGAAAAATCTAGAAAAAGTAGAGCAAACCTGTTATACTATTTCGCTCTATGGTTCAGAACTTCCCAGCTACATTTTTGTTAATGCATGTGAAACAGAGTTAGAATGATTCTTTCAGACTTTTGTAGGTTTAAATCATACCTACCTTAAACTCCTCCCATCGTTTTGATTGCAGATTATATAAATAGGTATTTTTTTTCCTAAACATTAGGATTAGGTGTGTTTGTAAAAAAAAAAAAAAATATACATGTTTATCTATTGAAATTCTAATCTGGACTTATTTCAAGCATACTTTTATGTTGTGGTGATGTACATAAGTTTATGGCATGGCCTATGGAGAGCTAAATACAATCTTCAAAGTAAGATCAAAGTGGTCCGATCACAGGAAGTAACCAATTAGAAAAGCATCATGCCTTTTTGATAAATTCATACATTTTGCAAGCATCCATCTATACATTACGAAACCAACAAAATATGGCAAGAGTTGAACGAATGAATTCTAAATTTTAAGTATTCAACCCAAATCGAACATCCGCACTCGTTTCCCTAAGAGTGCGTAACCTTCATGCAATTTCCATGTACAAGAAGAGCACCTGTACAACGGGATATGTCTACACGAATATGCTTATTGTTTGCAACTGACTCACAAATTGCATAAGGAACGGCTCCAGTAGGATACATTATTTTGCAAGACACTTCCACTATAGGTTGTCATTTGGCGACAAGCAAACTCAAAGTCTGCATCCAAACCAACAAAATTTCAGCACTCGAAGTGTTTCCTTTCGAAATGAGGTTTGCATTTGCATCAGCAGTATACACTTACTCTTACCATTTCCTGGTCCTGGCTTCGGATAACACAGCATCTGCTTATGCAATGAATTATCAAACTCCCGAATTCGTGCAGCAGATATCTATGATTATTTGCGTGCACTTCAGTTGTCAAAGTTTATTTGAGGAGCTTCCCACTTGTTAAATGGACGCAGGGCAAACGAATGCCTCTCCAGAATCCCTGATACGATTCTCGGTTTCTTCACTTTGCGTTGAGGAAAGGTCACCAAATTTGAGAATACCCAAAGGCAATCTTTGTATAGCTGGGCTGAATTCACAATGGAAATAAAGTTCCGTTCTCAGTTTACACAAAGGACTGCAGATGCTAATTATAAGTTCATAAAGGTAGTTAAATACTCGAGTTGTCTGCTGTCTGGTTAATGAAATTCTTCACATCAGTTTCTGGTGAATGTTTCTCTCTTGACTACAGCACTGCTGTGATATCGTGGTTCAAGCATGTAAGTGACGAACATGGAGAACACAAGTGGTAACACTGCTACGAAATGAGGAATGCTGTATCCACAATCCGAGATCTGAACGAAACACCTTTTCTTGTTGACTGCTTATTTTAAACCGACCCCTATTCAAAAAACCCTGACAATCACAGTGCTTACTGCTGTCAGCTTTTCCATTCACAAGCATGAATGGGTACCACGATAGCTTGCCGAGAACAGCTCGATTCGAGATGCTTCAGCAAACTTCGAGACCACGCAAGACAGTTAAAAACGTGCTGTGACAGCATAAATACATTATCAACATCACCATCCATTGAGAATGTCCATCATCTACCTGAACAACCCGCATCGCAGCCTGTTTTCCAAAAACCGAAAGCAACAAGCAGCAAGGAGTCATTCCCAACTTATGCTCGGTGATGACGTCAACGTGAGCCTCACAGGAAAACGTGTGTTTGCAACGGGATCCTTACCACATAGGATTCCCATAAGAATAAATCATTTGGAATTGACCCCAGACTGAGCCCGACTGGAAACCAATACGCTCGTATCTTATGTATTCCCCTCTGTGCACCGCCTGTTTGCACAGCATCCTCATTCGAACGCTCGATCTTTCCATCCCACGGATCTCAAGTGTGAGTTTCCGCCAGCAGCTGATGGATAATCGAACAACGGAAATCAACATTCTGTGAGTAGAGGAGGTGAAGATGGTCGGATGCACTCTGGATCATGACGGCTTCAACGCTCCGCGTCTCCTAGTTTTCCCTTTGAGAGAGGAAAATCACATGGGCGATTCACAAGTGGATGCTTTTCTTCGAGATAGGAGGTGAAAGTAGGGCTTGGCAGGTGATGAGGGTAGCGAACGACCATCGGATGTGCTGAGAAGAAAAGCATTGTCTCTTGAAGGAATGTGGTGTGCGCGTGAAGAGTGGACTGCAAGGAATGCCAATACGGAAAAATAAAGAAGATTGGGTGCAGAAGATTGGAGCAGGCTTGTAGATAGAACCAGCAATCTGTTGACAGAGTGAACAACCCAGAACAGTGTAGATGTCTATAATAATAAACAAGGATTGCTATCTCCTCCAAGAGCATGGAAAGAGTAAACTATGCAATTCACTTGCAAATCTTCGCGCGAGCAGTCAAAAAACCAGGAACCTAGAAGGGACTGAGATCTCGCGAAGAGCACAGGACCTACTGCCCGTCGCGCCACAACGCTTGCAATAGCACGTTGGAAAAAAAACAGGAATTGACCGCCCCTTGCTTTTTGTTTGCCCCTCCCCCACAGAGGGAATTAAGAAGAGGTCGAAGGATCTCCTCCATATCGCCCTTTGAGGCGACAGGAGGGTCTGAAACCGCTTGAAGGACTTGTGAGCTCCGCGTCGGGGCGGCGGTCTCAGCTCCTGACGCCGGAGCGGCTGAAGCTTCAGCTCCAGTTCCGTATGGCGGCCCTTGTGCCGGAATTGTGATGCAACTCTTGGTGCGTCCCTGCATGTCTCCTCGTCATGGAAGTCACCGGTAAGACGGGACTCACTTTTTTTCTCGCACTCCATCGCCGCCGCATCAACCGCTGCGGATTCCATCTACGGAGGGTGGCTACCATGACATGGAAGAATCATGGATGGATTACCTGTCTCCCCGCGAACGGCCTTCGTGACTGGTTGCAGGAAACCGTTTGCACATGGGCACAGAGCAGCATGCAACGCTCCGAACAGGAACGATGGTTCCTGCTCGGCGCGTTGGGGAAAGTTTTAGGCAGATAGATGGCCACATAAGTAGGCTATCTAGTAGCAGAATGGACACACCGGGTCTCAGAGAGATGTCTCTGACTTAAGGCATAGTGCAGTCAATTGCTGCGTTTGCTGTGCCGCCTCACGTGTTGGTTGGTGGGCGGTGTTGCCGTCGCCACCAGATTGCAGTCGGCAGATCGGCAGATTGCTCCTCTGCTGCTGAGACGAGGACTGTCAGTCAGGCTCGCGCACGGGCAGTATCGCCGCGGCTGATCTACGGGGAGGCGCGATTATTACTAGTTGAAAACTTTACCCAATACCCCGCCAAGGCAGTGCGTAAAACCACTGCCGCGGCAATTTTTGCGTGCCCTGAGCGGGGAAGAGTCAAGGAAAAATAGTGTGACAGTGACAGTGCAGCCGAGGACCACCTTCACCACCTGCAGTAGCAGCACCGAGGAGTCCACGGTGGAAGCCCTGTTAACTTCCCCAGCGGCAGTGTCAGCCGCGAGGATGCAGGCATCGGGAGCAGTGGAGAGGCCGACGTCCCCAATGGAGGTACAGTACGGCATTGGCGAGGCGGCGGCGACTCCAAGGATCGCGCCCGCGGCGGCGGCGTCCCAGGCGGGACCCGCGGGCGTCCACGCAGGACGCGACGCCATCTTGCTCGGCTGCGGCGGTGCGGCCATCTTCGTACGCGGCGGTGGCGGCGGGCCAGGCTAGTGCCCAGCCCCAGAGAAGCTCCGGGAAACCGGAATGTGGGAAGCTGGCCAGGGTGGACGAGCCGATCGTTCGGGTGGGTCCGAACGTGAAGCCCATCACCTTCAAGACCGACTTAATCCGGTTCCATAACATCAGAGAGGTCTACTTGTCTCTGTACAAGGCGAATGTATACTTTGATCGCATCCAGGCGATCATCCCTAGTACATCGGGTTTCACAGTCTACACAGACTGCGAACACATTAGGGAAGCGTTGATCCAAACGGGGATCAACATCCAGGGAAGAATGGTCCGTGGCATCGGCGAGATGCCATACACGACCGTCTTCCTAAGTGGAGTATCCATATATACCACCCAAATAACGGTGTGGGATTTTCTTGCAAGGTATGGGGAAGTACTGGAACTTGAGTTCCAGAACTTCTCCAGGAAGATCTTTTCTGGTAACGTGATCGCTAAGGTGACGCTTTTCGAAGATACGGTGATTCCCGGGATCGCACACATTGATGGCGATTCCCAAGAGGTGAGCATGCGCTACCGGCAGCAACCGGTATTCTGCACCGGATGCAAGCAGTTTTGCCACAGGGTCAATGCTTGCCCAAGATCACGTTGTTTCCGCTGCGGCAAACAGGGACACCAAGTCCGCAATTGCCAGCAGCCGGGAGTCTGTTCCTTTTGCAAAAAACCGGGATATGCTAAGTGGAGCTGTCCCGAATACGCCAACTGCCGTAAGATGCAAGGGCTTTCCCCCATGAAGGAAAGAACCCTCAAGGAGGCGGAACAGCCTAGAAAGGTGACTGAAAAACAGAGGAAGGCGAAGGAGGCCGCTCCGGTTTCGGCGGACGGCTTTGTAGAAGTAGGAAAGAAGGGGAAGAGGAAGATGCTCGTCAAGGAACAGGAAACTCCTCTTATCCCGGAAGTAGTGGCAGAGGAGGCCGAGAGGATGGAAGTCGGGAGGAAGGCGAGGTGGCGAAAACGCCAGAGCACACCCCAGTGTCGCAGGAGGTCCTGCAGACCACGGAAGTGGTGGAACAACTGGCAGAAGCAGTGGCGGAGGCGCAGAGCGGAGCTCAGCAGGAACAACTCCTGCAGAAGATCTGCAATGCGCAAGAAACCATCAACCAGGTGGTGGAAACTGCCGAGCGCGAGAAGCTGGAGGACAAGCTTCTCGACGTAAAGGCAAACTTCTGCGCTAGGGTGGTGTTGGAAGTACTTTCACGTAAACTCGTCACACAAGCCGAGCACTCCACCGAGGAGGCCAATGTTACCGACCTCACCGAAAAGGAGAGTGACGCTGGCAGCGAGAAGCCCACTGCTTCTTCTTCGTCTGGGAGATCACAACAACCTCCCAGACAGAAGAAATTCAGGAAGGCCAAGAAGTAGGTCTTCCCCTTTATGACCTCGTCTCTATCGACCTCCAGGAGGATCAACATCGCCTTCTGGAATGTAAATGGATTGATCGACCAGGAGAAAAGAAAAAGGATCGTGCGGATCATCGCACATCAAGACATCCTTCGCGAGTGGAGTAGGCCTTACCGGCACTCAAGTCGGTAAACAAGTGCAAAACAATACGGAAAAGTGTTCCGACAGAAACACAAAAGCAATGATAATCAATCGACTGCAATTAATAATTGTAATTCTGATTTTTTAAAATAATAAAAGCCCCGGCTTATCCGGGTGAAAACATCAAGACATCCTGCCGGAGACCCACAGGCTGGGTCACCAGATCAGCCAACAGATGGAACGACGCCTCGATAGCCAGATGTTCGTCAGCGAGGGACGGCGGAACACGGAAGGTGTGGCGGTCTTGATCAAGAACCACCTGGCCTCCACCATTCTGGAAGTCCTCTGTCCCTTGCCGGGACGCATCATCGGCGTGCGACTGGCGTGGTCCGCTACCGTTCACCTCTTCCTGGTGAGCGTGTACGGGCCACCCAGACTGAAACATCGGTGTGCGGAGGCGCTGCATGCAGCTCTCCGGCAAAAGGTCGCGCCCAAGGACGTCGCGATCGTCGCTGGCGATCTCAACATCCTGGATGTGATCACCCATTCCCAGGACTCCAGGGGAAGGACGGCGAATTGGCGGTTGTCCGACGAGTTCGGGCTGCTGTGGCGAACAGCTAGCCACAAGCCGATCGACCACATCCTTCACAGTACCGAACTAGGGAACCGCATCCAAGGTTTTCGCGACACGCTCACTGCGCTGTCGGATCACCCGTTGGTGCTGTTTTCCCTGAGGACGGAAAATCCTAGGCGAAGGCAAGGCACCAGGGAGGCACTCATCAGCATGCCCGCCTGGTTCGAAACCCATCCCTGTCATCAGGAGGTCCTGGAGGCGATTCTGAAGACCACTACGATCAGAAGAGTCGCCGACTGGGACAGCCTGAAGCACAGGATACATTTGTTTGCAGAAATGCAATTTGGCGATAAGAGACTGAGGCAGGAGGCGTACCGGGAGTTGAACATCCAAGATCGCTCCCTCTCAAAGTACTTCGATCAGTACGAGAGTCGGGACGTCTTCCATAGCGTAAAAGAGGAAGTCGGCGTGCTGGAGAAGAAGAATCTGGCTTCAGATATCTTCAGTATTCAGGACGGCGACCATAGCCGACACACGTCGGAGGACATCGTGGACGCCTTCGAAAGGCAATACACGGGACACTTCCGGCGACAACATCTGTGTCAGGCGATGCAGAAGACCTTCTTGAGCCATCTTGAGAAGAAGATAGACGACCTCCAACGGAGGAGACTGGAGGAGGATTTCTCTGAAGAAGAGGTTTTTCACCCGGGTGAGCCGGGGCTTTTATTATTAAAATTTTTACAATAAAAATTTCATAATAAAGTCTTGCTTGCTTGTCAAGTAAAGTTTTTCTTTTTTTTCCGTTGATTTGTTTTGCGTCGGAACACATGATCCGACTATGTTGTGGCACTTGTCCTTACCGACCCGCAGGCCGATAAGGTCCTCCACACTGGCGCAGGGGCGGGAAAAACAAAAATAAAACCAAAAAAAGGAAACCGCCTGGGGAGGCAATGTTCTTTGGGCGGGGGGAGGGGAAGGGAGGGGATCACGGTACACCGTGAGGAGGCCTCTGCATCCGGTTGCGGATGCGAACAAGTGCCGGCAAATGTTTCTTGAGTCGGCGCCAACGGCAGGCCTTCTCCAAGGAGATGGCTGCCCAGTGAATGGCATTCCGACTGGTCCGGCCTCTCCTTGACGCGGTCCACTTGTCCAGGATTCCGCGTATGCAACAGAGCACTGCTACACCCGGAGGCTGGCAAGGCGTCCCGCATCAGGAGGCGTCTAGAGATGTTCCTGGGGTCGCCCACCGGAATGTTCAGGATCGACGAGAGTCGGTCCCACATCTCGCGGAGAGCAACACAATCGATGACTAAGTGGGGGAAGGACTCCCTTTCCCCGCACTTGACGCAATTGGCATCCACACTCCCCGATGTCCAGTAAGACAGGCGTGCTCTGCTTAAAAGTCCCCAATGGAGCAGAAGCAACGCCGTCTCCTGCTACTGCAGGGGAAGGGTGCCGTTGTCCCAAGACGCTGGGGGTCACTTTACCTCCTCCAGAGATACGTCGAGCAGCGCGCCCCAGCGTACAAGTCCATTCGGCGGGACAGAGGGGGTACTAGCGTCCGCTAGTTCCCGGGATGTCCACGCCTTCAACAGTTTTTTCCCGCCTCCGATGAGGCAGGACACTTCCCACGATGCCTCATGTTGGCTGTCCCTAACTTTCCTGAGGGAGGGCAGCACGATGGCAAGGAGGGTGAAGGAAGCCCACAGAAGTTTCCGTGGGTTGCAAACGATCTCCTGCAGTGGCTGATTAGCCTACCTGCCTCTACGGAGGCAGGAGAAGTCCTCATCGCTGGAGCCGTTGATTTAGGCCCACGCGGAAACGGACTCCTGTAGCTAGGTAGTCCAGTCCGCAGGGATGCAGGAGATCCACGGTTTGTCTCTCAACAGGGCAACCAAGTCCCGTAGCTGAAACCCACAATGGTTTAGGCTACGGTCGTTGGCTACTAGGATTGTGGTCAATCCGAAACAGCCGGTCGCCCTGTGAGCGTGGAGTCTTGCCGGCGCACACCAGAGTGCTGTCCAATACTTTGCCACAAGGGCAAGTTTTCTAAATTGGAGCTGTCGCTCCATGCGCTCCAACGTCAGGAGACCAAGTCCACCGTCCCTGCGTGGAGCGCACAAGTCTTTAAGGCGGGCGCGGGGCCTCCGGTTGCCCCAGAGGGCTTTCCGTATGAGGTCCCTTGACCGTGTCCTAATTTGGGGAGGGGCGGGACACACAAAAAGTAGGGGGCGAAGGAAGGGGGCCGCAAAGGCGTTCCATACCGCGGCCCGTTTCCTGCAAGTAAAACTTGCCGTCCCGGAACGGGCCGATCTCCAACTCCACCTTTTGGAGACGGTCGAACCAGGCTTCTGCAGCGCAGAAGTCCCCCAACGGAACGCCAAGGTACTTGATGTATCCGCCCGTGGGGATCCCCAAGCGGTTCCAGTCCGACCGTCCTGCCCGCGACGTGTCCGATTGAATTATGGACGACTTCGCCCTGTTTACGTCGAGACCAGTTCCACGGCGCAGCAACTCGAAGAAATCCTCGAGCGCCGATGCCGGGGTGGACCCGGGAAGCAGGAGCAGAAGGTCGTTGGCATAGGTCGACACGGCAGGCGTGCCGGGACACGAGCTCGGCAGGGTTGCCAAAGTCTCCCTGTATGCTCTCAGCACCAACTCAAAGTAGATGCTGAAGAGCAGGGGGCTGAGGCTGTCACCCTGCCGGATACCGCGACGAACCGGAACGCCGTACACGTGCCGTCCGCTGAAATTAATATTGATGAACGCGAAGCGCCAGCAGGAGCGCAGGTAGACCAGGAAGACGGCAGGAAATCCCATGCGTTCCAGGAGCTCCAGGAGGAGTTCCTGGTCGACGCAGTCGAAAGCTTTACGCAGATCGACTGCGACCTCAAGGGCTCCGGGCGCCGCTTCTCCCCTTAGGCTTCCCTCCCCCCGATCTGTGGAGAGTCCAGGACTCTCACGACCTAGCTGAGCCTCGCGTTGTTGCAGCTGCCACCAGCTGCTGGCGAGGAACAGGTTGGTCTCCATGGTATGTCGAGGCTGATTTCTCCTGTCCAGACATGTGCGGTACCCGGACGCCACATGTCGGACAATGTCAAGTGCGCGCAGGCCACCGTGGGACTTAGCCGATACGTCGGCGAGAACCTGGTGCTGGCGTTCACCGACATGGAGAAAGCCTTCGACACCATCGATCACGGGATGCTGCTGAAGATTCTGGAAAAGCTGGGACTTCCGGAATACTTCAGCAACTTCGTAGAAATGATCCTCCGGAATCAACGTTTCCGGATCAAGATCAACGGGGTAGAAACAACAGCCATTCGGATGGAACGAGGAGTTCGGTAGGGAGACTCTCCAAGTCCGATGCTGTTCGTTATTACATGGAGGCGCTGTCTTCTTTCATCGAGAAGAGCGGGCGACTACGGGGTATGGAAATCAACAGCAAGAAGCTCACCCATCTCGCTTACGCAGACGATCTCCTCTTCTTCATTAGGGGAGAGAGGGATCAGCAAGCATTCCTGGATGTGGTGACGCTAATGGAAGAAGGACTGGACCTGAAGATTAACGCCCAGAAGAGCCAGCTTTTGCCCGTCGGAATCCTGGATCTCTCCGCTCTCACGGGGAGAGGATTTCAAACAATGGACGCGGCCAAGTACCTGGGAGTCTACATCGGCGACGACTCTGCGTCGAAGCTACTGTGGACGGAAATCCTGGGAAAAAGGCAAAAGAAGCAGAGAAGTACACCCGACTGGACTTTGGCATGAAGCGAAAGGCCAACCTCTGGAATGGAGTACTCCTTCCAAAGGTGCTCTTTGGAGCGGCCTTCGCGAGAATGAAGAAAAAGAATACCAGAGAAGTAGAAAAGCTGCAAAGAAAGATATTGTGGGGGCATTATTGCCCCAGAGTTCGTTTGAAACTTCCTGTGTCGTCCCAAAGAAGAGGGCGGTTCCGGGATGAAGTCGCTTGATGATGTCGCACCTCCATGGAAATCATGGATTCGCGACACATCCTGGATATCGCTACTCACTGGGATGACTGGCCGTACGCGGTGCATAGGGCCTACGCGTTGTTGTTGAACAACTCGAAAGGCCTGATGACTGAGCTGCTAGGCCGAGCAGAGGAGTGGAACACCATCGACCCAACCTGGAGGAGAAAGCAGCGGCTGGTGCGCAAGCACAACATCAAGATCGTGCCGAGAAGCAGGGAACTCTGGCAGGAGGAATTCATCCTGGTGATCCCGTGGATGCTTCCGGTCCCTCCGGACACGAGAAGCTGGATCTACCAGCGGCCCAGAGTTACCCTGCAAAGAATCCAGGAATGGCGACGAGGAGGATACCTACATCACACTCGTATACTTCGGTATATGGAGATGATGCTAGGTAGGTTCACCCATAAGACCCGCGAAGTGTGGATAAACCACAACGACTTCCAGAGTGGTCTAGGGTAACCAAGATGAATCTCCGGAAGATTATCAAGGACCAGGACCAAGACACCAGTGCCCTCCAAGAAGCCGCCGATCGCTACGGGAGTGACAGCATCAACCTGTTAGCAATCGTCACGACGCTATGGAGGAGTGACCTTCCTCCGGGCACCCAGGACGAACTCCTGATGTTCTATCATGGAGGAATCCAAAGCGGGTCCAGGCTCAAGCACTTCACCGGAAGACGGGAAGATGAAGACTGCACGGCATGTGGAGACATCGATACGAGACTTCATGTCTTGACGTGTCCCACATTGCTACACGACTGGCTGATCCTGAAAAGGATCATAGGACGAAACAATAAGTATGTGATGGAAATCCGGGATGTTTTAGAAAAATGGTAATGTTCCCTGCTACAATCCCATGGTAAGAACGACCATCGCCCTCTTCATCACCGCCATACTTGTGCGGTGGTGGAAGATGAGGAAAGCCAGGAGAGCCGCACCCCCGATGGAGATCCTGCAAGGACTCATCAAGAGGGAGATCGATATCAGGAACTGTGGACGAATCTATGCCTGGACGTACCGATTCATCCTGAAGAGCATTGTGGACGACGTCCGAAACCAAACATCTGGAAACCCACTCTGAGTGCAGAACTTGTGACACCCCAAGGACTTCAAAGTGGTAGTATAGTGCCAGTAGTGTGAATGTGATTGTAGTATGAATGTAATGTAAAATTGGAAAAATAGATTTACCCCACCTCATGTGGGACTTGGGGAAAAATGGCTACATGTAGTTCCAGAAATGCAGAAAGAGCTTGCCGGATCCTGCAAACGATGCACAGCCCCAGAAGCAACAGTGATCTCCTCCGGCACCCCCCACATTTCCTCTTGTTCTTGTTTTGTTTTTTATTTTGCTCCCCCTTCGTTCTGCTGCCTTGGTAGAACGTACCGGTCTGCGAATAGGTGAATCGGGAGATTCCCTATTGTTTCCTTGGGCGTCGCTTGATCACTGGTCCAGCCACAGTACAGGTAAAAAGTATTCAAAATCGAATGCTTTACGCAAATCGGCAACTGCAATGGCTCCGGACACGGTTCTTCTCCCTTGGCCTTCCCCTCCTTCGACAAAGGAAACTCGGGATACTCTTGACCTGAATCGCCACCACAGTTCGCGCGGGAACCGCGTAAGTCTGCTCCACACTGACCACGGATTCCTCCACCCGTCCAAGTCGCTCACCCCACAAATTGGCAAGCAACTTCCCGTCCTCATTCAGAAGAGTGATGGGCCGCCAGTTGCCTACGTTGCGTAAGTCTCCTCCTTTCGGGAGGAGACGTACTCTAGCTTAGATGGACGAGTCGGGAAGGTCCCCTCGTTCGCGGATCAGCATGCCTAGTTTCAGCACCAGGGGGACCAGCTCTGCCGCGAAGCACTGGTGAAACTCCGCGGGCAGACCGTCTATCCCTGGTGCCTTTCGTTTTTTCAGCTTTCCGATGGCGGAGGTGATCTTCGCCATCGAGAAAGGCTCCTGGAGGTGGTTGCTAATCTCATCCCTCAACGCTGAGGCGCCTGCTGGCAGCAATCGCTGTTCAAAGGCGCGCTCGGCTCTTGCTCTCGTGTAAAGTGAGGATTAAAAAAACACGAAAGATGCGGTTTACCTGCGCTGGGTCTGAGTATTCGCAGCTATCGGCGTCCTGCAACCTGGTCGACCCGGATTGCTAGGTCTATATTTCGGCCCCAGCTCTTGGTTCCGCCAGTCGTCGGACGTCCATTGCTGGAGTAGAGACGGACCTGTTTGTGAGGGATTGAGGAAGCAGAGGTAGGCCCTCTGCTTCCTCAATCCCTCGCAAAAAGCCGGAGGAAGACGGTTCATAAAGAACTGGTCGGACTGAGCTCTTCATTTCGTCCCAGTCAGAGAGCATCCGAAGTTGGAATTCTCGCTGAAGCGCGCGATGTTCCGCTGCTCCTGAGAGGCTCGGCCAGTCCTCTGGCAGGAGCCACGTTTCAGAGGGTGGACCTCTTCCTTTTGTGATTTTTGTTGACTTTTGTGATTTCTTTCCAGCATTCGCCCCTAAGAAACCAATTGCGTTCAAGCGGGGTGCTGCTATGGCGTGTAGTGCGGTTTTCTCAACAGAGTTTGAGTTCAAGCCGAATTGTGGGTGAGTCCGGAACGGGAAGATATGAACAGAAGATGAATGCCAGTTAAAAACCTTCCGGGAAGGAAAATGCAGCTAATGGAAAATTTTTAGTATTCTTGTGAAAAGGGTTCTTGGAAATCGATGCTCTCGTTTCAATTCTTTCTTTTCCAGGCAACTCACCAACGCAGATACCCTGAAGAGTGCAAGACGGGTGTGTTTCTTGCGTGCGTAACAGGTCAGGGAGAGGGGTATGGATGGCGGTTATGGAGAATGAAGGATGAATCATGGATGTGCATTGGTGAAGGAGGAATGGTTGGTGGATTGGTATTGCATCGATATTTTCATGTACGTACAGGTTCTGTAAGTGAAGTTGTAAGTTTGCATGAGGACCATGGCTAATTTACAAAGATCTGCTTGAAACGGATCGAGATGAGCTTTGCGTATTGGAGAGTGTAAGAATTTGGACACATATGCCAGGTAATGTGGTCACATGAAACTCAATCTCAGAGGGATACCCGTTGAATGATAGATGTCCAGGTTTCGAAAAGTAGAAGGGGAGACATAGGGTCAGTGTTTTTTTTTTCCTAGGTATGTGGAATGAATGCTGAATGCTTCAGCAAGTTTGCAATGGAAGGATGCAAAGAAGAGAGCAGATGATGGGAATGTGTTTTGGACAAATCTGGATTGATTTTCGATAATGATGAATACTAAGGCAATGAAGATGTTCATCGAAAGAGCATTGGAGGAGTCAACCGAGTTAATGACGATGGTTTTCAATAGCGATTCCATTCTAGTTACAAGTCTGCACATAGGACCTTTGTGCAGGGATGGTAAAAGTTTTGGGCACTAAAGTTTGCATGGACGGTTGATAACGGATGCAGTAAGATGGAATATCTGGTGGAGGGTGGAGGAATGGAGCATGGACAGCGAAGAGGAGATTGTGTTTACCATGAATTTTCTGTTTCGTGGAGGCAGAGAAGTATGTACAAAACGGGATGTGAAGAGCATGATTAGATGTAGATAGCTGCTCTAGAAAAGCGAAGGACCTAAAGCCAACATGTGGGTACTATGTGTGGAATAGAATGAGTCACTTCATTGTCAAAATTTCGGTGTTCCCACTCGACAAGGTTTGTTTCTTTGCAGTCATCTGTTTATGGTACTCATTTAGGTTGTTGAAGTCATGGGTTTCGGTAGGGTCGAGTTGAGTGGGTACGAATCTGTGCCGCAAGCCGCAGAGCATTTTTGAAATAGAATTTCTCGTTTAGCGCAAGTGGTGGACTGTTGGTTAAGTCCACGGAGAGAGCATCCATCTGGGTTCCCAGCGAGGGGCTAGCTCGTTAGTGCATTGCGTGTTTTGACGCATTGACCATGCTATTCGTGCTGGGAAGTGGTACGAGAAGAATAGCAATTGCGGTAAACCACGTTCTCCATTTCGTGTTGTAAGTGGATTGAATAATCAGTGTCCGTCTTCCTGAATAGGGGATGCAGTTCTGGGGGTAACCGGGAACAACAAAGTGGAACGTTCGAACATACCTTTCATGCTTCTGTGGGCAGTCTCTGGGAGCTCAAGTTGAACTGCTCTTTGATTTCCAGATGATTAATAACGCTGCAAGGCAAAAGTCGGAATTTCGATCCAACGAACTATTCAGCGTATCAAGCGCAGGAAGAAAATCGCCTGCGCGTTCATCAAGGACAGCGTGGAAGCTGTATTCCCCCTGTCTTTTGAATTTGGCTCAGGGAAAACCGGAATGTTGAAGGAAGCTTCGTGCCTCGAAATCCGTCATGAATCCAAGGAGGCGCTGCCGTTGTGTGCAGCTTCAATAGCAACGGGCAATCTTCTATTCCTTCAAGGCCCCTCTGAACAAACGAAGGGCTGCTCGCGATTCTGCCAAGGAAGCTGCGGACTATTCCCTGTAGAGTCCTTGTCGTTGCGCTGGAGATTCAAAGACCTCTGCTAGGGGAGCCTTCATTTCAACTGCATATCTCTGACGACAGACGTTTCGATTGCAGAGGATGGAAGTTGGTTACCCGGTCACGCCGGGACGTTTATTGTTATATACTAGCTGGAAATAGTTGTTTCCAACCAACGACTACAAGAACCAACAACGGAGATACACCACTGGCACGCAGGCCAGGAAAACGGAAGGACCTGAACGAATGGGGAAGGGGACTATAAACAAAAAAGTAAAGTCTAAATGGGAGGAATGGGCCAGGGAACTTTGGTGACGCTCCGAAGTCACCGGAAAAGATAAAAAGGAAAAGCACCAAAGGCACTACGGAGCGAATGGGAAGTGGGGCGCAAGAACAAAAATAAAGTAAACAGGGGAATGGAGAAGGATCACCGGGTTCTTCGTTCCAAACCGTGTATCATACGGCGATAAATGCCAGTGAGCTCCTCCTTTGCGTTTTCGTCCAGGTGTCGCCACCCAGCTGCCGCTCTGATGAAGTCGGCTGCCTTCCTGGTGACACAACATCGCTGACCACTATTCTCCAGCACGTCTCGGACCGTGACGATGGCGCGGATGCAACCAGCTGTGGAAATCATCGCAGCCTTCGAAAGTCCTTGGGCTTGGAAGAAACGTCGCAGCACTTCTCGGGCGGTGTCCCTCGGTAGCAGGAGTGCTGCTGCCAACTTCCGCCAGAGTTCCTGGAGGACACCGCAGTCCAAAACAAGGTGCGGAAACGACTCCGTCGCACCGCACCGGGCACAGTAGGGTGAAGCCACCCCACCGGAAACTCGGTGGCGCCGTTCGTTGTAGCACAAACCCCAGTGCAAGAAGAGCAAGACGTCTTGCTTCATGCAAGGGGAAACACCGAGCCGTCCAAACACCAGGGAGGGATTATAAGTTCCTTGGGGGAAACACCAAGAGTTTCTCCCCTTTGGTGTAGCACGAGGAGTGGCGGCATCCGCAAGCTCGCTCGTGGCCCATTGGCCAAGTGGTTTCGTTCTTCCTGCAATGGTGCAGGAGAACTCCCACCTTGCCGGATGGCTACTGTCTTCTCGAACCTCTAGGGCAGGCAATGCTTCGGCAAGGGGCGTGGCGGCCAGGGAGGAAAACTTCACCTCGTCCTGCATCATATCTTGGAGTGACCAAGGTTGAAATTGATGCAGGGGGCGAAGATTTTCGTGGCTCATTCCTAAGAATGCAGCCAAGGAATCAATGGATTCCTGCCGCCATGCATTGTATTCATTGGGCGGCAGGAAATCCATGTATTTGCTTCCAACAAGGTGGTGAGCTGCCTCAAACGATACCCAAATCCCTGTCTCCTGTGACGCATCAGAGGATGGAAGTAGTGGGCGTTGACATGAGCGGGAAGTGCTCGTGTACGCACTTTTCCAATGCATGGAGGAGCGACTTTTTAGTAAAGAGTCACGAAAATTTGCTGCTTTCAATGAAGGAAGAAAGGAGTAACGGATGGTAAAGTATTCTCTATGGCAAATGCATGCCTCATGCGGAAGACGGTACAGCATTGGAGCGAAGGAGATTCTTTGTTTTCAATCAGAGGTGCAGGTAGCTGAAACAAAATGGCTTGTATGTCGTTTTCAGTGTCATCCCCTCGAACTATCATTTGAATGTGTCGGGGAGTGATGGGCGATGTATGACATTTCTGAAGTGGTATCGCATATGGTAAGGACCCCAAACATGCAATGCAGCGCAGCCAATTCTTACTTCAATTTCTACTTATTCTTAAGCGAGCTGAACTGTGTTTTTGTCCTTCGTCGAACCTTTCCCTGCTTGCTTTACCTATTTCTTTTTATTTGGTAAGGTTTTCCTTGCTCTACCTCTTCGTTTCTCATTTTCTTATCTCCAGCTGGTCGAATGACGTCTTGATTTTCTCTTTGACGAGTTTTCCGCATCCGGTGATCCCCATCTTGGTTTCCAGTTATCTCCTTAGATCTGCTGGCGTTTTCAAGATTGGATGCTGGATCTCGTCCGTTGTTTGCTCATTCGTACCAACGCAGGTTGTTTTCACGCTCGAGCTTTAGATACCCCGGAATTGTGCAGACATTCCGTCTATGGCTGCATTTGTTGCAGAGTGCAGTTGGACATGCATCCACTCGGTCTCCGAAGTTGCAGCGCAAAAGACAAAAGCGCAGACTACTTCGTACGCATGACTGGAAAGTCGTGCGAGTAGGTCTCCATTGGCGTGATGCCAGCAATCTGCGTAGTGGCGTATGATTTGATCTTCACAAGCGCCTCACCCGAGGTGTTCCCGAGCAAGTTTCCGGTTTGCTTCGATTTCCACGCACGCACAGGGTTTCTCGGACGGTGTTTTGGTCCATCCGACAGCTGAAGCGAAGAAGCGGGCCGTCATCGCAACTCTTCCATTCATTTTCTTCAGCAGGCAACCGCTTAGGGAGATACCGTCAATGACAGGAGCATCGGGCATTCTGGTATGATCGCAGTCTACGTAAATGGTCAGTTTACGTGCAAGCGGGAATATCCTTCTCCATCCCCTTCAAACACACAGTTTCTTCATAATGATACACATACACGTCTCGCACTGCAGTGCTTTCGCGCCCCTTTCGGGATAACTTTGGGCTTTTAACCGAGGCTCGTTTCCAATTTCTTTCATTCACGTTCTCAATTCCTAGGTGACGTGCCTTTGCCCTCAGAACGCGACCGTTGACCGCATTCGGCGCAGCTACGGCCACCGTCGCGTGGAACGCTGCGTCCTGCTGCTGCAGGCGTGTTTACAGGCCCAACCATATGGTGTGAGGCTTTGGCTGGCTCATCTCTTTCGCAGCACTGGGCTGTCTCACTCTGCGAGTGCGTCTGATGAAGCCCTCTGCATTGAACAGGCACTGCCCATTCTTTAGTACATGTAAGAGTAGAGGACGTAAAGTTCACCGACTTTTAGTGACGAAAACACTAGAAGAACCGCCATGAGATACACTTTAGTAGTTTTCCAGTCTCAAGCTAAATACTACGCTTCTCAGCAATGAGGTTTGTGGCCATTGCAGCGGTCAGCCTTTGTGCAACGACCGAGCAACACTCTGGAGCACTCGGGCGTGATCAGCATCTCGAAACCAAGGTCCAGAGACCACATCCTACGAAAGGATGCTTCACAATACGAAATCCGAAATGCCTTCTTTTTCTGAAGCCTGCGTGACGAAGTCATGGCGAGGCTTATACTTACTGCACGAAATTCACAGTAGGAATCCTCGTCTATGAATTCCATCGTACACTCAAAATAGTAGACCGCGTACACAACCCATTTCTTCATTCCCACCTCGTTTATAATTGGAGCCACCGTTCGGATGTTGGCTAAATGATGAACAGTACAGTCAATTACGTCCACTGCGGCATACATTCCGGGTGTCGCTGTAGAACCAGTCAGATGCAGCATCTCGTGCTGAATACGTGGATCACATACACACATAACGTCCTGTTCTTTAATTTACAAAACACAGGTGATCAGTTTCTTTGCTGCCTAGTAAGCTGATTCCACACTCCTTCGGAATCACCATTTTTCATACTCCCAAAATCTTCCTCCTCTCCGGGATTTGTCGCAGCAACATATCCTCACACCGTACAACTTTACATACTCAAACATACTCGAAATTGCAGTTGGTTTCCGCAATCCAAGCAACGTACTCACCGTGCGCTTATGCAAATCGGTATCATACACAAAGCAACCAACCTAATAAACTTCACAGCTGACAAGCCACAACTCTTGACTAACAGTATCAGCACCCTCCGTAAAAGCCAAATCCCTACACCTAATACGCGCACCACAACACAACACCTTACCAATCCAAGAGGAAGCACGTCCCAAATTACCAATTGAATTTCCCATACGATGATCATCACGACAATGCAATACACCACGTCTACGGCGAAGTTCACGTAAAGAAACATTTCTGAGAACAGCAAAAGCACTTGGATAGTGGGCAGGGTAACCCTGACCTCGGCACTTTCGAAACCGTAGAAAACCAAACACACACACACCAAAGAGTCGCAACATGCCATAGGCAAAGAGCACGCAGCGGTGCTTCACCTCAAACAGATGGATAACCGCGGAGGAAACACAGGAAAGGTCACTTCGAAAAGCAAAACACGCAATCCTCGGTAAAGAGGCAAGCTGAACACCAACCGCTCACCTCCAGGGATGCCTCCAAACAGCAATACCCTCCACGATACGTCTCCTAAAACCAATCCAACGTTTGTCAAGAGCTCCCGTGCAAACCTCCAAACGAAATGCTCAACGCAAAAAGTCCAACAACCATGAGAAAGGAGCCCACAGACCTACGAAAATCCTCCCACTATACAAGAGCAAGTACATCGATTACAAACACAAAGGAACACAATGCATTTCAGATCTTCGCATACAGAAAAGAGGGAAAAAACAGAAAAAGGGTTTTGCGAAAACGAACCACCACCGTTCGATAAACAGAATGGCTTCAACATCGACAGCAACAGACTCGGACAATCCTTGGTACACCGACTACCAAGGTAACTGGGGAAAAACCACAGAAGCTAAACATATCAAATGCTAGGCACTGCACGTAACCAATCGCAAATAGAGCGGCGCCAACCACATGGGGAAAGGAGACAAAATCATCGTGCTGGACCTCACATGACCACAGCAACTACGGCATTATGCAAATCCGGAAAATCGGAACGCTGGGCTCCATCAAAATGTCAACGTCACCTTAAATTATACGATCCACCTCGCTTCATCATCTTCCTCAACAAGGACCCCAACTACGAGAAAATCACAACCCACCGCTGCATCATCCCTTATTCCACTGAACACCTATTGGAACCAATGCCACCGAACAAAGGCATTTCCCACGCTAAAGCGCTAAGCATTTATGCGTTCCACCAAAACCACGCTGCCGAATTCTTCACTTCCTTGTCCATGAGAATCTAGAAACCAATTGTCCATTCCGTCTTTCTAAACAAGATGCCAGTGAGGATGCTCCTTGTTCATGAAGCAATGTTCTGTGGCACCTTCTGACTTTGAGGTAGCACAACTGTTTCAACATGTCCCTGTCATCTTCCTTTTTGCAACACGGAAAAAAGGACACATTCCACTCGTGCACAGCACACATCGGATACACACGCCTGAACTGCCTTCACAAGACACGTGGATGCCCAAGGCAACAGGAAAAAATGCAGGTTGTCATCAATATAGGACTGCAGCAAGTGAGTTTCTCATCTCAACAGCAGTACTCCTGCAACACCATGCAGTCAACTATTAGGGAGCCTTTCGACGAGGAGATTGTGAGCACCAAGCATGCTGATGTTTCCAGTCCCAGTGACAAGACACCATGCTGTTTTCTAAAGTTTCCTAAGAAGCTGACACACTTCAATTCTTGCCAAAACACTTTTTCTTTGTATGTTTCATCATGCATACGTAGCGTTTTATGCACATTAAAAACGAAAATGCTACCCATTTGAGTTGTATCTTACTCATGAATAAAAAACTTCGTACACCAAGATTGTTCGAAAGAATTTATTCATGTTCCAGCATTCAGTGAACACAGCTTTTCATTGACCAACACTGGAGTGCTACACACCCGAGCTGCATAAATTACCATCAGCAAATCCTGATCAAAATAAGATGAAGACTATTGATAGTTAGTTTCCTCACCTTGACATTGGTGTTGGAACATCTCCTCAAATTCTTCAGGATTCATTTAGCCATCTGCAGTAGCATCTGCTTAAGTGACTTGTTCCACGTAACTGAGCACTGTGTCTAGCATGATTTCCTGTGACCTCTGCAATCTGGGTCAGCTCTGACTGGCAGTTAGTTGCCCTTTCAGAAGAGTGTTTGGTTTTCTGTGCTATTGGAACTGTGAAAAAAGGAAACAGAGACAAATCAATGCTTGTGAGCATGGACTCAACCCAATTCGTTATTATTTCCCTTTAATATTACTCCTTGATTCCGAAACCAACAAAACAAAAATTACACATACACAAACAAGAGTAATGAATACACAATGATAAATACAATAGTCGTTTCACCGACGGAAAATTAAAGGGAAAGCTACATTAACTGATCATTTCGAATGTCCTATCAGACCTGACCCACTGAAACCAATGCAAAAAACATATGGCTTCAACAACCGAAATTAGCTTGAGAGTACCAACAAAATTTAGCAACTGTATTCAATTTTAAACTATCATTTATTTCTTCACTCTTTCTTTGCTAGGAGTTTCATGTTAATTTCGCATTCTCTCTGCAACTCCAACACAAGAAGATAACAGATAACCATACACCAAACAGAAAATAACAACAGATTTTCAACATACATGCACAGCAACACCTACAGTGGAAGACAAATTGAAAGCGAATTTCAAAGAAAACACCATGAAACTGTGTAACAGTTTCTCAGCTTCAGTTTAATAACTGGGAGTTCTGAGAATACACTTCATTACCAAATGAATCTCATGAAAGATCATTTTGCATCTATCCAGTTAAAATACAAGAAAGTAACTCCTACTAACTCTGCTTCCAAAGTTCTTCTTCAAACAGCAATTGGTTTAAACACTAGGACTTGTGAACAATTGCGAACACCCATTGGAACACTAATGAAATTGAGATACAACTAAATAAGATAATCAAGATTTCATTGGTAATTGACATTGCAAAGAAATGTTTGATCTGCATCATAAAGTCAACCCATCAGATGGAGCAGTTGCTTGCTATGCCAACAGTGCTTATGTGAGTGTACATTCAATGTTGATTCCTGTTTGCCTTTCAAGAAAATGCAAACAAAGTCAATTCCCAATACAAACTCAGCATCATCTCTATTCACACTTCTTCTAGAAATCAATTCAATACCTCTACTCCTGCTTTATTGACAGCAACAGAAACTAAAATTAACATTGACCAAGCCTTTGCCCACGGTTCGTAGAAAGAAAATTATCAAGAAAACTAAGTTATGCAACAAAATGACGTAAGTACATTTCAGATGATTACGATTCTTTCAAAATACTGCCAATTTACACTAAAACACACATTTTTGTTTTCCATCACAAAACCATATTTACAGATACTCACAAGAAAATCAACTCACCTAACATCTCAAGAAAATAAACATCTACAGGGGCTATTCGTCTAGAAGTACCTCATAACCAAGCGAAACTTGATTACAAAATTTGTATCATTGCAATTGGTGACAATCTTATCCCTCATCAACAACCCACCAATGCGACAAACATGAGAAACAACTCACCACTCCAACTTCCAGGAAAGTTCTGCTTCAAGTCCTTCCAATCCGATGCTCCATGTGTCCGAAAGCTCTTCTCCAGGAGTGATCCACAGGAAAAAAATACTTCCAATGTTGGTAGATCAAAAAAAAAATAAGTGGGACGGGGAGGGGGGTGAAGGCCAAAGGAAAATCCCGGGAGGGACCAGGAATGACCAACAACAAAAAACAATGAGCAGAACCAACAACCAAGGTGTCAACAAGATACACCGACAATACCACAAACAAAAGGTCACATCGGTTGGCACTCTGCCAACCGTGCACCAAAGAAAAAAAAAAAAAAAGCCATGGCCATCACATCACAAACACTCCTTGCAAAAATCTCGCAGCCAGCCAGCAAAACAACCAGGCTGCTGAGGGGAGAAAACCAAAAAATCACAAATAATTTGGCAAACAGTGCAAGTAAAAATCACCACACAGGAGAACCAAAAGAGAGCAAATCCAAATCCACACCCACCATGGGTATATCACCGAACCTGCAATCCACTCAGGTGATCAAAACAAAAAAAAAAATAAAACACCATGCAAGCTGTGCATTGACACACAAAAGAACATCGAAAACCCAATCGGCCGGGGCAAACCCAGGTAAAATCCGAGAACAAAGGCACACAGCAGACATCACTTCAGAACAAAAAAACCACCAGTCAAAAAAAAAATTCAATTCAAAAGAGAACAAAAAAAAAGCTGCAAAGCATTGCAAAGAATAAAAACAGGAAGACAGGCACCCACAACGATCGCCACTCCTTAAAAGAGAAGGTGGTCGACAAGACTGATGGCCTCTGCAGAGAGGACTCCAGTCGACCTGCGTACCCAATGGGAAACATCCTTGGAGGACCTCCACCAAAGAGAACAATTGCCCGTAGCGGTACAACCATTTCAAAGTCACGCATCCAGAAGGAACGGATTTCAGTTCCACAAAGTAGAGTGTAGTGACACGAGAAACCAAACCACTTGGCACAAACCCAAGTGCAACTCGTGAGATGGAAAAGAGGAGGAATCAGCGTCACATTTCCATGCCCAGGAGCATCCTCGGGGGGTAGGATGGCTCCCGGGCTGATGGTGGTGCGTTGGAGAAGAGAATCGTAACGGTGTTCCAATCAAATTTCGTTGGCCTGCAGAGCCAAATCCTCAAGGGAAACGAGTGACACCACAAAGCGAAGCATCGCACGCGGAGAGACCGCAGGTCAAGCCAGCCCACTGACGACGGGCGGAATCGCCGGGGTAACTCGACCGACAGGAACTACATCCACACGCTCCAGATCGCTTGCACATCCACGCTTCAGGGAACGAACAGTGGAATGGGGGAAACGGAAAGTGGGTCCATGCAAGGTGAAGAAGTCTCCACGTTTTCGGGAGCAAGAAGTAGGGAAAAAAATTCCTCCATAGAGCAACAGGCCCGCTCGGCGGTAACGAGCTCTGAGCTCTACGAGACGCAGGAAGAGGGCTGTGCTGCTTTCACAGCCTCAACTCCGAAGGGGAGAGACATTCTGGATCTGAAATGTGGCGATGGAACACAGGGAACGCGCATCGCATTCACAAACTGTCGATTTCACTGCTGGGTATTCGATCTTACTAACGTTAGTAACCAGATCACTTGGGACACCGCCCAGTGCAACTCGGTGGGAGGGAGAGGGGCGAAATGAGCGTGACGGTGCAACGCCCAGGAGCATCCTCGGGGGGTAGGGTGACTCCCGGGCTGATGGTGGTGCGTTGGAGAAGAGAATCGTAACCATGTTGCAATCAAATTTCGTTGGCCTGCAGAAGCAAATCCTCAAGGGAAATGTGTGACAACACAAAGCGAAGCATCGCACGCGGAGAGACCGCAGGTCAAGCCAGCCCACTGACGACGGGCGGAATCGCCGGGGTAACTCGGCCGACAGGAACTACATCCACACGGTGCAGATCGCTTGCACATCCACGCTTCAGGGAACAAACAGTGGAATGGGGGAAACGGAAATTGGGTCCATGCAAGGTGAAGAACTCTCCACGTTTTCGGGAGCAAGAAGTAGGGAAAAAAATTCCTCCATAGAGCAACAGGCCCGCTCGGCGGTAACGAGCTCTGAGCTCTACGAGACGCAGGAAGAGGGCTGTGCTGCTTTCACAGCCCCAACTCGAAGGGGAGAGACATTCTGGATCTGAAATGTGTCGATGGAACACCAGGGATCGCGCATCGTATTCACAAACTGTCGATTTCACTGCTGGGCATTCGATCGTACTAACGTTAGTAACCAGATCACTTGGGACACCGCCAAGTGCAACTCGGTGGGAGGGTGAGGGGAGAAATGAGTGTGACGGTGCAACGCCCAGGAGCATCCTCGGGGGGTAGGGTGGCTCCCGGGCTGATGGTGGTGCGTTGGAGAATAGAATCGTGACAATATTGCAATCAAATTTCGTTAGCCTGCAGAGCCAAATCCTCAAGGGAAACGAGTGACACCACAAAGCGAAGCATCGCACGCGGAGAGACCGCAGGTCAAGCCAGCCCACTGACGACGGGCGGAATCGCCGGGGTAACTCGACCGACAGGAACTACATCCACACGCTCCAGATCGCTTGCACATCCACGCTTCAGGGAACGAACAGTGGAATGGGGGAAACGGAAAATGGGTCCATGCAAGGTGAAGAAGTCTCCACGTTTTCGGGAGCAAGAAGTAGGGAACAAAATTTCTCCATAGAGGAACAGGCCCGCTCGGCGGTAACGAGCTCTGAGCTCTACGAGACACAGGAAGAGGGCTGTGCTGCTTTCACAGCCTCAACTCCGAAGGGGAGAGACATTCTGGATCTGAAATGTGGCGATGGAACCAGGGATCGCGCATCGCATTCACAAACTGTCGATTTCACTGCTGGGTATTCGATCCTACTAACGTTAGTAACCAGATCACTTGGCACACAGCCAAGTGCAACTCGGTGGGAGGGAGAGGGGCGACATGATCGTGACGGTGCAACGCCCAGGAGCATCCTCGGGGGGTAGGGTGACTCCCGGGCTGATGGTGGTGCGTTGGAGAAGAGAATCGTAACCATGTTGCAATCAAATTTCGTTGGCCTGCAGAAGCAAATCCTCAAGGGAAACGTGTGACAACACAAAGCGAAGCATCGCACGCGGAGAGACCGCAGGTCAAGCCAGCCCACTGACGACGGGCGGAATCGCCGGGGTAACTCGGCCGACAGGAACTACATCCAAACGGTGCAGATCGCTTGCACATCCACGCTTCAGGGAACAAACAGTGGAATGGGGGAAACGGAAATTGGGTCCATGCAAGGTGAAGAACTCTCCACGTTTTCGGGAGCAAGAAGTAGGGAAAAAAATTCCTCCATAGAGCAACAGGCCCGCTCGGCGGTAACGAGCTCTGAGCTCTACGAGACGCAGGAAGAGGGCTGTGCTGCTTTCACAGCCTCAACTCCGAAGGGGAGAGACATTCTGGATCTGAAATGTGGCGATGGAACACAGGGAACGCGCATCGCATTCACAAACTGTCGATTTCACTGCTGGGTATTCGATCCTACTAACGTTAGTAACCAGATCACTTGGCACACAGCCAAGTACAACTCGGTGGGAGGGAGAGGGGCGAAATGAGCGTGACGGTGCAACGCCCAGGAGCATCCTCGGGGGGTAGGGTGACTCCCGGGCTGATGGTGGTGCGTTGGAGAAGAGAATCGTAACCATGTTGCAATCAAATTTCGTTGGCCTGCAGAAGCAAATCCTCAAGGGAAACGTGTGACAACACAAAGCGAAGCATCGCACGCGGAGAGACCGCAGGTCAAGCCAGCCCACTGACGACGGGCGGAATCGCCGGGGTAACTCGGCCGACAGGAACTACATCCAAACGGTGCAGATCGCTTGCACATCCACGCTTCAGGGAACAAACAGTGGAATGGGGGAAACGGAAATTGGGTCCATGCAAGGTGAAGAACTCTCCACGTTTTCGGGAGGAAGAAGTAGGGAACAAAATTTCTCCATAGAGCAACAGGCCCGCTCGGCGGTAACGAGCTCTGAGCTCTACGAGACGCAGGAAGAGGGCTGTGCTGCTTTCACAGCCTCAACTCCGAAGGGGAGAGACATTCTGGAGATGAAATGTGGCGATGGAACACCAGGGATCGCGCATCGCATTCACAAACTGTCGATTTCACTGCTGGGTATTCGATCCTACTAACGTTAGTAACCAGATCACTTGGCACACAGCCAAGTACAACTCGGTGGGAGGGAGAGGGGCGAAATGAGCGTGACGATGCAACGCCCAGGAGCATCCTCGGGGGGTAGGGTGACTCCCGGGCTGATGGTGGTGCGTTGGAGAAGAGAATCGTAACCATGTTGCAATCAAATTTCGTTGGCCTGCAGAAGCAAATCCTCAAGGGAAACGTGTGACAACACAAAGCGAAGCATCGCACGCGGAGAGACCGCAGGTCAAGCCAGCCCACTGACGACGGGCGGAATCGCCGGGGTAACTCGGCCGACAGGAACTACATCCAAACGGTGCAGATCGCTTGCACATCCACGCTTCAGGGAACAAACAGTGGAATGGGGGAAACGGAGAGTGAGTCCATGCAAGGTGAAGAACTCTCCACGTTTTCGGGAGCAAGAAGTAGGGAAAAAAATTTCTCCATAGAGCAACAGGCCCGCTCGGCGGTAACGAGCTCTGAGCTCTACGAGACGCAGGAAGAGGGCTGTGCTGCTTTCACAGCCTCAACTCCGAAGGGGAGAGACATTCTGCAGCTGAAATGTGGCGATGGAAGACCAGGGATGACGCAGCGCATTCACAAACTGTCGATTTCATTGGACGGTAGTCGAACGTACTAACGTTAGTAACCAGATCACTTGGCACGCCGCCAAGTGCAACTCGGTGGGAGGGAGAGGGACGAAATGAGCGTGACGGTGCAAGGCACAGGAGCATCCTCGGGGGGTAGGGTGGCTCCCGGACTGATGGTGGTGCGTTGGAGAAGAGAATCGTAACAATGTTGCATTCAAATTTCGTTGGCCTGCAGAAGCAAATCCTCAAGGGAAACGTGTGACAACACAAAACGAAGCATCGCACGCGGAGAGACCGCTGACCAAGCCGGCCCACATGCGCCGGGAGGACCCGCAGGCGCAATTTGACCGTCCGGAACTACAGCCGCAAGCATCAGATCGCTTGAACATCCACGCTTCAGGGAACAAACAGTGGAATGGGGGAAACGGAGAGTGAGTCCATGCAAGGTGAAGAAGTCTCCACGTTTTCGGGAGCAAGAAGTAGGGAAAAAAATTCCTCCATAGAGCAACAGGCCCGCTCGGCGGTAACGAGCTCTGAGCTCTACGAGACGCAGGAAGAGGGCTGTGCTGCTTTCACAGCCTCAACTCCGAAGGGGAGAGACATTCTGCAGCTGAAATGTGGCGATGGAAGACCAGGGATCACGCAGCGCATTCACAAACTGTCGATTTCATTGCACGGTATTCGAACCTACTAACGTTAGTAACCAGATCACTTGGCGCACAGGTGCAACTCGGTGGGAGGGAGAGGGACGAAATGAGCGTGACGGTGCAAGGCACAGGAGCATCCTCGGGGGGTAGGGTGGCTCCCGGATGATGGTGGTGCGTTGGAGAAGAGAATCGTAACAATGTTGCATTCAAATTTCGTTGGCCTGCAGAAGCAAATCCTCAAGGGAAACGTGTGACAACACAAAACGAAGCATCGCACGCGGAGAGACCATGACCAAGCCGGCCCATGCGCCGGGAGGACCCGCAGGCGCAATTTGACCGACAGGAACTACATCCACACGCTGCAGATCGCTTGCACATCCACGCTTCAGGGAACAAACAGTGGAATGGAGGAATCGGATAGTGAGTCCATGCAAGGTGAAGAAGTCTCCACGTTTTCGGGAGCAAGAAGTAGGGAAAAAAATTTCTCCATAGAGCAACAGGCCCGCTCGGCGGTAACGAGCTCTGAGCTCTACGAGACGCAGGAAGAGGGCTGTGCTGCTTTCACAGCCTCAACTCCGAAGGGGAGAGACATTCTGGAGATGAAATGTGGCGATGGAACACCAGGGATCGCGCATCGCATTCACAAACTGTCGATTTCACTGCTGGGTATTCGATCCTACTAACGTTAGTAACCAGATCACTTGGCACACAGCCAAGTACAACTCGGTGGGAGGGAGAGGGGCGAAATGAGCGTGACGGTGCAACGCCCAGGAGCATCCTCGGGGGGTAGGGTGACTCCCGGGCTGATGGTGGTGCGTTGGAGAAGAGAATCGTAACCATGTTGCAATCAAATTTCGTTGGCCTGCAGAAGCAAATCCTCAAGGGAAACGTGTGACAACACAAAGCGAAGCATCGCACGCGGAGAGACCGCAGGTCAAGCCAGCCCACTGACGACGGGCGGAATCGCCGGGGTAACTCGGCCGACAGGAACTACATCCAAACGGTGCAGATCGCTTGCACATCCACGCTTCAGGGAACAAACAGTGGAATGGGGGAAACGGAAATTGGGTCCATGCAAGGTGAAGAACTCTCCACGTTTTCGGGAGCAAGAAGTAGGGAAAAAAATTCCTCCATAGAGCAACAGGCCCGCTCGGCGGTAACGAGCTCTGAGCTCTACGAGACGCAGGAAGAGGGCTGTGCTGCTTTCACAGCCTCAACTCCGAAGGGGAGAGACATTCTGGATCTGAAATGTGGCGATGGAACACAGGGAACGCGCATCGCATTCACAAACTGTCGATTTCACTGCTGGGTATTCGATCCCTAACGTTAGTAACCAGATCACTTGGCACACAGCCAAGTACAACTCGGTGGGAGGGAAGGGGCGAAATGAGCGTGACGGTGCAACGCCCAGGAGCATCCTCGGGGGGTAGGGTGACTCCCGGGCTGATGGTGGTGCGTTGGAGAAGAGAATCGTAACCATGTTGCAATCAAATTTCGTTGGCCTGCAGAAGCAAATCCTCAAGGGAAACGTGTGACAACACAAAGCGAAGCATCGCACGGGAGAGACCGCAGGTCAAGCCAGCCCACTGACGACGGGCGGAATCGCCGGGGTAACTCGGCCGACAGGAACTACATCCAAACGGTGCAGATCGCTTGCACATCCACGCTTCAGGGAACAAACAGTGGAATGGGGGAAACGGAAATTGGGTCCATGCAAGGTGAAGAACTCTCCACGTTTTCGGGAGCAAGAAGTAGGGAAAAAAATTCCTCCATAGAGCAACAGGCCCGCTCGGCGGTAACGAGCTCTGAGCTCTACGAGACGCAGGAAGAGGGCTGTGCTGCTTTCACAGCCTCAACTCCGAAGGGGAGAGACATTCTGGAGATGAAATGTGGCGATGGAACACCAGGGATCGCGCATCGCATTCACAAACTGTCGATTTCACTGCTGGGTATTCGATCCTACTAACGTTAGTAACCAGATCACTTGGCACACAGCCAAGTACAACTCGGTGGGAGGGAGAGGGGCGAAATGAGCGTGACGGTGCAACGCCCAGGAGCATCCTCGGGGGGTAGGGTGACTCCCGGGCTGATGGTGGTGCGTTGGAGAAGAGAATCGTAACCATGTTGCAATCAAATTTCGTTGGCCTGCAGAAGCAAATCCTCAAGGGAAACGTGTGACAACACAAAGCGAAGCATCGCACGCGGAGAGACCGCAGGTCAAGCCAGCCCACTGACGACGGGCGGAATCGCCGGGGTAACTCGGCCGACAGGAACTACATCCAAACGGTGCAGATCGCTTGCACATCCACGCTTCAGGGAACAAACAGTGGAATGGGGGAAACGGAAATTGGGTCCATGCAAGGTGAAGAACTCTCCACGTTTTCGGGAGGAAGAAGTAGGGAACAAAATTTCTCCATAGAGCAACAGGCCCGCTCGGCGGTAACGAGCTCTGAGCTCTACGAGACGCAGGAAGAGGGCTGTGCTGCTTTCACAGCCTCAACTCCGAAGGGGAGAGACATTCTGGAGATGAAATGTGGCGATGGAACACCAGGGATCGCGCATCGCATTCACAAACTGTCGATTTCACTGCTGGGTATTCGATCCTACTAACGTTAGTAACCAGATCACTTGGCACACAGCCAAGTACAACTCGGTGGGAGGGAGAGGGGCGAAATGAGCGTGACGGATCAACGCCCAGGAGCTTCCTCGGGGGTAGGGTGACTCCCGCGCTGATGGTGGTGCGAAGAGCAAGAGAATCGTCGCGATGTACCTGTGAAAGTCAGTTGGTGAACTGAGGCGACTCTTCATGGGAAAATTCATGGTACAGGTACCCTATAGATTTGAATCCAAAGATCGTTGCCAGTGAACGGGGAGGATGGATCGTTGTGGGATGCCAAGAAGAAGAGCGGATAGTTTGCAAAAAAGGGTTCGGCCCACCAGAAGGAGAGCAGCCATTTTCTACTAGAAGAAAGCGGGAAGAGCTGAGATGTACAGAGGACAGTTTCGTCTTTGAGCACTCCAATTGCGAGTGCCGTGGAAGCGAAAGCACTGCGCCCTCCAATGGGAGCAAATGGTCGTCCAAAATTCGGGGTTCATTCCCCAGGAAACAAAGTTTTCAAAAAAATATGAGCATCTATACCTCCTACTTTTCATTTTCGAATCTATTTTACGTTTTATCTTTCCCTTTTTTTCTTTTGGGTTTTTTTTCTTGTTCTTTTGGTTTCTTTTTTTTTGCATTTCTTTCTTTTGGTTTCGCTGTTTTTTCTTTTCGATTTTTTTACATTGAGGGATTGCATTTAAATTATTTTTTTGCATAAACATTTCCCATTACCACTTTCACATTTTCCATTTCCTTTCGCTTACAACGACGGTCAGTTGTGGACGACAGAGTTGCAGACAACTTTTGAACAAAATGCAATTCTTCCAAACCAACATTCACACCCTACACAAAACCCAAAAACAGCGTCGCTGACCTGAGGTTGGAATAACCTTCGGGACTTTCGATCCCCTATAAAAAAAAACAGACAAAAATGGGGATTTGCAACCAACAGGGACGGCCATGCCTCGATGACCAAACACAAATCCACACAAACACAGATTTCCTTTGGAAATCGACCGGAAAGAAATTCCCAACTTCAAAGAGGACACGGGGAGATGGGGGAAACATGGGGGATATTCAGTTTCGAACAATTTGCAGGAGAAGGATTCCTCCTGGAGAGAGTAAGGGAATAGGAAGCCGTGGGAAGGGTGGCTCGAAGTATGGATTAACTGGATGGACCGGGCAATCACACGTAAATTCCAACTCAAGGCAGAAGCCTACCTCGGAGACCGGGAAGCTGTATTTTTGCTCTCAGCAGCGATGGATACACTCTGCATCTGATGCTTCCATTGGAGGATGGACGTTTTTTTTTTCCGCGTCCTCTTTTTTTTTCTCCTCTTCCTTTTTGCGTGGTTTACTTGGCTACCTGGAAACTTTATGAGCACCGAAGCTGCCTCGAAATCATGCCCGTTGCAGCTCTTAGCGCAAGAATACAACTCTTTGAGGATAGCGAGCGTTAAAACATTGCTTTCATCAACGTGGATTCGGGGACATGGAGAGTACATGAGGGATGTTCTTTACCGAACGTTACTTGGGGGATGGATTGCTCCATGAGAGCGGCGTGAGCGGAAACCGGTGGTCGAAGTGGTTACATGAATGATTACAGCAGAGACTCGAGCGTTCCAAATGAGGGCAACCGCCTACCTGGTCGACAGGGAAGCTGTCCTTTTCCTGTCAGCAGGGAGGGATGCACTCTATGTGTGCTGCTTCCATTGGAGGATGGACGTTTTTTTTTTTGGTGTCCTTTTTTTTTTTCTCCTCTTCCTTTTTGGTTGCTTTGCACCGCTACCTGGAAATTGCATGAGTAACGAAGTTGCATGGATAACATGCCCGTTGCAGCCCTTAGCGCAAGGATACTACTTTTTGAGGATAGCGACCGTAAAAATATTGCGATCTGCAACGTGGATTCGGGGACATGGGAAGTACATGAGGGATGTTCTTTACCGAACGTTACTTGGGGGATGGATTGCTCCATGAGAGCGGCGTGAGCGGAAACCGGTGGTCGAAGTGGTTACAGGAATGGTTGAGGAAGAGACTCGAGCGTTCCAAATGAGGGCAACCGCCTACCTGGTCGACCGGGAAGCCGTCCTTTTCCTCTCAGCAGGGAGGGATGCACTGTGTGTGTGCTGCTTCCATTGGAGGGTGGACGTTTTTTTTTTTTGTGTCCTTTTTTTTTTCTCCTCTTCCTTTTTGGTTGCTTTGCACCGCTACCTGGAAATTGCATGAGTAACGAAGTTGCATGGATAACATGCCCGTTGCAGCCCTTAGCGCAAGGATACTACTTTTTGAGGATATCGACCGTAAAAATATTGCGATCTGCAACGTGGATTCGGGGACATGGGAAGTACATGAGGGATGTTCTTTACCGAACGTTACTTGGGGGATGGATTGCTCCATGAGAGCGGCGTGTGCGGAAACCGGTGGTCGGGGTGGTTACAGGGATGGTTGAGGAAGAGACTCGAGCGTTCCAAATGAGGGCAACCGCCTACCTGGTCGACCGGGGAGCCTTCCTTCTCATCTCAGCAGGAAGGGATGCACTCTGTGTGTGCTGCTTCCATTGGAGGATGGACGTTTTTTTTTTCCGTGTCCTTTTTTTTTTTCTCCTCTTCCTTTTTGGTTTCTTTGCACCGCTACCTGGAAATTGCATGAGTAACGAAGTTGCATGGATAACATGCCCGTTGCAGCCCTTAGCGCAAGGATACTACTTTTTGAGGATATCGACTGTTAAAATATTGCGATCTGCAACGTCGATTCGGGGACATGGGAAGTACATGAGGGATGTTCTTTACCGAACGTTACTTGGGGGATGGATTGCTCCCTGAGAGCCGCGTGTGCGGAAACCGGTGGTCGGGCTGGTTACAGGGATGGTTGAGGAAGAGACTCGAGCGTTCCAAATGAGGGCAACCGCCTACCTGGTCGACCGGGAAGCTGTCGTTTTGCTCTTAGCAGGGAGGGATGCACTCTGTGTGTGCTGCTTCCATTGGAGGATGGACGTTTTTTTTTTTTGTGTCCTTTTTTTTTTTCTCCTCTTCCTTTTTGGTTTCTTTGCACCGCTACCTGGAAATTGCATGAGTAACGAAGTTGCATGGATAACATGCCCGTTGCAGCCCTTAGCGCAAGGATACTACTTTTTCAGGATAGCGACCGTAAAAATATTGCGATCTGCAACGTCGATTCGGGGACATGGGAAGTACATGAGGGATGTTCTTTACCGAACGTTACTTGGGGGATGGATTGCTCCCTGAGAGCCGCGTGTGCGGAAACCGGTGGTCGGGCTGGTTACAGGGATGGTTGAGGAAGAGACTCGAGCGTTCCAAATGAGGGCAACCGCCTACCTGGTCGACCGGGGAGCCTTCCTTCTCATCTCAGCAGGGAGGGATGCACTCTGTGTGTGCTGCTTCCATTGGAGGATGGACGTTTTTTTTTTCTGTGTCCTTTTTTTATTTCTCCTCTTCCTTTTTGGTCGCTTTGCACCGCTACCTGGAAATTGCATGAATAACGAAGTTGCATGGATAACATGCCCTTTGCAGCCCTTAGCGCAAGGATACTACTTTTTGAGGATATCGACTGTTAAAATATTGCGATCTGCAACGTCGATTCGGGGACATGGGAAGTACATGAGGGATGTTCTTTACCGAACGTTACTTGGGGGATGGATTGCTCCATGAGAGCGGCGTGAGCGGAAACCGGTGGTCGAAGTGGTTACAGGGATGATTACAGCAGAGACTCGAGCGTTCCAAATGAGGGCAACCGCCTACCTGGACGACCGGGAAGCTGTCGTTTTCCTCTCAGCAGGGAGGGGTTGCACTCTGTGTGTGCTGCTTCCATTGGAGGATGGACGTTTTTTTTTTTTGTGTCCTTTTTTTTTTTCTCCTTTTCTTTTTTGGTCTCTTTGCACCGCTACCTGGAAATTCCATGAGTAACGAAGTTGCATGGATAACATGCCCGTTGCAGCCCTTAGCGCAAGGATACTACTTTTTGAGGATATCGACTGTTAAAATATTGCGATCTGCAACGTCGATTCGGGGACATGGGAAGTACATGAGGGAAGTTCTTTACAGAACGTTACTTGGGGGATGGATTGCTCCATGAGAGCGGCGTGAACGGAGACCGGTGGTCGAAGTGGTTAGAGGGATGATTACAGCAGAGCCTCGAGCGTTCCAAATGAGGGCAACCGCCTACCTGGTCGACCGGGAAGCTGTCGTTTTCCTCTCAGCAGGGAGGGGTTGCACTCTGTGTGTGCTGCTTCCATTGGAGGATGGACGTTTTTTTTTTTTGTGTCTTTTTTTTTTTCTCCTCTTCCTTTTTGGTTTCTTTGCACCGCTACCTGGAAATTGCATGAGTAACGAAGTTGCATGGATAACATGCCCGTTGCAGCCCTTAGCGCAAGGATACTACTTTTTCAGGATAGCGACCGTAAAAATATTGCGATCTGCAACGTCGATTCGGGGACATGGGAAGTACATGAGGGATGTTCTTTACCGAACGTTACTTGGGGGATGGATTGCTCCCTGAGAGCCGCGTGTGCGGAAACCGGTGGTCGGGGTGGTTACAGGGATGATTACAGCAGAGACTCGAGCGTTCCAAATGAGGGCAACCGCCTACCTGGTCGACCGGGAAGCTGTCGTTTTCCTCTCAGCAGGGAGGGGTTGCACTCTGTGTGTGCTGCTTCCATTGGAGGATGACGTTTTTTTTTTGTGTCTTTTTTTTTTTTCTCCTCTTCCTTTTTGGTTTCTTTGCACCGCTACCTGGAAATTGCATGAGTAACGAAGTTGCATGGATAACATGCCCGTTGCAGCCCTTAGCGCAAGGATACTACTTTTTCAGGATAGCGACCGTAAAAATATTGCGATCTGCAACGTCGATTCGGGGACATGGGAAGTACATGAGGGATGTTCTTTACCGAACGTTACTTGGGGGATGGATTGCTCCCTGAGAGCCGCCTGTGCGGAAACCGGTGGTCGGGGTGGTTACAGGGATGATTACAGCAGAGACTCGAGCGTTCCAAATGAGGGCAACCGCCTACCTGGTCGACCGGGAAGCTGTCGTTTTCCTCTCAGCAGGGAGGGGTTGCACTCTGTGTGTGCTGCTTCCATTGGAGGATGGACGTTTTTTTTTTTTGTGTCTTTTTTTTTTTTCTCCTCTTCCTTTTTGGTTTCTTTGCACCGCTACCTGGAAATTGCATGAGTAACGAAGTTGCATGGATAACATGCCCGTTGCAGCCCTTAGCGCAAGGATACTACTTTTTGAGGATATCGACTGTTAAAATATTGCGATCTGCAACGTCGATTCGGGGACATGGGAAGTACATGAGGGATGTTCTTTACCGAACGTTACTTGGGGGATGGATTGCTCCATGAGAGCGGCGTGAGCGGAAACCGGTGGTCGGGGTGGTTACAGGGATGATTACAGCAGAGACTCGAGCGTTCCAAATGAGGGCAACCGCCTACCTGGTCGACCGGGAAGCTGTCGTTTTCCTCTCAGCAGGGAGGGGTTGCACTCTGTGTGTGCTGCTTCCATTGGAGGATGGACGTTTTTTTTTTTGTGTCCTTTTTTTTTTCTCCTCTTCCTTTTTGGTTTCTTTGCACCGCTACCTGGAAATTGCATGAGTAACGAAGTTGCATGGATAACATGCCCGTTGCAGCCCTTAGCGCAAGGATACTACTTTTTGAGGATATCGACTGTTAAAATATTGCGATCTGCAACGTCGATTCGGGGACATGGGAAGTACATGAGGGATGTTCTTTACCGAACGTTACTTGGGGGATGGATTGCTCCCTGAGAGCCGCGTGTGCGGAAACCGGTGGTCGGGCTGGTTACAGGGATGGTTGAGGAAGAGACTCGAGCGTTCCAAATGAGGGCAACCGCCTACCTGGTCGACCGGGAAGCTGTCGTTTTCCTCTCAGCAGGGAGGGGTTGCACTCTGTGTGTGCTGCTTCCATTGGAGGATGGACGTTTTTTTTTTTGTGTCCTTTTTTTTTTTCTCCTTTTCTTTTTTGGTTTCTTTGCACCGCTACCTGGAAATTGCATGAGTAACGAAGTTGCATGGATAACATGCCCGTTGCAGCCCTTAGCGCAAGGATACTACTTTTTCAGGATAGCGACTGTTAAAATATTGCGATCTGCAACGTCGATTCGGGGACATGGGAAGTACATGAGGGATGTTCTTTACCGAACGTTACTTGGGGGATGGATTGCTCCCTGAGAGCCGCGTGTGCGGAAACCGGTGGTCGGGGTGGTTACAGGGATGATTACAGCAGAGACTCGAGCGTTCCAAATGAGGGCAACCGCCTACCTGGTCGACCGGGAAGCTGTCGTTTTCCTCTCAGCAGGGAGGGGTTGCACTCTGTGTGTGCTGCTTCCATTGGAGGATGGACGTTTTTTTTTTTTGTGTCCTTTTTTTTTTCTCCTTTTCTTTTTTGGTTTCTTTGCACCGCTACCTGGAAATTGCATGAGTAACGAAGTTGCATGGATAACATGCCCGTTGCAGCCCTTAGCGCAAGGATACTACTTTTTGAGGATATCGACTGTTAAAATATTGCGATCTGCAACGTCGATTCGGGGACATGGGAAGTACATGAGGGATGTTCTTTACCGAACGTTACTTGGGGGATGGATTGCTCCATGAGAGCGGCGTGAGCGGAAACCGGTGGTCGAAGTGGTTACAGGGATGATTACAGCAGAGACTCGAGCGTTCCAAATGAGGGCAACCGCCTACCTGGTCGACCGGGAAGCTGTCGTTTTCCTCTCAGCAGGGAGGGGTTGCACTCTGTGTGTGCTGCTTCCATTGGAGGATGGACGTTTTTTTTTTTTGTGTCCTTTTTTTTTTTCTCCTCTTCCTTTTTGGTTTCTTTGCACCGCTACCTGGAAATTGCATGAGTAACGAAGTTGCATGGATAACATGCCCGTTGCAGCCCTTAGCGCAAGGATACTACTTTTTGAGGATATCGACTGTTAAAATATTGCGATCTGCAACGTCGATTCGGGGACATGGGAAGTACATGAGGGATGTTCTTTACCGAACGTTACTTGGGGGATGGATTGCTCCCTGAGAGCCGCGTGTGCGGAAACCGGTGGTCGAAGTGGTTACAGGGATGATTACAGCAGAGACTCGAGCGTTCCAAATGAGGGCAACCGCCTACCTGGTCGACCGGGAAGCTGTCGTTCTCTCAGCAGGGAGGGGTTGCACTCTGTGTGTGCTGCTTCCATTGGAGGATGGACGTTTTTTTTTTGTGTCCTTTTTTTTTTCTCCTTTTCCTTTTTGGTTTCTTTGCACCGCTACCTGGAAATTGCATGAGTAACGAAGTTGCATGGATAACATGCCCGTTGCAGCCCTTAGCGCAAGGATACTACTTTTTCAGGATAGCGACCGTAAAAATATTGCGATCTGCAACGTCGATTCGGGGACATGGGAAGTACATGAGGGATGTTCTTTACCGAACGTTACTTGGGGGATGGATTGCTCCCTGAGAGCCGCCTGTGCGGAAACCGGTGGTCGGGGTGGTTACAGGGATGATTACAGCAGAGACTCGAGCGTTCCAAATGAGGGCAACCGCCTACCTGGTCGACCGGGAAGCTGTCGTTTTCCTCTCAGCAGGGAGGGGTTGCACTCTGTGTGTGCTGCTTCCATTGGAGGATGGACGTTTTTTTTTTTTGTGTCCTTTTTTTTTTTCTCCTCTTCCTTTTTGGTTTCTTTGCACCGCTACCTGGAAATTGCATGAGTAACGAAGTTGCATGGATAACATGCCCGTTGCAGCCCTTAGCGCAAGGATACTACTTTTTGAGGATATCGACTGTTAAAATATTGCGATCTGCAACGTCGATTCGGGGACATGGGAAGTACATGAGGGATGTTCTTTACCGAACGTTACTTGGGGGATGGATTGCTCCCTGAGAGCCGCGTGTGCGGAAACCGGTGGTCGGGCTGGTTACAGGGATGGTTGAGGAAGAGACTCGAGCGTTCCAAATGAGGGCAACCGCCTACCTGGTCGACAGGGAAGCTGTCCTTTTCCTCTCAGCAGGGAGGGATGCACTCTGTCTGTGCTGCTTCCATTGGAGGATGGACGTTTTTTTTTTCCGTGTCCTTTTTTTTTTTCTCCTCTTCCTTTTTGGTTTCTTTGCACCGCTACCTGGAAATTGCATGAGTAACGAAGTTGCATGGATAACATGCCCGTTGCAGCCCTTAGCGCAAGGATACTACATTTTGAGGATAGCGACCGTAAAAATATTGCGATCTGCAACGTCGATTCGAGGACATGGGAAGTACATGAGGGATGTTCTTTACCGAACGTTACTTGGGGGATGGATTGCTCCCTGAGAGCCGCGTGTGCGGAAACCGGTGGTCGGGCTGGTTACAGGGATGGGTGACGGAGAGACACGAGCGTTCCAAATGAAGGCAAACGCCTACCTGGTCGACCGGGAAGCTGTCGTTTTCCTCTTAGCAGGGAGGGATGCACTCTGTGTGTGCTGCTTCCATTGGAGGATGGACGTTTGTTTTTTTTTTGTTGTCCTTTTTTTTTTTCTCCTCTTCCTTTTTGCTTGGTTTTCTCCGCTACCTGAAAATTGCATGAGTAACGAAGTTGCATGGATAACATGCCCGTTGCAGCCCTTAGCGCAAGGATACTACTTTTTGAGGATAGCGACCGTAAAAATATTGCGATCTGCAACGTGGATTCGGGGACATGGGAAGTACATGAGGGATGTTCTTTACCGAACGTTACTTGGGGGATGGATTGCTCCCTGAGAGCCGCGTGTGCGGAAACCGGTGGTCGAAGTGGTTGCAGGGATGATTACAGCAGAGACTCGAGCGTTCCAAATGAGGGCAACCGCCTACCTGGTCGACCGGGAAGCCGTCCTTTTCCTCTCAGCAGGGAGGGATGCACTGTGTGTGTGCTGCTTCCATTGGAGGGTGGACGTTTTTTTTTTTTGTGTCCTTTTTTTTTTTCTCCTCTTCCTTTTTGGTTGCTTTGCACCGCTACCTGGAAATTGCATGAGTAACGAAGTTGCATGGATAACATGCCCGTTGCAGCCCTTAGCGCAAGGATACTACTTTTTGAGGATATCGACCGTTAAAATATTGCGATCTTCAACGTGGATTCGGGGACATGGGGAGTACATGAGGGATGTTCTTTACCGAACGTTTCGTGGGGGGATGGATTGCTCCCATGGAGAACCACGGGTGGGTGAAGCCGGTGGCCGGGTCGGTTCGGTAGGTGGATTTGCAGGATGGTCCGAGGAGTGAGTAGAGGGTTCCCACACATCGTAATGGTTTACCTTGTCGTGCGGCTGCTGTCCTCTGCATGTCACGTGGGATGGGCATAGGTTTCAGCAGTTTCGTGCGGTGTTTGCAAAAATTCTGTTTTCCTGATCTCGAAGGCATTGTTCCTCCCTTTAAGGACTTGTGCCCTGTTTCTTCGCTGCAGTTGTTCCTCCTATTTGTAGCACACTTCCATTCCACGCTGTGAATTTTGTCTGTCGTTAATGAGAAATAATCTGATTGTGGGATATGTGGTTTCTATGGTTTTTCTTTTTATTTGAGTTTTCAATTGCGCATAATTCTCCGTTTGCTTTTTTAATTGTTGGATTTTAATTTAGTTTCCCTCAGAGAATGGTTGTTCTGGCAACGACTACTTTGATCATTCGGATTTGACTTAGCTGTTTTTACTGAAGCTGAAAAGGCAGAAAGATTTGACATTAAAGTTGTTATATGGTTTTCGTGATTTCACTCTTTGTGCTACCACTTTTCGGGATAACTTGCCATTGATCGTTGCAGAATCCGGCGAGGTTCTCTCCAATACCCATAATGGAGGGTAAAACGAAACAAATATTAACGTAAGAAATTCAGAATTGAGAAGAAGGTGCTGTTTATAGGGATAGGGATGGATCGGGATGAACCTCCGTTCGTCCTGTTCGTTCCCCTGCATCCTCTTGTGGATGTTGACAAGTGTTGCATTGGAATTTCTCCGGTGGAGTGGTTTTGATGTCCTGTCGAAAAAGATCGCTGTTCAGTGCATGGCATCCCTGCTGTTTTTCTTTCTTCTTTTGGCGTTCTACCGTGTCACTTTTCCGCAAACACTGCAGAGTACTGCCAGAGACGCGGCGGGGTCAGTGAATCACATCAGTAGAGGCGCCGTCTATTGGTTTTATGGTCGCCTGCTGGAAGATTCAGAATGGACAAGAGTCGATACGAAAGATCACGGATGGCGACGCAGTGCAATACGAGATGCGGGAAGGTTTCCCTTTCACCGCTCTCTGCACAACTTGCAAGCAAACTCCCCACAGTCCTGTGGGGGAGGAGCGCTCTGCATAGCATTCCCCGATGCAGGGAGAATAGAAACGCCGTCTGTTGCCACTGCATTGTAAGTGTCCCGCTGTTCCAATGTGCCGGGGTCACTCCACCTCCTCTGGTTGTGTTGCGAGCAGGTCGACCCTGGTGATGAGCTCTTTAGGCGCGACACTCGTGGTCGCAGCGTCCATTACCTGCCGAGCTTTCCACGCCTTCATTCGTTTTTTCCTGTCTCCAATGAGGCAGGACATTTTTCACGATGCTCGTTCGTTTCTGTCTGCAGCGTTTTGGAGGATCTTGGGGGATGAAGGAGGGCCAAGGCAATTTGCGTGGGTTGTTTACCATCCACTGCAGGGGCTATCCAGTGTGAGGTTCCTTGTCGGGTGCAGGCGCATTCCACCTCGCTCGAGCCCTCGATTTTTCCCCATGCGCATCCTTGCTCCTAAAGCCAGACAGTACACTTCGCGTGGGGGCAGTGGATTGACGTGTTGTTTTTCATGAGAGCAGCCGTGTGGTGCAGCTGATGGCCGCAATAGCCCAGGCTGCTTTCGTATGCACCGGCGATCGAAGGCAATCCTTCGCTGCCTTTCGCTCGCCAGGGGTCTTGCGGGTTCGCACCGTGAAGTCCGCAACTCCACCGACAGCCGACACCCTCTGATGGGAGTGCTCCACGATCTCCCACCCGAGCGCACAGGTGGTCGTCGAGGGACATGAGACGAATGGTGTTCGACCCCTCGGCACCTCCAGCCAAGTTGCGCGTGTGCATGGCTGCGCACATCTCGTTGACAATGTGAGCTCGTATATCGCGCGCACCTGCCACCAGGCGGACGTTAAGGTTTTTCACTCGGTCACGCCGAGGCGTTCATTTCCATAACCAGTTGGGAGGAAAAGTTCTCAACCGCCGAATACAATATTCAAAAGGGAAGGTCCACCGAGACGCAGGCCGGGAAAACTAGATGTCCCGAACGGGCGAGGGACAAGGGGACAAAAAAAAAAAAGAAATGAGATTGAGTTGGTTGTGGCAGGGATCTTGGGACACGTTCCGCACGCACCGGAAACCAGTCGAAGAAAAGGAAAACATCGGGAAATTTGCGAAGCGATCAGGCACAGGGAATAAAGAAAAAAACAAGAATTCAGTAAATAAGGGAGGGCAGGGGACTAGGGTCACCGGGATTCACCGTTCCTACTCATTTGTAACCCATCGCTCTATACCGGCGATCTCCTTCGTTTTCTCATCAAGCTGATGCCAGCTTGCAGCTGCACCGATGTACGTGGCTGCCATCGCGGTGACATCCGTTCGCCGCCTGGTGGTCTCCAGCACATTTCCGGCTGTGACGATGGTCCAGCGACTATTGCGAACCCCGATCGTGATCGGAGGGCGTCAGCTCTTCCCCGTAACGGAGGACCGTTTTCTGATCGTGCACTTCACCGGCATCACGGTAAGGACGACCATGGTGGCGGTCCACCGGATATTGGCGGAGTGCACGCACTGTGGGCGAAGCTCTGCGTCTTCCCTGCATACCAAGGACCAATAGGTCTGATGAGCGGCCTCGCAGCAGCGCGCATTACCGTCCGCGAAGGGGGAACGCTACCCCACAGATTGGATCTCAGACCGACGGGTTGCCCGTCGACGTCTGGTACGAGGGAAGCCCCTCGTTTGCGCTCACTGTGGCAAGTCGCAGCACCGGAAGAGGGGGTGCCCCGACATCGAGTGCTACCGTTGTGGCGCGAAGGGACACATCCAGTTCGTGTGCCCCTTTTACGGCCGCCATCCTATCAAACATGCGTCGGTCACGAAGAAAAAGACAAAAAAGAGCAAAAACAAAAAAAGAAAAAGAATGAAAAAAAATATAAGAAAAATCGAGCGCTCGCAGCCGATTCTGCATCGGGTGCGATTTCGGACGGTCACCCGCAACCAACGACATCCACCACACCTGCAACTGTGCAGAAAGTCCCAGGGAAGAAATGCCTGAGGACACCGCGATGGAAATTGGGGGGGAGAGGCTAGTTCCTCTCCTCAACCCACGGAGGTGGGGGCGACTGCCCCCACGGAAGCGAGGGCAACCGTCCCCTCGGAGCCGTCTTCGCCCACGACGAGGACCTAGAGCGCCGTGGCTGCAGCACCATCCGCTGAAGCCATTGCAGAACAAACCGCCTACAGGGCAAACGGTTATAAGCCATCCCTGATTTATAACGTAGGCAATATATTTGTAGGAAATACCGCTCGCAACTTCAAAAGTAAGTTGCAGCGGCTAAACGTTAACGAGGAGGAGCTGGAAGATCTTTGCGTGCTTAGTGGAGGTCAACGGGTGGAGTTGACTTGCAAGGATGCAAGGCTGGTTCAGCGCCTGCTGAACACCCCCATTACACTGGAGGGCAGAAAGCTCTTCCCAGTGACTGAGGACCGCTCAGTAGTAGCGCACCTCACTTAAGTTACTCTCCGCATGTCGAAAACCGGCGTGCAGGAGGAACTCAATAAGTACGGCACAGTACACGCGCTCTGGACCAAGCCCAATCTTCCAAACCTATGGAGGGCTGTTTATTGGCATGGCCGCAGTGCGTGTAACTGTGCAAGGAAACTGCGGTTACCCCACAAGCTGGACATTAACAACGAGACGGTTGATGTCTGGTTCGTGGGCAAACCCAAGTACTGTGGACACTGTGATGCCACAGGTCACCTGAAAAAACGATGCCCTCACATCCAGTGCTTCCACTCCGGAAAAAAGGGTCATCTCCGGAAAGTGTGTCCAAAAAGAGAAACTCTGGCTCCCTCTTTTTTGAAAAAAGCCAAGGGCAAACTCGCGGAGCAAACGAAGAAGCCTAAAGAGGCACTAGCAAGGCGAACCCAGAAGCTAGAGCCCGAACCCTCCCAGCAAACGCCGGTCGAGAAAACTCCCGACGACGCTGGTGAGAACGAGGGCTGGCGGACGGTCGAGCCAAAGAAAATCAAGAGAACCGAAGGCCCGAAAGCGGAGACAGCGGCGAATCCTTTAAATAGGAAACAGCGCCGCGCAATGCTCCGCGAATGTTTGGTCGCCTTGGAGGGTGAAAGTCTCAGAGACCGCCACCGGGGGAGATATCCTCCGCCTCGTTTGTGACGAAGCCGCGATTTCCGAAGGCGAACCCTCTGTGCAAACAGAAGGGGATCCGCGCGACGCTCTCGCCGTGATCGAGGACGCCGCCTTCGAACAGGCGGCGGAAGAGCTCGCGGCCGAACTCGTCGACCGTGAGAACTCGGCGCGGAAGGCCTTGAGAAGGCCGGCGGCGTCGAAGGCACCTGAGGCAGATGATCCCGATCCTGATGCCAGAAGTGCGTCCTCCTCCGCGGAGGCGCCTCCCAAGAAGACAGGACGGAAGTCCAAGAATCCAAGGAGGTGCATCCCTACCAAGAAGGAGGGGGACGCACCGGTAGCCGAGGGCGAAGCCGGCAGCGTGGGAACGGAGCAAGGGAATTGCCCACTCCCCGTGACCGAGCAGCTGGCCACCCTCATGGAGGAGGGGAAGCAGGTAAGTGACAACCGCCCCCTTCCACCGACCAGCCCAGCAGACGAATCGGCCCCCATGGAGGAGGACGAGTAGGTAGGTGATACCCGCCCCCTCCCACCGATGAGGCCTGCCGCGGAATTGGTCCCCATGGAGGAGGGAGAACCGGTGCGCGATGCACCCCCTCCCCCCTCCGTCACGCCCGATTAGATGGCGGGAGCCGCACTGCCACTTTCCCAGGAATAACCCCTGGGCTAGCCTGTCGGCGTCGGATCCGCGTGGCCTGTTGGAATGTCAACGGGCTGCGCGACGACGGCAACAGGCGAGATACAGCCGACACCCTGAGAGAATTCGACCTGGCGCTCCTGCAGGAGATCCATGTGATCACCGCAAGAGACGTCCGGATTTCTCACCTGGTCACGCCGGGGCGTTTATTTCATATAATATAAACAGGAAAAATCACAATTATATAAAGTAAACCAGTTGGGAACCAAACTCCCAACCGACGACTGAACAAGGATCAAGAGAAGATTGCTGGCACGCATGCCAGAATAACAGTCTTGGGAAAAAAGAAAAACAATGAATGGGGGAGATCGGGACAAGGGTCTTTGGACTTGCTCTGGAAGGCACCGGGATATAAGTAATAGCACCGGGAGTTCAACAGAGCGAACGGGGATGGGATATAGGTGGGCGAGAGGTCACAGGGGTCACCGGATTACGACGGTCTCAAGAGTTTGTAAACCGGCGATGGATGCAGGCGATGTCCTCTTTCACCTCGTCACGAAGATGAGGCCACCTTGCAGCCTTCTCCATGTATTCAGCTGCAAGCAGGTGTGCCTCCCTTCGCTGCGCTGACAACTCCAGAGCGTAGCGGCGGGCCTTGACGATGGCGCGAATGCAACACATGGTTGCGACAATCGCGCCAACCGAAAATCCATTCCTGCTGAAGAAGCGCCGCAGCACATCAATGGCAGTGCCTCCCTGCGGCAGGATGGCTGAAATCAGCCTTTGCCACAGTTCACAGAGGTCACCGCAGTCCAGCAAGAGGTGCGGAAAAGACTCGATCTCTCCGCACCTCAAACAGTTTGGCGGAGCAGCTCCCCCGGAAACGATGCTTCGCTGCCGATTACAGTGGAATCCCCAGTGTAAAAAGAGCAGCACATCTTGTTTCCACTTTAAGGGGAACACGGAGCTGTCCAAACAAACGGGGGGAACCACTATCTCTTCGGAAGGTACACTTAAATGTTCACTCCACCGAAGCAGGCCCTTCGCCCGATTCCGAGGAGACGTCCAGGAGATCGAGAGGATCGCAGGAGGTCGGTTGTTTATCACCCGGGTGCGCCGGGGCGTTTATTAAAAACTATCCGGGAACAGAGTTCCTGGACAAAGGGAACAACAAGAGACGAAGGGGATGGGATTCCCGACACGCAGGTCGGTATGCCGAAAGTCCGGAACGGGAGGAAGGGGACCACAAATACACTCCTATAAAAAATAAAAATAAAAATATGGAGGGCAGGGGACAGGGGTCTTTGGTAAGACCGTTCCTTCCTTTCAGAACCGGCGATGGGTGCCGGCGATCTCTCTCCTCACGCTCTCTGGAAGATGGGCCCACTCGGCAGCCGACGACATGCTTGCGCTGGCTAATCCGGTAGGCTGACGAAGAATGGCCAGCTTCTCCAACTCTCGGTGGGCCTTGTCGAAGGCGCGGGTGCAACACACGGTTGCAACGACAGCACCTAAAGACAAACCTGGCGTGAAGAAGCGGCGCATCAAGTCTCGCTTTGTCCCCTTGGTGCAAGAGAGCTGAGGCCAGCCTCCGCCAAAGTCCTAGGAGGGCACCGCAGTCCAGGAGCAGGTGCGGGAGCGTTTCCACTTCCCCGCACCGCTTACAGTTTGCGGAGACAACTCCCCCGGTAACACGGTTCGTCAGTTGGTTGGAGTGAAAACCCCAATGCACCAGCATGATGACGTCCTGCTTCCACGAAAGAGGGAACACAGAAGTGTTCAAACAGGAGGGAGGGACCACAAGTTCTTCGAGGGGCACACTCAAGTGTTCACTCCACCGAAGGAGTCCCTTCGGGATGTGACGAGGCGTGGCGGCGTCTGCCAGCTCGCAAGTCCTCCAGCCGCCAATGGGTCGTGTTGTTTCTGCAATGGTGCAGGCGACCTCCCATCTCGCCGGTTCGCAGCTGTCATCTCTTGCCCTGAGGGCTGACAGAGCGTTGGCGAGGGGCGTGACGGCCAGGCGAGTCCACTTCTTCTGGCTGTTGCACACCTCATCCACCGTGCAGTACATGGAGAGGTGAGCGCAACGGAGTTCCAGGAGTGAAACATCCTGGTGCTTTGCCCAGCCATGCAACGGTTCCTGCCGCCAGGATTCAAAGTTCGTTGGGCGGCAGGAGATCCATGCGTGGGCTACCAGGAGCCGGTAGAGGGGTTTCAACGGGAAACCGAAGCTTCTCGTGGCGCGCTCCGTGTGCGGCCGCAGCGACAGAAGTCCATCGCTGCCGGTGCAGCGCCGCAGGAGCAGGCGCGCGGGAGCGCACCACGGAGTGGACCAAAGGTTGGCGCACAGGGTCAACATCCGAAGCTGCACCTGCAGCTCGATTCTCTCCAGCGTCAGGATGCCTAAGCCAGCATCCCGACGCTGAGCCGCCAAGTCTTTGAGGCGGATCCTGGACCTCGCAGGTCCCTACAGAGCGTTCCTCAACAGGCTGTGCGCCTGGAGCTTAAACGAGTAGGGGGGCGGGCAAACAAAAAGCAGGGGGCGCAAGAGGGGGGCAACGAAGGTGTTCCATATCGCGGCCCGCTCCGACAGGAGGAACCTGCCATCGTGGAACGGGTTCAGAGCACTCGTAGCCTTCCGAAGGCAGTCCGACCACACTTCCACTGGGCTGATGTTCCCCAGCGGAACGCCCAGATACTGGATAGAGGAAGCGGTCGGGATCCCCAGGCGGATCCAGTCGGACTGTCCCTCCCACGCCGCACCAATAGGAACGACCACGCTCTTGCACCGGTTTACGCTCATGCCCGCTCCCCGGTGAATCAGCTTCAAGAAATCCTCGAGACTGGACGCCGGGGTGGTCATGGGTAAAAGGAGAAGCAGGTCGTCGGCATAGGCCGCCACAGACGGCGTTCCTGGACAAGAGCTCGGCAGGTTGGCCAGCGTCAGCCTGTACGCCCTCAGCACTAACTCAAAGAAGATGCTGAAGAGCAACGGGCTTAAGCTGTCGCCCTGCCTGATGCCCCGCCGCACCGGCACGCCGTACACGTGGCAGCCGCTGAAAGAGATAGAAATGAGCGCGTGGCGCCAGCAAGAGCGCAAATAGACCACGAGGTGCACAGGGAGACCAAGGCGTTCCAGGAGCTCCAGGAGGAGATCCTGATTCACGCAGTCAAACGCCTTGCGCCTTGCTCTTCAGCACCTACTTTGAGTTGGTACTGAGAGCGTACAGGGAAACTCTGCCGCACGACTGCGACGGTACGCCTGCGGTTTCAGCGTACGCGGACGACCTTCTGCTGCTGCTCCCTATGTCCACCCCATTTTCGGCGGTCGAGGAGTTCTTCGACCTGCTGAATCGGGGAACCGGACTTACGGTGAACAGGGCGAAGTCGTCCGTGATGCCAGTTGGTGCGGCGTGGGCAGGGCAGCAGGACTGGGTCCGTTTGGGGATCCCCACGGTGAGGTACTTCAAGTACCTTGGTGTGCCGTTGGGGGACTACTCCCCTGCGGAAGCGTGGTCCGGCTGCCTCCAGAAAGTAGAGACGGCGATCGGCCCGTTCCGAAGCGGCAGGTTTTTCCTGCCTGGACGGGCCGCGGTTTGGAACACGTTCGCGGCTCTTCTCCTCCGCCCCCTGCTTTTTGTTTGCCCCCCCACAGAGAGGATAAAAAAGCGGACGAAGGACCTCCTCCGTATCGCCCTTTGGGGCAACGGGAGAGCCCTAGTCCTCTTAAAGGACTTGTGCGCTCCGCGTCGGGACGGTGGTCTCGGCCTCCTGACATTGGAGCGGCTGGAGCTTCAGCTCCAGTTCCGAATGTCGGCACTTGTTCCAGAGTTGTGGCGCACCTGTTGGTGCGTCCCTGCACGTCTCCTTCTCCAGCAAGCCACCGGCAAGACGGGACTCACGTCCTTTCTTGCACTCCGTCGCCGCGTCAACCGATGCGGACTTCAGCTACGGAGGGTGGCTGCGCTGACACGGAAAAACCACGGATTGATCACCTGTCGCCCTGCGAACGGTAGTGCCTGGTTGCAGGAAACCGTTCGCACGTGGGAACAGTTCGGCATGCAACGCTCCCAACAGGAACGACGGTTCCTGTTTGGGGGTTACAGAAGTTGCACGCTCCGTGAGATCCTGGAGGATCCAAAGAAGAGAGCGTGGGCAGGAAGAACCCCCCTCGCTGCTGCACTGCCCTCCCTGATGGAAATCTGGACAGCGCTGTTGCGGCGAAGTGGGAGGTTACAGTTACAATCTCCGGGAAGGAGAAGAAGATAGGAGAGTGGAAGACGGGTCAGCTGACTGACGCTGCCACCCCGAGTACGCCTCCCCATGGACTTCTGAGCTGGGGCGCGCTGCTCGACGTTCCCATTGAACGTCTGAAGTGGCCCCCGGTACCTAGGGGTGCCTATGGGGGACATTTCCCCTACGGAAGCGTTGTCCGAGTGCCTCCAGAAGGCAGAGTCGGTGCTCGGCCCGTTCCAAGAGCGAGCCGTCATTTGGAACACTTTTGTGGCCCCCGTCCTCCGACCACTGCTTTTCGTGTGCCCCGCTGCCCCCGGTGTGGTAAAACGGACGAAGTTGTTGGATTTTCTAGTTAGGTTAAGGGAGCATGAATGGATCGATGGAGGATGAAGCATTCAAATTTGATGCTTTATTCATATGAATATGAGGCAATATAGTTTGGTTCCAGAGTCCTGTCAGTATGAAACCTTTACTTGGAATGTGGTTCATATTTTTTGAAGATCTATACCCTGAAAGTTGAATCTTCTGTTGTTGTTTCCTGAGTGTTTGTGTGACTGTTGGGCATAAATTCAAGAGATAGGTCCAAGCAAACTTTGTTCACTTTGGGCGCTAGGTTTTCCACGAAATTGAGCTGTTGGCTGATTCGCATTTCAGCCAGTAGAAAATAGGTATGGAGAATGTGTGAAGATGGGGATAGGATTGCAGACAGCTAGTTCAATATCGGAATTTGAAAACTGACAGTCGTGAAAAAAGCTTGCATGAATCACAGGAAGCATTTTGGAGACTTCAGTCTCACATTCCATAAGCAAAGGGAAGAGTGACACTTTAATTCTTTGAAGGAAAAATGAATTGGTTATGCCACTGTTTGGAGCATCGAGGCTTTCGGGTGTCTTTCATCAAATGAGATGCTCAGCGATAGATTCTGTTATTATGCATGAAAGTTTAAAATTATGTTGTTATTTCAACTATAGTTTTATTTGGGATGTTGGGGGATTTCGGTATTGCACTTGCACATGCCTCACGGAATTGAAAGTAGTGAGCAGAAAACTTCTAGAAAAGAAAAAATAGTATGAAGTATAGCTCCTGAGACTTCGAGGTTTCCATTAAGAGAATGGAATTTACACATGTCTTTGCAATCCAAATTTGAATTTCCAGAAAATGATGTGTTTTCCTCTGCAAAAAAAAAGGAAACGCACTAGGGGGCCAAACCAATTAAAGAATCAACATTCTTGGATGAAAGGTCGGCAAGAAGAGTGAAGTTAGGAAACGGATGTGATTTCCATCTTCGTTCTTATTTTCTTGATGTCCTGAGAATAACAGATATTTTTCTCGCAAACTGTGGTGTTCATGTAACTTTTTGCTTCAATGCTAAGCTACCACCTCCAGCATTTTAGTTTTGAAGGAACTAAGTAATCGTGTCCAGCAATGCTACTTATCCTGCTCAATCTGATGGTGTTCGCGGTTATCTCCTGGTCTGATTGACCAATACTTATCAAACAATGCACCTCTTCGCATGTTTTTTTTTTTTTCGATTCTCCGACCTGCTACGAAGCATTCGATTCCAGCATGCCAACATACTGGCTCAGTCTACTGAGTTGCTTTTCCATTCTGCTGCCTCTATCTGTTTTTCTGCTGTACTGTTCGGTGAAAGTCTGGTGCAGCAACTCCCTGCAAGCATTGCATTCCAAGGAGATTGCTGCTGAATGATATCGCCAATGAAGTCGGTTTTCGCGAAATCCTATGCGTCAAATGCGCCCGACTGAAAGAGCACACTTTTAACAATTTCGAAGTCTTACATTTCCAATGAGGGTCAAGTTTGTTTGTTCTTGGAGAGCAGATGGAGCGGGAGCCCGTGAGACGAGCAAATTAATTGTAGAGGAGACTCCCGGTTTTCGTGGATCTGTGATGGAGGATTTAAGAAACGACCAAGGCACACGAACGAGGCTGTGTTTAACGGAGATTTGAATGAAATCTCGACTCTTGATGAGAACCATAACATCCGCTCAAAGGATCATGTTGCAGAGCTACAGTAGCAGTTTGACGAGAAAAGATACAACACATAGATCCAAGACGTTAGTTAACTCGGAGAAAATGAGTGATGGAATTCGCTGCAAAGCGCAGCGAGTAATTCCGAAATGGTCGGTTAAGCGTGGGAAGCGAGCAGCTTGCAGCCGGAAGAGCTGGTGGTGGTTCCATATTCCATATGCAGAGGATTGCTAACGAAGCGACGAAGTGGACCCATGAGTCCACACATCCTTTGTCGCAGCGTTGTCTTTCCTATGGGGAGAAAACCACACCTGTCGATCTGCAGGGAGAGAGTTTTTTTTTTTTTTGATTGCAATTAACGATTACATAAGAAGTTACTGGGAGAAGTATATACTATGCATGTAGTGACTATCTACATCTTCCACAGTATCTACAATCTTGCAGTTGAAGAAGTCCATGATTTTCCTCTTCGTACGTGGCTCGCATTCAGAAACCCTCTTTGTGGGTCCAGTGCATTTTAAGGGAGCACTGTATGGTACCACAATTAGTTTTTTTAAGTCTAGTCTTCTGCCTACTCCCGCTTGATTTTAAGTTCTTCTAAGACCTTGTCGCATCCATGGTCCTAGACTCCTAGACTTCTACAACAGTTTCTCTTACTGATGCGAATATCCCTTCATACGGGGGATCTAAGCCAACTTTCCATATCTACTGTCTTTTTTTTTCCTTGAGGCTTTCAAAGAAGAGAATTGCTCTCAAAGTCATTTTGATGTTGCCTACCTCTTTAATAGACAGGCAACGTCTATTAAAGAGGACTCTTTCGTTGAATTGGAGGACTAAGTCCGGTTTGAGGCTGTAATTGCACCGAGGATGAATTTCTATCAGCCAAGCAGCATCCAGTTCTCCGTGTGATTCTTCTTAGTTTGTTTACCAGCTCATCTTGACGATTAGTTATTGCTCGAAAAATGAATGCGAAGCGCCTGAAAACATGCTGGAGGGACTCCGGCCTAATTGCACATGTTCTGTACGTACAGCAAGCGTCTCTTCGAAATGGAGTAGCCTTTCCAGGCAAAAAGTTCAACCGAAATGCATGTACGAAATGAAAATCCACGAAACCGCATGTTTTTATTATTATAAAGGAAAGTGACTGAAAGTACAGTGCTGACCAACGCAGGATAGGACTCCACCCCTGTTCAGGATGCTTTTCTGCCACTGAATTCCATGCTTCTCGGCTTGAGAAAACGCATTTTCCAGCTTCCCTTGTGACAATCAAAGGTTAGATGTCCCATGCGAATCATAAGCTCTACATCGTTCTAATCCTAGGTTGCCTCAGTCTACCAGTGGCTTGCCCTCCTGCTGTCCAAAGACTTCTAATGTCTCCTTTGGGAAGGAAAGATTTGCTACTGATCGTACCAGGCATGTCTAAGACCTTGAGAAGTCACCATTCATTGGTGAAGTTCTTATTTTCTTCTTTATCACTACATGCAGGGTCTTTCGAGACAAATTCATGACTTTTCGATGTGGAAGTGTCAGCAGCTGTCAACTGCGAAGTTGTCAGTCTAGTTCGGTGGGTTCAGGAGACCAAAGCATTCAGAGATTTTCAGACAGCTTTTTCTTCAAGATCAACATGTGAAGAATAAACAATATTGTTTCTTTAATCCAACACAAAGATGTCAGTGGAAAAGTAGCTGGAGTCGACAGCATATGTGAAGATCTACAGGGGCAGAATTGCACTCACAGAAAAAATTCGTCAGCTAATCAAAATGGAAGGCTGGATCACATTTTATGTTGATCAGCTGAATGAGAACAGTAGGTAAGCATCTAAATGTGGATTGAGCTTAGAAATTACTCTGTAAGACTGAACCCAAGCAAATTTAGGTCGAAACTGTACAAGTAAAGCAGACCAGCTGAATTAAATCCTTGTTTAAGACTTCATACTCTACCCCAAACCCTCACAACCACGTCCACTAGTATGCAGTCCCATGCCATCAGTCTTGCTGTTGTTTACACTTACAGATAACCAGTTAAGGTGTTACTTCCTCCTGAAATTTGCAGTGTTGCTTGCTCCTGGTGAGAGCACTCGACTCTGAACCTTCACTGTTCCTCCTTGCAACTAACAAGACGATGATCAGTATAATATTCTCAAGCTGCATAAATGCAGCAATGCTAATGTATATTTGTTGTTGCATAATTGCAATCATCCCTCTGTAGGACAGATAAGTCCACATCTTTTTTACCATTTAAAGCCCGATTTTTTTAGCAAAAGCTGTTCTACAAGTGTTTATACACAGTGAATGTGCCACATAACAACCAAGAACACACACTAAGTCTCAGAACACCTAGGAAATGCTGAAATTAAAACTACTTGATGCAGTATGATTATCATGAAGATAAAACTATCAAAAACCATACTCGTTTGTTAAATCCAAATTTTGAAAACAGCTTATTTCAATTTAGTTGAGTGTATTTTAATTTTTCCAATTTCTATTCAAATATCAGGTAGTTAACCTGCAACAGACTAGTTGTTCCTTGTTTTTTGGAAGCAGCACAATACAACAAAATGGAGAATCTGTTACTGTTAATGTAGATGTTGTCCTGATATCTGAAGTGGCATGAGTCACCACTGCTATCCAAAAATTCTGTGTTGCTTGGCTCCAGTACTTCCTGGACACACATGAAACTTTTTTTTAAAATCGAACTTACCTAACATCATCTAGTATGGAAACCACAGATGATGAATCAAAAAACCCTGTGAGAGTTAAAATCAGGAGTTGGCCTACAGAAACTGATGGCTGTGGACAAGGAAATGAACTATTAATGAAGAACATAAATTTGTAATTCTTATAATTGATAAATCCAACCTCGTAAAACCAAAACATACTCTTCCTAACCAATCAAGAAACTCTTCATCTTGTAGTGTTGCAGTACTGTTGGGAATCTCCAAACCATAAAGAAGCTGGCGTCGATAGTTGAGATCAACTATGCATGCTTTAACATCATGAGCAACCATGTAACTATGCAAATGTGCACTACCATTAGCAACATCTATTTGTATTTTGAAAATATGCTACAAAATTAAACTAATAAAGTATTCACCAGAGGTCCAATACAGATACATATCAAAACACAAATTGCCTCTGTCTGCAAAACACCATTTTATTCTCTCATAGTACTTCTTCCCTGAGACGAATGTATGATGCTTTAAATCTATAGCTACAACTAGATACTAATTAATCATACTTACATAATGAATGAAATGTAATTTACCATACTTATCCTTGGAGTTCAGCTTTTTATTACTGTCTAATCCCAACTGTTGGAAAGTATTTTTGCAAAGGGAAAGATGCATAACCCCTGATGGATAGATGAATATGCAGTCATCAAGATGAGAGGTTACCAGGGAACGGGCACACAAAGTTCCTGAAATCAATGATCACAAGGGGTTCAATTTTTAGACATACCTTGCCAAACAAATGTTCTCAGGAAATCATGTTCAATTAGTTTGGATATTGGCATGTTTGATGCTTTCACATATTTATAACTTTTCTTCCATGATTCTTCTGCTGGTATTCCGTTCAAGGTATCTGGTAAAATAATGGACACCTTCTGCTTAATGCACAATTATAGCAGCCTTAATTAGCAAACCTGCTCGAATAAAGGAGAGAAATTGTTCAGAAAATCGGAAAGCTCTTCAGACTTGGTTACATGCTTCTCAAAGTAGCCGTACGTCGATTTATTACACACTCCTGGCTAATGGTCTTGTTAATAATATTTTCAAAAGCAGTTGTTTCAAACCTTAGATTTTCCAGATGCCATCTTCAGATTTTGCATGTAAAGAAATAGTATCTTGATGGATAATTACCAAATTTCTAATCCATGAAATTACCTGAACGAATAACTTTTGAAAACAACAAACGCTTCAGCATTTTAACTGCTTCGACATGAGGAGAGAATCAGTTCTTACTGTTATCAGTCTTGCCAATGAAATTTTACGTTCAACAACAATTAATAAGTGGATATCAGATTTAATAACGGAATTCCTACATAAAGAAGAGCAACAAAAGAAATGAAAGCATCTATCATCACAAATGGAACATTTCAGACTGTATGTGTCGATGCAAGTAATGTGAGCTGCAAAGATTAGAAATACCAATCTTAAGAAGGCTTGCATAAGGTTTACGAAAACCCGTAATAATGGTATTGCTCTAGAAAGAAAAGACAATAATCTTGCAAAGAATGAAGAATCACAATTCAAAAGATTCAAAACAGAATCCTTTAGATGATATGTAAAACAAAAAGATGATGTTTGAAAAACAAATACGTGAAATTTCAGTTCAATATTTATTTGAATTTAGAGAAATAATTTTTCTTAGTTTTCCACCAATCAGTGAGGATAATTCAAATACTGAAATTTTTGGATCTCTTAAATAATTTTTTTTAATTTTAAATCATCTGGAATATGCGCAGGATGTGCTACAGTGGGGATGTGATTTCAGATGTGAATAGCATATCTCAAAACAAATCCAGGTTTAAGGAACTCTCCTCAAGATGATGTGATCCAAATTGGTGCATAAGTACAATATGTGAAAGCATCTAGTTCTTGCACGTTAACGGTGGTGTTCCGCTTTTAATAAGAAGGAAAAGTCACATTATTTAAACTAGGTAGTAATACGTATACCTACATTAGCAAACATTGCACTTTACAAAGAGGAGACTTACAAAACGAAAATCTGGCGTGATTCATGATTGGTTTTTACTGACGAAGAATTTCGTGTCCACCCGATCGAAATTGCGCGTAATAAATCGATTCATGCCATAGCTCAAGAACACTGGTCACTACCTTATGAACCGTACTTAAATTATGAAAAAAAAAATAGGATGCCCAGACGCATGCATATATCCAGAAATATTATTATTATTATTATTATTGGTGCATCATAAGGGTTGAAAATAATATGAAAATGCAAAATTCTACTGTCTCGAAAACAGAAGTTAATGCCACAAAGAACGTTGTCAAGAACACTTGGCATCAGGAAAGCACTTCAAAAAACTGTGACCATCACACTTAACAAAATAAAGTTTTATTAATTAATCTCATGAAGAATTGTTCAGTTGACTGAACATCAGATCTCCCACTATATCTGGAAGTAGCTCCAAAGAATGAAATAAAACTTCTGTAGTGAGTCTATCTGGAAGATGTGTCAGAAGTTGAGCCCCTGTACTGAAATCCAAAGAGAGCAAGGTATCCTGCAACACATGCATAATAGCTATAGGTGCTACACTATGATGCTGCTAAGAAGCTGCAACACACCAATTGCGACTCTCAATAAGAATGACTCTCCATCTCGCAGAAATAGATCCCAAACTCGACTGGCAGCTTCCAAATTAAGAGAACGTGCATACAAGGTATACACCCAATCTAAAAGGTACAGTTTGGGTTGTAGCTGTAATTGCTGAAGATGCTGGTACAATTCTGGTAATAGATTCTGCAATCCTAGTTCATATATATGTAAATAAACCTGCATCTGAAAATGAACATATCAGTTTACAAAGTTTATGTATTTGCTTACCTTAGGCTCATTCAAATGAAAAAAAGCGTGTAACATTGGGAATTGCAAAAGGTTGTGGAAGCATCTAAAGGCTTCATCCAGATCCATATTTAACAAGAGCATAGCAGCTAGATAAGACATGCCTTGCACATAACCTAGTTCTGGATTACTAAATGCATACACAGCTAACAGCTGCTGAAGAGCACTATGATAAGGACCATCTCTTTGGAAAATCCTTAATGCTGGAAAAGTACGAGAAATATCCAGACTGATATGCTCCAGGTAATCTAGGCTTTGCTGATCTAATGTATGTTCTGCTTTCTTCATTCTTCAATTGCTGATATAAGAAAATTAACTCAATTGCGTTGTGTTCTTACTTTTCTAATTCATCTCGAAAGACTTTGCCATTTGTTGATGAATTATGCAAAAGTATAGGCCACAATTTATAACGAATACATGGAGGTATACCTTGCCACCACAACTTACTAGTACTCTTATCAGTTTTCCTAAATTACTTCCAGATTTCTCAAGCAATAAGTTAGGTTACAACTTACGCAGTTTCCCAATTTGGCAAAATTTTTGTCTGCCAAACCTGGATAAGGTAAGACAATTTATCTTCTTCTGCATACTGCTGCAGCATGAGTTCATGTTGCATTTTCAAATCACAAATGGCTAAAAGCAGTATTAATATTACTGAAATATGTGTTTACCTTTTTTTTTAGCTAACTGCAAAATATGCTCATATTCCTGAGTATGTTTTTGTTGTTCTTTTACATTTTTTGGTGGCAAAGGAAACCACCTCTGTTCTGGAATCAATCCCATTGTACTGATAATTAATTTAGAGGTCTTCAAATTGGTCTTGAAAATGATGATAAACAAATTATCGATCTAAACTGTATATACCTTATTGGTTTGACCATCTCCAACTGCATTTTTTCCTTTATCGTTGCATGACAAAAGTACATTCATTCCATGTGTCTTCCTGAAAACTACATTAAAATGTGTGTTTTTTTCTATATATTAATGAAGGACAGTATACAAATGCTTGACAACTATTCTGGAGTATTTACGCTACCCACATACTATTGTAAAATAGAAATGTAATATAGTATTTATGAATGACATGACTTCATTCACCTGCCAGGTGAATCATCAATGAATGAACTTAAAGAGTGATACAGCAATATTTTTAAATCACTACAGTAGCACTCATTAAACAGTAAACTAGAAATGTTCACCTTTTACAAAACTGATAAATCTTCCCTACTGGCGAAGTTCCTTCTGGTGCAGCAGAGCTTGGCAACTCTTTTTTTGAAACTGACGCATTGCAATTTAGTTGTCGTACACAAGTATTCACTAAGTTCTCTGAATGCAGATCGTTATCAACAAAATTATTTTTTAAGCATTCCGTTGATAGTGACGATTTACAGTTGCAATTCTGTATTTTTGTTTCATCATTTGTGGCTGCATCAAAACTCGATTCTGGTGAAATATACGTCAAACTATTTTCAACTTCCTTGATGCTTTCACATGCATCCATCGCCGTTTCGGTGCATGTGTGACACTTGAGTGCATTAACATATTCTTCAGCCAAACGCAAATTTGCTGCCATAGTAACAGCATCACAAACACTGCGTCCCCATTTCTGTAAAATGTAACTATTACAAAATTATGGGATCCATAACGCAGTTTTCCATATTGGCTTAAACCCAATTACGTTATGCATGAGGTCAGCACGCCGATTCGATTATCTATTAAATGAACATAAGAACTCAATTACAACATACAACACAAATAAAAGTTGTTACCAGAGGTCTTGGTATAATAATCGCTTCTTTGTTCCGGAGATGAATGATTGGCTTCATCAATCAAAATTAATAACAGACTTTAATATCATAAGATTAAATCATCAAGTTCAGCAAAAATTCGGATCCCATCTTCGATATTCGATATGCACACAATATTATGATGAAGCAAGTATTGCCAACACATTTCATTTAAAAAAAATATCATGGTTTTCTTAATGAATGAATACGAAAAAACTCCTGAATATTTTTGGGATTTTTTCAAAATTCCGGCTCGCATCCTCTCACTGAATAGTTTACCATTAGATGCCTTTCTAAAATCGGCTTACAAATAGTTGCACAATTGTGCATTTATTATAAATTTTTGAACGATTCTTCTTTCTTAAATATTCAAATGGCAAGCAAATAATCAATGCATTTCAGCCGAAGTGTGCTGATTTCCATAACAATGATTTCCTACACTGCTTCAAGTTTCATGAGCAATTTTCTAAGAAACTACCAGAGTTCCTTGCAACAAGGAAAATGTTGTAATGAAAGGGCACAGTTATACGAAAAGCTCTTGTAGTTTAAAATGTTCGAAGCCGTTTAAAATTCAGAACTAAGCATACGTCTTCCCTATAAGAAACTATAAAAAAAAGCTTAGGTAAATATCAGGGTAATATATCAAGATATGCACATAATAATGAGACTGCAAGATTATCTAGATTTATAACTTAAGAAAACGCAGAAATACTTGAGATGGTTTGTAATTCAAAGACAACCTATGATTAACTTCTCTAAGCAAGTATATTACTCAGGGAGTCATCGATTCGTTTTCATTATCAACTTTCTAATATTAATAGCTTTCAAGGAAGAAAGACTTCTAAGTTGCAATTCTATAAGTGAGAAGAATCTATCATAGCGATGATCCACACATTTTTTTGTTCATTTCTTTGTATATGTTCATAGTCATTTTTTTAGCTTCATTTAGGGAAAGAATACTCATCTGCATTTTTCTCAGTGAAGTACAATATAATAAATGAAAACATACTTTCTTAAATTAGTCGAATGAATTTGGCAGAAGAATAACTTTGAGATTTGATTTGATACACTTTATAGGGAACTGATGAATCAAGGCATATTTTTCTGAATTAAATGCAATATTCTGAATGATATTTCTTCTGGTTTTTTTTTGTTTCGTGTTTCCTTTCCACATAAGTCATGCAAACGCGAAAAGGCAAACCTAAATTGGTTGCCAAAAAAATTTTCGTATTTTTTCAGGGTGCATGTGAATCATTTCCTTGCTGTTGGGGGCGCCAAGACAAATAATTGCTGGGAAAGTCGTTGTTTGCCTGGAATGAAAACAATTCTGTCGATTGAAGCGCCTTATCAAGAGTCGAAAACTCGGTGAGTGGGAAACCATCAGACGAAGGCAGTGCATGTGTTGTCCTCGTCCTCGCGGAGTTAGGGTAGCGCAAATTGAAGTGGCAGGGTAGCATCAGCGATGATGGAAGCCTACTTGAACAAAAAGGATTTATATTTCCTGCAACAAAAACACAGTGACAACCGTTGCTAGCGACATAACAACCAGAATCGTAACCTGTATTCCTGAATTTTAATGGTTAACGCAGGGCACATGTTCGAAGTGTAAGCGTGATTTCAATTTAGAAAATGCTTACTTTACGTTTATCCTGACAAACCGCCTTAATCAAACCAAGCGCATGGTTCTTCAGCCACATCAACTTGGTTTAACATTTATAATTTTCACAGCAAGCAGCCAAATCACTGAAGACGCAGAATGTGGAAGGAAAGTTTGCTCTACCCCTGTGCCTATTGCAAACAGAACTCATTACAAAAAGTCGGACATACTTCAGACATAGAAATAACAAAGGGAGTCAGTGAGGCACATATACCTGCTAAACATGAAGACCTTTAGCTACAAAATACAAAGCCAACTACTGAAATCTGTAAAGTGACGAAAACGACCTAAACATATCCCTTTATCTGATTAGGGCTAGCACAGTTACAGTTCAAGAAGAATACATGATTACAAATGAAAGGAAACTGAATTTCAGGAAAAAAAGGGAATGATTTTCCAATTTGTGAGTTGAACATTATCGGCAAGATGCCTGTATGCAGCTTCCTCATTTTTATTAGTGTCTTTTGCAAGTACGTACATACTGAGAGTATGCACACACTTTCCTATAACTGAGCTCATTTTCTTTCAGTGGAGAATTTTCATTTAGCAGTGGGGACTGATCTGATCGGACGATTTAATGTACTGTGAAATCTTCAGAGAATGAAAAATAATATCTCAATTTAAACCTCACCCTTCTGATCATTTCTAAGTATTTTATGAATAGTTCGTGATAGGTTTTTCTGTTTGGATTATTGATCTATTTAGCTGGTTATAGAATTCTTTTCTGGAGGTAGTCGAGGAAAATATATAATTTTTAACAACCTGATTAGTTTCCTTTTCTGTTGAGTATGAAATTTTATTCAGGGGAAAAATTTTCCTTCAAAATCAACAATATATGATGTAAAGTATTTATTGAGCTAAAGCTTTTACGTACCCAAGAACCAGCATGCTATAACAAAGACATGCTAATGTTTCAACTTTTCATGGTTCCAGCAATATATAAAATCAGAAGTTGTCAAAATATTTAAGAGATACGAAAAATAAAAGATTCATGTTTACTAATCTCTCTATTTCGAATATTTCTATGGAATCCAAGCATGGATGTGCTAGTAGTAAATCAATCACAAGGGTTCACTGTGGCTTTGGAGGAGTTTACTGTGGAGGACTCACAAGCTGGAAACGAGTTTTTGATTACTTCTGTAAACAAATCATGATTTTTCTTCACTCTAAATATTTGGAACGATTTCCTTAAGCTTTGTTTTTATGAGTACTACTTTCATCCAAAGATGAATCAAATCAGAAATAATTAGATGAGGTTTCTACATGATGCAGGATAATACATCTCAAATACACTACTGACTTCATAATTTCTTTTTCAACTGTACTGTGTTATGATGGAGAGTTGTCATTTGTATAATAATTCAGGTACTTGACACATCTGATTTTAGCTAAAATAAATTTCATTCAATTCTTAGTAGGTCTTTGTAATTGTTTTCAATATAAATTTCGATCTCTTTAATTTCATTCTTTTCTATTTATTCAGTGTGTTTGTATCTCCCGTATGTCATTCATCCAGAAATTTGTCTCCATCCATTGCAAATAGTAGTTCTTGCATTTAACTACAAACTTCATTTTGTATTGACTTCAGAAAGTTTATTCGTTTTAAAATGTCTGGAGACCTTACGGGTTTTCCTTATGCGCTTAGTCAAGAGTACACTGGTCTTACCATATTGTAAATTTTTCTTCCAGCAATACTCCAAATTTTTCATAAATAAATGCGTTTTGAGGCGGCTGATCAGAGACTCGTTTTTAATTTCGAAACCTTTTTTCGTATTTGCGTGTGTGAATTCCAATTATTTCTTTGGCGAAAATCTCTTGACAACCACGGATGCCTTTGTGAAATCAAATTTTTGAAAGTTTCTGCTTCTCCACCGGTCGATTTGGAATTCGTTTTGAATCAAAATTTAGCCACATCTTGGTTCTATAATTCTATTTACCCCAAGTTGATATAGCACACATAGGTACAACATGAAAACTTGATTCGTTCATTTCCTATCGTAATAGATGAAACAAAGTTTTGGAGTACCCCCTCTTCTCGCCACGCTTCCGGGAAATATTTCAGGAGTATTTCTGAGTCTTATTTCTTAGTCTCGTCTATGCTTTATTTCTTAAAAATACACCAATCCAGATTTTAAGAACAGACAATGATCGCACCCACAATGACAAAATCAAGGAAGTTTTTGAACCAGCAATAAGAATCCCATCGCAATTTCCGTCCTCGATTAAGATGCTGCCCTTGCGCAATAACCAACTCAGGGCATCGATATCCTCAGGATAAGAGATATACATGTAATGATTTCAAGCTTGAACACTTTTCTGGATCACGCGTTCAAAAACATTACACAAATCATGTGTAAGCAATCCTGGTCGAGTCATTCGTCTGATGACCGGAGTAGGTGTGTGCATGTGGGGGCGTGCTCACTCCTAAGCAAGAAAAACCGCTCTCATGCAAATATAAACAAACCAATAAGTCAAAAATATATGCATTAAACGTATGCATATGGTTTTTCTTTTTGCAATAGCAACCTGCAATGAGGGCAGAGTATGTAGCAATTGGATTCTACTGTTCCCCGTGTTTTTGCGGCAGTTTTCGAAACTGTTTCGGTTAGGTAAGCAGAGCTTTTTCAAAGCAGGCTTATTATTTACTTTTTCAAAGTGAATAAGCAGTTTACATTAAAATGTAAGTTTTTTTCATATGAAATTTGAATATTTGTTTACATGTCAGTTTCAACTTGTGGAAGGTGTGCGCGGGAAGATTTAACGGGATGTGTTATCCAAAGCAGTTAAGCATGTGTTACACATTCTGACGTAATTATATTACTTTAATTTTGATGTCTCTAGTGTATTAGACAGTGTTCTCGTCTTTCTCTGGAAATGTAAGCCAAGAAAGCTAGTTCCAAAAGCGTTCTAGAAATAAAAGAGGTTGAAGTTTTACTGGATGAATTTTGGTCATACAGTAAAACTGTCAGCCAAGGGTTGCAAAGTACAAATTACAATGTTATCAGTGTTTTTCTATGAATTCAGTGTGGTAGAGCCAATCATTGTTTGTTAAGAGGAAAGATCCTACAATGAAACGCCACAGTGATGTACTTCTAGCATTGTGTGACTTAATTTGTTAAATAAATTTATTCCTACAAAAGATTCTGAAGCAAAAATTTGAAACTTCATTCAAAATATGGCAATGATTATTCAATGAATTTGATTTTCAGGAATGTTCAGATATAGGATTTCTTCAGATTCAAGTACCCCATTTAGCTTTATCAATTGCTAAGGTATATATTGAGGAAAAGTTGCAAAAAATAGTGATGCAGTGAAAGAGAATGAATTTTCTAAAACTAGATAAGAACTTTTAGGGCCAAGAAATATGTAAAGCATCATGGAAACTTTATGGAAAGATGGAAAAATTTGTGTGGAGTACCATGAATTACAGGTAAACATGTAAAGAAATTATAAATAGCCTTTCATGCAATAGTTTATAAATAAACATTAAGTAAATATATGAATTTGTGTTCATATAGTTTTAAGAATACTTATTTAAGTAGAAGCACACTAGTACTAATGTTTTGCATAGGCTTCTGCCATGGGAATTGATAGAGAGGGACAGCTGGTGATGCTGGCTGGGTAAGTATTAATTCATCATTTTATTAACTTTGATACAGTGTAAGAAGGAGTTGGGTGAAACTAATTATCCAAATATTTTCCTTCAGGAGGAGAATACTAGCATTACTTAATCTAGACAGACCTGATCAGTTAATGATGAAAGTTCCGAGGTCGAACAAATGGGAAATTGGAGTTGCAGTTTGGGGACCCCTACCTGAATGTGCTGACAAAATTACGCTCAGTGTAAACAAGTTTTATATGAATTTTCCAAAATATCATTCTGGGAATTGTAAAGTCTGTAAAATGTCAAATATAAAAAATGCAGGGAAATTTGTGTATCTCAGATGCATTTAGTTATTGTTCAAATAGATATGTGATGTCCAAAAACTATTTTTTTTAAAGCTAATTGGTTAAAATTAAATGGTGTCTTTAATGTTTTGAAGTACCAAACTTAGTTCTCACTGAACTTTATTGTAATTTTTCTTAAGGTTATTGACAAATAAATTTAGCATAATGGTAAGAGATGTCTTTAGGACTTTGACTTTTCTTTGTAGAATTTTGTTCCGTTAAGGGAATTCCAATTGTATTATCTTACAGTGTAATCAAATATGTGAACTACATCAGCACAGAGAAGGATCCCTCACAAAAATAAGTAATTTCTATGCACATACTCGCTCCATCTGTGACATAGATTGGCACAAATTTGATGCACATCTGCTTGCAACTTGTTCCATGGATTCTTATATATATGTTTGGGATATTCGCACTCCTGACAGACCAATTTATTCTTTAACAGCTGTAGGTAAATGTGTGTATTGCTGTCAAATATTTTTGTTTTATGTTTTTTAAAGCTAGTGCTAATCAAGTCAAATGGAATAAAATCTGTGGACAAGTTTTTGCAACTAGTCATGAAGGTGATGTTCGTCTATGGGATTTAAGGAACTTAAACTCACCAACTTTATACATTACTGCACATATTTCCAAGATTCATAGCTTAGATTGGAGTCCTTTTCATAAAAACATTATGGTTACTTCCTCACAGGATTTTAATTTTAAATTTTTCAATACTGATGCTCCTAGAATTCCTGAACATACACAAAAAACAGACCTTCCGGTCTACAAAGCACGTTTCACAGTGAGTTTCGGAAATTTTGAAAGATACTTCAAAAATTTTTCTTCATCATTATATGACATTATGTGGCATGTTTCAAAATATTTGGTTTTTATTTAATGATTTTGGTGGGTTCGAAATGTTAAAGAATCTAATTTAAGCCATTTCCTGGTGGTTTGATGACTGTGTTGATGCCACAGTTCACCCGTGAAAGCAGCTTGTTGTTATGGAATTGTGAACATCTCTCAAATTTATCTGTGCTCCATACTTTGGAAAAATTTCCTAGTGCTGTATTAGATTTTGAGTGGAGGAAGTGCAATGGTATGTCATGCATAAAAGTTTCCTCCTGTCACTAAAAATGATCTCCACAGATTCCCATGATTTTCATTTAGTAACGTGGTCTAAAGATTTTAACCTTAGAATATGGAAGATGAACCAGCAACTCCTCAAAGTAAATTGGTGGCAGGCAGATATAAATTTTCATATTTCTATTTATAGCTGTGTAGAAGTGCTCAGGTACAAGATGCATTTGAAGCACCCATGAAAGAATTTCAGTCAGTCAAAGATGCTTCAGCTTCTGATCTAGGTAATTATTATCATCCAGGATTATTATTTCTGAATGTAAAGTCTGTTTTCGGAAATGATAAAAAGCATTGCCTGCAAAGATCTTGCAGCTTTCAGATTGCTTGTTTACTGCATTTGTATGAAAGTTTTCTCTCTAGAAGGTCTTGATTGCAAGGAAACTAAAGTGGATTCTAAATCTGTAAATGAAACGACGCCCAATTCAGAAACTCGTACTTCTGATCAATTTTCCCAAGATACCGGAAAGGGATCGGCAAACAATGAATCAGTACTACAGCCCCAGTCTTTAAAACAGGAATTTGCCCTTATTAACACTGCAGTGAGTAATATTAAAGTAGAAAAGGTAAGTAATTTGTTCATACAGTTTACTGTGTTCTTAAAAACCACTAGATTGATCTACAAAAAGGAAGTTGCAGAATTTCTGGTGATTACAAGAATCATAAGGCATTCTTAAAGGTTGTGTTTCCACCAACTTATCCTTGCAATTCTGCACCCTCTTTTCATGTTATGAGTGGAACTACTCTTAATGATGCTGAAAAAAGTAAAGTGCTTAAGGTAAGCATCAACTTTTCAAGAATCTTAGTTATGTTTTGCTATTGGTTTGAAGCTTTGTGATGTTTTGAATTAGTTTGAAAAAAGAAAATATACCTAATTTATTTTTAAACAAGCAAGTATTAATAACTTTTATCCTATCCTTTTAAGATAATTTAGAAAACTAAATAAAAGAAAAATGATAAAGAGAAATGAATAAAGGAAACATGTATTTGAAATATTATTAAATTCAGCAGCTCAAGAAATTCTCAGCTATTCATGTAATCAAAGAAATGGGAAATAAAAATGGGAAAGTGACTACAGTATCTTAAAACAAAAACATAATCTTAAAAATTTTTAAATAATTTTAATAAATTGGCTTTGATGATTTGATTTACATGGAAACCACATGGAATGTAGACAGCAAAGATTCCTTCATTGCAGAGATAATGCGAGAGGAAAAGAAAAAAAAAGTCAGTAGGAATGAAAAATGCATAGATTAATGTAGAGCAAGAATTCAAGCTTCATTCAAAACAGACAAGGTTTTGAAAAATATTGGGTGTATTTGATTTCCAACACTGATGAAAACACTTTGAAATTAAATTAAGATCACTAGTTTAGCAGTTTTAGCAAATGAAACTCCTTAAAAGTGAAAGAGTAGTTAATTGTACTATAGTGTATGGTATATATAAGCAAAATAAACGCCTAAGTTTTCAATTAACGACAAAGGTTTTCGGATTAATTATACTTCGAAATAATTGATCAAAACTACAAGTACAGATAGAAAAATAAATCTAAGTATCTTTTTAAAGTGTTCTGTTTGGGGTCTATGTACAAATTCTGATATATGGTTTCTTATTCAGGAAGACACGAGTGTAAAGCTATTATATGAATTTGATATAGAAACAATAATAATCACCTGCATCAGCTTAGCAAACTAATGACACTCAACTTTCTGGAGTGCTTCTATGATCAGAAATTAAGTATAGAAAGGTAGTTTATGTGCAGAACAGGCATGACTATAAAAGAAGCAACTGATAAAAAGCTTTGAAAATCTTTTACGATAATAGGAAGTTGAAAGAAAAAGAATGAACAAAGAAAACATTCCTACTGTGGATTTAGTTTTCAGGGAGGAAGGGTACATGTAAATAAGATTAAAGTTGAATTGGCATTTCTTTGATTCTATCCAGTGTTTTCTCATTTTCACAACTTTCGTTAAAGAGTTTTCAAAATTTGAAAGTTTCTTAGAAATTTGCGCAATTGTGGATAATAATGTGCTGTTTTTGATCATGTTTATAGTTTCGATATAAAATTATTTTTACATTTTAATAGCTGCATATTTAATTATAATTCTGATGGTTCTTTGTTGTAGTATCAAGTGCCCATGAATGTTTCCAGAAAGCTAATTTTTTTTTAGTTTTGAGTAGACCATGAAACATCTTAATGCCCTTCCATTCAAATATTTTGTGAAAACATTGTACCATGTAGATCTTTGAGTAATCATATGATGACAGAATGGCATTTTACATCAAATGATTAAAAATTTATTAGATGTTAAAATATTATTATTCTAGCCTTTCTTTTAAAATGTGTTTTCATTACTGTTTCTAAAAACATTCAGTAACCTTTTGGTTTATCACTTATTTGGTTTTGTGCTTTACTTTATGAATGTCAGGTGTGGGCAATGTGTGCACTCTTTATTTGTTCTGTAATCATAATTTTCATGATGTCTTGATGTCCAATGCTTGTATTTATGTTATTCCTGGATCCTTTATGAACTTTGACCCATAAACTATCTTATCTATAAACATCTTTTGTGTACAATTTTATAAATTTCTAAATTTAAATTTTTGGTTTTTCAGAAGTTCATTCGTTTTGTTTAATTTGCTCGAATTTGCTATAATGGATTTATTATTTTGTTCTCACACATTCTGTTCCACATTGTATCAGATCTTCAAAAGTACTTATGCATATTTGCTTGTCTTTCTAAAGGTACTTCAAGATACAGCAATGCAGTGTGTAAAAAAAAACAGAAACTGTTTAGAACCTTGCATCAGACAACTGAACTTGTTAGTTGAATCTGTATCTGAATCAGTAAGTTGAATATGTATTTGGTCCGATCAGTGTTTTTCAGGTCAATTCTAACAACACAACTGAAAAATTCAAAAAAAGCAAAGCTTTTCAAGATGATTCATATAAAAGTTTCAGAAATACTAGTGTACCTTTTCCACAAACTTCTGGAGCACGTTTCTGTGGAGCTGGTAAAATCTATTTTTCCCTGAGATTTTTCTGACTTTTTTTTTTCCATGCCAGCTATGCTTATGGTGATTTTTTTTTTTTTTTTGTAAATTGATTACTATTAGTCAGCATCCATTTCATTTCGCAAGTAAGGATTAATATGATTAGTGTAAATTGCGTTTTTTTATTAATATCTTTTACCATCAACAAATTTATAGCTGGTCAGCAGACATTTATAATCCTCTTAGTGTGAAAATACTTCGCAAAATATGTAGTAGATTGTGAAATTCATGTAGTATAATGAAAGCAATCAGTCTCAAGATCTGCCCAAATCAGAGATTATTTGTAATAGTGATTTTTAAGTAACTATGTGACTGCAAAATGCTTTTCTTTAGACTAATTTGAGTGCCGAACTTTGAATGATAGTACAGCATAAATACATGAGAAATACTAACTATTTATTAAAATACTATGATCATTTGATTCATGGAATGTCTCATGTTTTGATTCATTGGCATTGTTATCATTTTAGTGAAGTGCATGTTCAGTGCATGTGTATAAAATTTACAATAAAATTCCATTTTCATGCAAAAGAAGTTTATCAAGATGTTCCTTGTCTGCAGAACCGTGCTTGTTTTAGGACAATTGGTGTGCTTTGCTCGACCATCCTTCATGAAAAAAGCAGGGAATGCTGATCTTCCTAGGTCTTTGTCTGCCCTTTCAGCATATATATCTAATCTTGGTACAATAACTGGAAATTATATATTCCGTTCTCAGCCACAGTCCCCCAGTAATGAAGCCAATGTATCTGTCTCTTATTATTATCAGGATGTAAGTATTTATTAGGAAAAGACTTTATACTAATATATTGATTACCCAGAAATCAAAGCTGAAAACAAAAAGTAGAAACCAAGTAGACAGTCTTGGACGCTCAGGAAAAATTGGCCAAGTATTCATATATGACATGTGTGATTTGATGCTCTTGAACAAGGATTTAGCTGTTCAGTATATGTAATGTGGTAATTCATTAAAATGTAATTTAAAGTACCCTCTTCAGTTTGGATAAAGATTTATGTCATACATGTAACCATAATGCTGATGCAGCTGAAAGTATTGGACGCAAGGATCTGGTGCATTTCTGGAAATTATTGGAGTTAGTGTTGACTCCTGCTCAAATGCCTATGAAGGAAAATGATAGTATGCCATGGCCTCTTCATCCCTTTGGTCAGAAACTGCTCCAGGATTTGTATGTCTTAAATCTTGAAAACTTTTTTCATTTTCCATTACAATAGGATTGATCATTACATGAAATTGAGAGATATTCAAACATTGGCCATGCTTTGCTGTGTTGCCAGCCTGGATTTCTTGGAATTAAATTTGAATAAAAAGAAATCTTTTTTCGAAAATCCCGTAAGAGTTTTCAATTTAGTGTGAACAATCACAGAACTGTAAAATGCAGTGAATTATGTTCTCTTAACTAAATATATCAATTTGAGTTAATACCATTTTTTCATTTTTATAGCGGCATTTTTGGGGCAAATGGGTCCTCAAGGTACAGTGCAAGTCTAACGTAATTAAACTGATTATAGCCAGCTTTTTGTGATAAATGTATTGCTACGTTAACAGCTTTCGTAATAAATGTTTTGCATGACCATTAGCTAACAAATTTTTATAGCCAGTTCATTGCTATTTGTTTGCTCTTTGGACCTCAAATTTTTTTATTATTAGCTTGGTGGGAGTCCCTATCACACGTATCATGTAACTGATATTGGAGTAGATACTTGGTTAATTCCCAAACAAAGTCGTTCAAATTCGTGGTCTCTTGAAGAACTAAAAGTGGAAAATGCAATGATTGAAAATGAGAGTACTCAATCTCCAAAATATGATTTTCAGTAAATTTAAATCCAGCTGTAAAAAAAAAGCCTTTAATGAGTAATTTCTTGCAGATTTTTGAAGTCAAATAAAAGTCATGTTTATGATTGTTATAAGCAAGCATATGGAGAAATCCTGTATCGTTGGCAGTTGTTGGAGTCCAGAGCACAGGTAATTGTGTACTCTAAAAAATGGTGCTCCATGTATGCTGTCATTGTGTTTGTGTTATCGTTTTTATGTTGATGGATTAAAGTATTTGCAAATGCTTCATTCCCTGGATGTCCTAATTTTTTTTTTTTTGCAAAACTGTGATTATCTTGAAATCTTTGGCAAGAAATCTTTTACTTAATCGAAAACCAAATGTATGTGAAGAAAAACCATTAGTGTTTTACTTATTAGATGATTTATATTGGAACCTTAGGCATATTTATTTGGGAATATTGTTTTATGATTCCAATGGGTATGCAGCTTACAGGAAAATAATTCCAATTATAAAATATTCTTGTTATGTATGAACTGTTGCCAAATTGAAGGATGGAAGTATTCCTTTTGATAATGAGGATATTATTATTGAACAGAAATGAAAATATTGAATGATTGAAGTGGAAGTATATAAAGTACTTAAAAGTTTTTGATCTAAAATTAGAAAAGAACAGATGTAAGGCAAGTGCGTATGTTTACTGATGTACGTTCTCAGATTCAAACTGTTTTTGATTGTTTCATCTTGTCTTAAAGTTTGTGTAGTGCATCATGTTTAAAGGCATTCCAGCTTTTGAAAGCAGACTATGTGTGAGGACATGATGTTGACAAATGTGGAAAAAATCCGATACATGCTTTTTTTCTGAAACATTATTTGTAAAAACTAGTAAAGGATTCTAAATAGTGTGGCATACTGAAAAAGTATTTTTTCTTTTTTAGGTTGTGATTTAATTTACTCTTGGCTTGTGCTTCAGAATTCTTTTTTTGCATACAGGGTATTCCATAATTAATATGCTTCCTTTTGCAGCTTAAGGTATTTTATCGTAAGCTAAGGTGACTATGGTGACTAAGGTGACTATTTTCACGTTACGGAATAACAAAAAAAACGACTTTTGTTATTCCGTAACATGAAAATTCACATCCTTTTGCCGATTTTTTGTCAGAAAACACATTCCCTATTCAGAGTACTTCGAACCAACGTTGAGGTATTCTTTGTGAATCAAACACCTTGCTCCCGTTTGCCTAGACTTTTAGTATGCCTTACAACTTTTGTATAAGTTTCAACTTTTGATGTTTATTCCCCCCCCCCTCCCCCCTTGATTAGTCTCTCAGAGTTTGTTCCTTCATGGTTATCATGTGAACCCTCTTCTTGCTGTCAGGTTTTTTTGTAATGTGCCAATTTTTTAAAACCACTTTGGAGGTGAATTTGTGTTTCGAGTACCTCATCCAACTTGACTGGTGCAGTTTCCTCACTCTTATGTCCTTCCACGTTCACAACTGACAATTTGAAAAAGGCAGTGAATATTCTTTCCATACAGGTGGTTTCATGATGGATAAAGCGATTATCTTTTTACTTTTAAATGAAAAATAAAAGTTGATTTACTGGTATTGGTTTGACTAGAGGAAAAAAAAAGAAAACATATAGGTAGAGAAATGTACATACAAAAACCTCAATGAATAACTTTGTCTTTAGTCGTATGTAAAGTAGGTTTTTTTCAGTTCGTAAATGTGCACATCAGATGCTACAACGAAAATTACGAAAATTACATTTGTTTTTATAAGTATGGATTCGTCTACATACGATTTCCATAAACTTGACCTCGCTTTTTGATAATTATTTCTAGGAATATGTGAGAAGTGGAAACATGCCAGTAATTTTTTGTACCCAGTAATGCATTGCTTGGTTTGTTCTCTGTGAAAAATTTGTCATTGGGTTTCCATTATGGCTGTGCTATGTACTATGCTGTGTTGACAAATGAGGTCAAGCACATGTTTGTGTTAAATGAATTCCCATCATGCTTCTATGCATAAAGACCCATCATTTATTTTACAAGCAAGGCTAGTTTTCTTTACAGATTTTTTAACCATTTCTTTCTGTCACTACCGTCCTGTACTTTTGAATTGTGTTAGCTTAACTGGCAAGTTAATAAATTCGGTCATTGTTCATTTATGGAGTGTCTTGTATACCCTAACTGTTTGTGACTGCTTCAGTTTCAGTTAAATTGAGAATTTTCATCCTTATATTCATACATTATTTCTGATTAATTTCATATACTTGTGTTCATATTACTGTGCCTTTGATAGAATGGTGTCTGTCATGTTTCTTGCTCTTTAAAGGTAAAAGTATTAAGAACATTGCAATGAAGAATTTTGTCATTTTATGAAAAAAATGATAAAAACCAACGTTTTTTCCTTTTGTCATTCTACTGGGAATTTTTTTATTGTGTGGTTACCGATTCTTGTGAAGAGTGCCACTATTTTGCCTTAATTCATTGTTCAGTACATAATTTTAAAAGTCCATTATTTGTATTGAAAAGTAAATTGATGTACAAATTATTTAAAAGAATATCTATTGATGTGGCAATCACATCATAGCATCTCTATGATGTATCATTGTAATTTCAAAGTTGTCGGTTTGGTTCAACTCAGAATCATGGTGCATCAGGCCTTTCATTTTAGGTGTTGAAATACTTAACACATGAACCCTGCAATGTCGACAGCATCACATTTGTAGTGGTCTGCCCACACTGTAAACATGACATCAAAGAGAAGACCCTCCTTTGCCATGAATGTAACTTGTATGCGTTCAAGTGCGTTTTGTGTCATCTTCCTGTTAAAGGTTTGCAACCAGTAGACAGTATTTATTTCCCCATGGTAAATATCAATCATCTAAAAAGACATATTTTTCAGGCTCATCGAATTTCTGTTTAATTTGTGGTCATGGTGGTCATGCAATGCATATATTGCAATGGTTTGAAAAACAGACAGTTTGTCCTGCTGGCTGTGGTTGCTCCTGTACAAATTATGGTGCTTTAACATGAATTCACTGTTTGAACCTGTGATTTGAGTTCACAACCCATGAGCTAATGAGGGTATGCAGCATAGTGCAATTCTTATAACAATTTTCGGACAGCTATCAGCATGTTACTTGCAATAATGATTTCTAGATTTGCGTAAATACCTGAAACGAGTCCAAAACGTTCGGTTTTTCCAATAAATTCTATAATCAGAATGATTTCATGTGAAAATTTATTTTGAAACACAGATTCAGTATCCAAAACCAGAATGGTTTTGACTTCTGTGAGAAAATAGTTTTCTTGCAAAGAAATCGGAATCAGGAATGGGATAATCCTGCAAGCAAGAATGCATCTCTTTTAAATAATTTTTTGGTGTCCAGAAAAGTACATTTTCAAACAGTGCAGTCATGGTCCTTGTTTGCTCAATTTATTTTGCAACAGACTTGCAGAATTTGAAAGTGACCTCGGTAACAGCCTCCTTTACAGATGATCTCTTGTACTTTTCACCCTAAACAACTAGTTGGTTGTGTGGATGGGAAGATAAAGTGGAGCAATGTTAGTGATGGTAAGTCTTAAACTGAGGGGGAAATGAACATCAAGCAGTTGATCTCTCCAGTCATAGCACCATATTGTGAGTTGTCATTTCTGAAACTGCATTCCTTAGCAGTTTGTAAGTTGGAACATGTTTGGTTTGGATCCTATAGAAAACCTCTGGGTCGCTTTTTGTTTTTGCTTACGTTGCAATTTGGTCAACCTTAGTGACAACAGGTAAATGCAAAGAGAGCTACGTTGTTTTTGTGCACTATGTCGAAACTGCCGGCAGCATATGCAAACAAAACGCTCCTGGGATTAGGGGTGAACGTTAATGATGAGGACTGGCAGAAATTTGAAACGAAACGAAAGGGGCGAAATATACGTACCTGGTAGCAATCCTGTATCCTTCTGCAAGTTGGTGCAGCATAAGTTTGTGAACACGATTCTCCACGCACTCTCATGGAAAATATGTGCTACATAAGTTCAATTTTGAGGATGTTATGAATGTAGCTCTCGAGGACCGTGTTTGTTTTTTCAATCTTGTGTTCTAATGTATTTACGATTTACGCCACTATTCCAAAATCACAACCCTCCTTGTCACAAAATTTCTGCTGATGGTTCGTGCAACTATAAATGATCGCAGTTGCTCAATTTTTACTAACCAGTTGCAAAGCAAAAGGATTGCTATGCAGTTTTATTTGATGACCGACTCAGGACATAATGTGGAGTGTAGAAATATGCATGTATTGTTTACTGGGGATTAACTCAGCATGGTTGTTCATAAGAGTGACTTAAGTTGCTATTCATCGTACCACAGGCTCTCATATTACGCGGGGATTAATTCTGCGTTGTCCGAGTCCCATAAGGTACACATGGATAATTGATAGTATATATAAAAGATACAAAATGTATCCTAAACATCACAAGAGTCGCATATTTATGATTTCACTTTAAAGCAAAAGGAAAAAAAAAATAAAGAGTTAAAAAAAACAAAAAAAACTCCTTAATGTTTAATTCATTTAAACGATTCGATACCCTCAGCTTTATCGTGCTCGTTGTTGAAGAATGTATATTTTTCACCTATGTTAGCCACGAAAATGTGAATAATGTGGCATTCAACGAACTTAAATCATGCGTTCGTACTCTCTTGAGAAACAAATGAACTGTGCACCGCAAAATTCAAATTTATCCACAGAGACGTACAGGTTTGAACCCGTTGATGCCGGGCCGTTTATTTAAGCAATAAACATACAAGGGTACCTTCTAGACAATTAGTGAATGAGTGCGGGGGGGGGGGGACCGCCTCCCTGCAGAGACGCACAGGACTGTTTTAACGCGTTCTACGAGGGTTATCGCCTTCTTCCCCCGCTTGTTATACGAATCTGCGTTATACGAAAGTCTACTGTAAATGTAAAATGAGGTAATTAGGGCTTATCCTGACTTCCTTACGATGTATTATTATGCATACACTAGAGCGTTATGCTCTTTTTGCACGGTTCTTCGTAATCAGGTATCGGGATACGGTAGTTAGTTACATCTAGTTGTAGGGATACCATACTTATAGTTAGATCTTATTCATCAATTAAGTTATGAAAATCTTAATGTCGGATTCGAAAGGAGTATCTATTCTTGATGATTTAACCAATTGCTTTTATGGATTTAGATTTTTGATCCACAAAATCAACAGTTATACATAAGACTATAGTTCAATTAAGTATAATTGTTAAGAATGCGAAAACTAAAAAGATTAAGAAACATAATAGAAACGAGGTTTCCTCATGAAAAACAACACGTCAATCTACTGCCTCCACGCGAACTGGCTTCAGGAGTCAGGTTGCGCATGGGGAAAACACGAGGGCTCGAGCGAGGCGGAATCCGCCTGCAACCGACAAGGAACCTCACACTCGATAGCCCCTGCAGTGGATGGTAAACAACCCACGCAAATTGCCTTGGCCCTCCTTCATCCCCCAAGATCCTCCAAAACGCTGCAGACAGAAACGAACGAGCATCGTGAAAAATGTCCTGCCTCATTGGAGACAGGAAAAAACGAATGAAGGCGTGGAAAGCTCGGCAGGTAATGGACGCTGCGACCACGAGTGTCGCGCCTAAAGAGCTCATCACCAGGGTCGACCTGCTCGCAACACAACCAGAGGAGGTGGAGTGACCCCGGCACATTGGAACAGCGGGACACTTACAATGCAGTGGCAACAGACGGCGTTTCTTTTCTCCCTGCATCGAGGAATGCTATGCAGAGCGCTCCTCCCCCACACGACAGAAGGGAGTTTGGTTGCAAGTTGTGCAGAGAGCGGTGAAAGGGAAACCTTCCCGCATCTCGTATTGCACTGCGTCGCCATCCGTGATCTTTCGAATCGACTCTTGCCCATTCTGAATCTTCGAGCAGGCGACCATAAAACCAATAGATGGCGCCTCTACTGATGTGATCCACTGACCCCGCCGCGTCTCTGGCAGTTTTCTGCAGTGTTCGCGCTAAAGTGACACGGTAGAACGCCAAAAGGAGAAAGAAAAACAGCAGCGATGCCATGCACTGGACAACGATCTTTTTCGACAGGACATCAAAACCACTCCACCGGAGAAATTCCAATGCAACACTTGTCAACATCCACAAGAGGATGCAGGGGAACGAACAGGACGAACGGAGGTTCATCCCGATCCATCCCTATCCCTATAAACAGCACCTTCTTCTCAATTTTGAATTTCTTACGTTAATATTTGTTTCGTTTTACCCTCCATTATGGGTATTGGAGAGAACCTCGCCGGTTTCTGCAACGATCAATGGCAAGTTATCCCGAAAAGTGGTAGCACAAAGAGTGAAATCACGAAAACCATATAACAACTTTAATGTCAAATCTTTCTGCCTTTTCAGCTTCAGTAAAAACAGCTCCGTCAAATCCGAATGATCAAAGTAGTCGTTGCCAGAACAACCATTCTCTGAGGGAAACTAAATTAAAATCCAACAATTAAAAAAGCAAACGGAGAATTATGCGCAATTGAAAACTCAAATAAAAAGAAAAACCATAGAAACCACATATCCCACAATCAGATTATTTCTCATTAACGACAGACAAAATTCACAGCGTGGAATGGAAGTGTGCTGCAAATAGGAGGAACAACTGCAGCGAAGAAACAGGGCACAAGTCCTTAAAGGGAGGAACAATGCCTTCGAGATCAGGAAAACAGAATTTTTGCAAACACCGCACGCAACTGCTGAACCCTATGCCCATCCAACGTGACATGCAGAGGACAGCAGCCGCACGACAAGGTAAACCATTACGATGTGTGGGAACACTCTACTCACTCCTCGGACCATCCTGCAAATCCACCTACCGAACCGACCCGGCCACCGGCTTCCCCACCCGTGGTTCTCCATGGGAGCAATCCATCCCCCGACGAAACGTTCGGTAAAGAACATCCCTCATGTACTCCCCATGTCCCCGAATCCACGTTGCACATCGCAATATTTTTACGGTCGATATCATCAAAAAGTAGTATCCTTGCGCTAAGGGCTGCAACGGGCATGTTATCCATGCAACTTCGTTACTCATGCAATTTCCAGGTAGCGGTGCAAAGCAACCAAGGAGAAAAAAAAAAAGGACACAAAAAAAAAACGTCCACCCTCCAATGGAAGCAGCACACACACAGTGCAACCCTCCCTGCTGAGAGGAAGACAGCTTCCCGGTCGACCAGGTAGGCGGTTCGCCTCATTTGGAACGCTCGAGTCTCTTCCTCAACCATTCCTGTAACCACCCGACCACCGGTTTCACGCCGCTCTCATGGAGCAATCCATCCCCCAAGTAACGTTCGGTAAAGAACATCCCTCATGTACTTCCCATGTCCCCGAATCCACGTTGCAGATCGCAATATTTTTACGGTCGCTATCCTCAAAAAGTAGTATCCTTGCGCTAAGGGCTGCAACGGGCATGTTATCCATGCAACTTCGTTACTCATGCAATTTCCAGGTAGCGGTGCAAAGCAACCAAAAAGGAAGAGGAGAAAAAAAAAAAGGACACAAAAAAAAAACGTCCACCCTCCAATGGAAGCAGCACACACACAGTGCATCCCTCCCTGCTGAGAGGAAAAGGACGGCTTCCCGGTCGACCAGGTAGGCGGTTGCCCTCATTTGGAACGCTCGAGTCTCTGCTGTAACCATCCCTGGAACCACCCCGACCACCGGTTTACGCACACGCCGCTCTCAAGGAGCAATCCATCTCCCCACGAAACGTTCGGTAAAGAACATCCCTCATGTACTCTCCCTGTTCCCGAATCCACGTTGAAGAAAGCAATATTTCGACGTTCGCTATCCTCAAAAAGTGGTACCCTTGCGCTAAGGGCTGCAACGGACATGTTTTCCGTGCAACTTCGTTACTCATAAAATTTCCAGGTAGCGGAGAAAGCCAAGCAAGAAGGAAGAGGAAAAAAAAAAAAAAGGACAAAAAAAAAAAAACGTCCATCCTCCAATGGAAGCAGCACAGACAGAGTGCATCCCTCCCTGCTAAGAGGAAAAGGAAGGCTTCCCGGTCGACCAGGTAGGCGGTTGCCTTCATTTGGAACGCTCGTGTCTGTCCTGCAACCATCCCTGTAACCACCCCGACCACCGGTTTGCGCACACGCCGCTCTCAAGGAGCAATCCATCCCCCCACGAAACGTTCGGTAAAGAACGTCCCTCATGTACTCTCCATGTCCCCGAATCCACGTTGAAGAAAGCAATATTTCAACGATCGCTATCCTCAAAAAGTGGTACCCTTGCGCTAAGGGCTGCAACGGACATGTTTTCCGTGCAACTTCGTTACTCATAAAATTTCCAGGTAGCGGAGAAAGCCAAGCAAGAAGGAAGAGGAAAAAAAAAAAAAGGACAAAAAAAAAAAAAAGGTCCATCCTCCAATGGAAGCAGCACAGACAGAGTGCATCCCTCCCTGCTAAGAAAGGAAGGCTTCCCGGTCGACCAGGTAGGCGGTTGCCTTCATTTGGAACGCTCGGTCTTCCTCAACATCCCTGTAACCACTTCGACCACCGGTTTCCGCACACGCCGCTCTCAGGGAGCAATCCATCCCCCAAGTAACGTTCGGTAAAGAACATCCCTCATGTACTTCCCATGTCCCCGAATCCACGTTGCAGATCGCAATATTTTTACGGTCGCTATCCTCAAAAAGTAGTATCCTTGCGCTAAGGGCTGCAACGGGCATGTTATCCATGCAACTTCGTTACTCATGCAATTTCCAGGTAGCGGTGCAAAGCAACCAAAAAGGAAGAGGAGAAAAAAAAAAGGACACAAAAAAAAACGTCCACCCTCCAATGGAAGCAGCACACACAGAGTGCAACCCCTCCCTGCTGAGAGGGAAAGGACAGCTTCCCGGTCGACCAGGTAGGCGGTTCGCCTCATTTGGAACGCTCGAGTCTCTTCCTCAACCATTCCTGTAACCACCCCGACCACCGGTTTCCGCACACGCCGCTCTCATGGAGCAATCCATCCCCCAAGTAACGTTCGGTAAAGAACATCCCTCATGTACTTCCCATGTCCCCGAATCCACGTTGCAGATCGCAATATTTTTACGGTCGCTATCCTCAAAAAGTAGTATCCTTGCGCTAAGGGCTGCAACGGGCATGTTATCCATGCAACTTCGTTACTCATGCAATTTCCAGGTAGCGGAAAAGACCAAGCAAAAAGGAAGAGGAGAAAAAAAAAAAGGACACAAAAAAAAAAAACGTCCACCCTCCAATGGAAGCAGCACACACACAGTGCATCCCTCCCTGCTGAGAGGAAAAGGACGGCTTCCCGGTCGACCAGGTAGGCGGTTGCCCTCATTTGGAACGCTCGAGTCTCTGCTGTAATCATCCCTGTAACCACTTCGACCACCGGTTTCCGCACACGCGGCTCTCAGGGAGCAATCCATCCCCCAAGTAACGTTCGGTAAAGAACATCCCTCATGTACTTCCCATGTCCCCGAATCCACGTTGCAGATCGCAATATTTTTACGGTCGCTATCCTCAAAAAGTAGTATCCTTGCGCTAAGGGCTGCAACGGGCATGTTATCCATGCAACTTCGTTACTCATGCAATTTCCAGGTAGCGGTGCAAAGCAACCAAAAAGGAAGAGGAGAAAAAAAAAAGGACACAAAAAAAAAAAACGTCCACCCTCCAATGGAAGCAGCACACACAGAGTGCAACCCCTCCCTGCTGAGAGGGAAAGGACAGCTTCCCGGTCGACCAGGTAGGCGGTTCGCCTCATTTGGAACGCTCGAGTCTCTTCCTCAACCATTCCTGTAACCACCCCGACCACCGGTTTCCGCACACGCCGCTCTCATGGAGCAATCCATCCCCCAAGTAACGTTCGGTAAAGAACATCCCTCATGTACTTCCCATGTCCCCGAATCCACGTTGCAGATCGCAATATTTTTACGGTCGATATCCTCAAAAAGTAGTATCCTTGCGCTAAGGGCTGCAACGGGCATGTTATCCATGCAACTTCGTTACTCATGCAATTTCCAGGTAGCGGTGCAAAGCAACCAAAAAGGAAGAGGAGAAAAAAAAAAAGGACACAAAAAAAAAAACGTCCACCCTCCAATGGAAGCAGCACACACACAGTGCATCCCTCCCTGCTGAGAGGAAAAGGACGGCTTCCCGGTCGACCAGGTAGGCGGTTGCCCTCATTTGGAACGCTCGAGTCTCTGCTGTAATCATCCCTGTAACCACTTCGACCACCGGTTTCCGCACACGCGGCTCTCAGGGAGCAATCCATCCCCCAAGTAACGTTCGGTAAAGAACATCCCTCATGTACTTCCCATGTCCCCGAATCCACGTTGCAGATCGCAATATTTTTACGGTCGCTATCCTCAAAAAGTAGTATCCTTGCGCTAAGGGCTGCAACGGGCATGTTATCCATGCAACTTCGTTACTCATGCAATTTCCAGGTAGCGGTGCAAAGAAACCAAAAAGGAAGAGGAGAAAAAAAAAAAGGACACAAAAAAAAAAAACGTCCATCCTCCAATGGAAGCAGCACACACAGAGTGCAACCCCTCCCTGCTGAGAGGAAAACGACAGCTTCCCGGTCGACCAGGTAGGCGGTTGCCCTCATTTGGAACGCTCGAGTCTCTGCCGTAATCATCCCTGTAACCACCCCGACCACCGGTTTCCGCACACGCCGCTCTCATGGAGCAATCCATCCCCCAAGTAACGTTCGGTAAAGAACATCCCTCATGTACTTCCCATGTCCCCGAATCCACGTTGCAGATCGCAATATTTTTACGGTCGATATCCTCAAAAAGTAGTATCCTTGCGCTAAGGGCTGCAACGGGCATGTTATCCATGCAACTTCGTTACTCATGCAATTTCCAGGTAGCGGTGCAAAGCAACCAAAAAGGAAGAGGAGAAAAAAAAAAAGGACACAAAAAAAAAAAACGTCCACCCTCCAATGGAAGCAGCACACACAGAGTGCAACCCCTCCCTGCTGAGAGGGAAAGGACAGCTTCCCGGTCGACCAGGTAGGCGGTTCGCCTCATTTGGAACGCTCGAGTCTCTTCCTCAACCATTCCTGTAACCACCCCGACCACCGGTTTCCGCACACGCCGCTCTCATGGAGCAATCCATCCCCCAAGTAACGTTCGGTAAAGAACATCCCTCATGTACTTCCCATGTCCCCGAATCCACGTTGCAGATCGCAATATTTTTACGGTCGCTATCCTCAAAAAGTAGTATCCTTGCGCTAAGGGCTGCAACGGGCATGTTATCCATGCAACTTCGTTACTCATGCAATTTCCAGGTAGCGGTGCAAAGCAACCAAAAAGGAAGAGGAGAAAAAAAAAAAGGACACAAAAAAAAAAAACGTCCACCCTCCAATGGAAGCAGCACACACACAGTGCATCCCTCCCTGCTGAGAGGAAAAGGACGGCTTCCCGGTCGACCAGGTAGGCGGTTGCCCTCATTTGGAACGCTCGAGTCTCTGCTGTAATCATCCCTGTAACCACTTCGACCACCGGTTTCCGCACACGCGGCTCTCAGGGAGCAATCCATCCCCCAAGTAACGTTCGGTAAAGAACATCCCTCATGTACTTCCCATGTCCCCGAATCCACGTTGCAGATCGCAATATTTTTACGGTCGCTATCCTCAAAAAGTAGTATCCTTGCGCTAAGGGCTGCAACGGGCATGTTATCCATGCAACTTCGTTACTCATGCAATTTCCAGGTAGCGGTGCAAAGCAACCAAAAAGGAAGAGGAGAAAAAAAAAAAGGACACAAAAAAAAAAAACGTCCACCCTCCAATGGAAGCAGCACACACAGAGTGCAACCCCTCCCTGCTGAGAGGGAAAGGACAGCTTCCCGGTCGACCAGGTAGGCGGTTCGCCTCATTTGGAACGCTCGAGTCTCTTCCTCAACCATTCCTGTAACCACCCCGACCACCGGTTTCCGCACACGCCGCTCTCATGGAGCAATCCATCCCCCAAGTAACGTTCGGTAAAGAACATCCCTCATGTACTTCCCATGTCCCCGAATCCACGTTGCAGATCGCAATATTTTTACGGTCGATATCCTCAAAAAGTAGTATCCTTGCGCTAAGGGCTGCAACGGGCATGTTATCCATGCAACTTCGTTACTCATGCAATTTCCAGGTAGCGGTGCAAAGCAACCAAAAAGGAAGAGGAGAAAAAAAAAAAGGACACAAAAAAAAAAAACGTCCACCCTCCAATGGAAGCAGCACACACAGAGTGCATCCCTCCCTGCTGAGAGGAAAAGGACGGCTTCCCGGTCGACCAGGTAGGCGGTTGCCCTCATTTGGAACGCTCGAGTCTCTGCTGTAATCATCCCTGTAACCACTTCGACCACCGGTTTCCGCACACGCGGCTCTCAGGGAGCAATCCATCCCCCAAGTAACGTTCGGTAAAGAACATCCCTCATGTACTTCCCATGTCCCCGAATCCACGTTGCAGATCGCAATATTTTTACGGTCGCTATCCTCAAAAAGTAGTATCCTTGCGCTAAGGGCTGCAACGGGCATGTTATCCATGCAACTTCGTTACTCATGCAATTTCCAGGTAGCGGTGCAAAGCAACCAAAAAGGAAGAGGAGAAAAAAAAAAAGGACACAAAAAAAAAAAACGTCCACCCTCCAATGGAAGCAGCACACACAGAGTGCAACCCCTCCCTGCTGAGAGGGAAAGGACAGCTTCCCGGTCGACCAGGTAGGCGGTTCGCCTCATTTGGAACGCTCGAGTCTCTTCCTCAACCATTCCTGTAACCACCCCGACCACCGGTTTCCGCACACGCCGCTCTCATGGAGCAATCCATCCCCCAAGTAACGTTCGGTAAAGAACATCCCTCATGTACTTCCCATGTCCCCGAATCCACGTTGCAGATCGCAATATTTTTACGGTCGCTATCCTCAAAAAGTAGTATCCTTGCGCTAAGGGCTGCAACGGGCATGTTTTCCATGCAACTTCGTTACTCATAAAATTTCCAGGTAGCGGAAAAGCCAAGCAAGAAGGAAGAGGAAAAAAAAAAAAAGGACAAAAAAAAAAAAACGTCCACCCTCCAATGGAAGCAGCACAGACAGAGTGCATCCCTCCCTGCTAAGAGGAAAAGGAAGGCTTCCCGGTCGACCAGGTAGGCGGTTGCCTTCATTTGGAACGCTC